>OY987298.1:4429690-4554690 GCA_963920635.1 Pseudeuparius sepicola | reverse complement strand
AAAGAAAAGTAGCTAATTGTTGTAAAAAAATTGTTAGAAACTTCTGAAGAGTGCAAAAAAATTATAAAATACCCATCTACACTTTCTCCATTATTTTACATTTTTTATTCTTTGCTGTTTATTCCTGAGAAAAGAAACCGTACACCTCTTTAATTTCATTACAATGTACAATGGGGAACGAAAGGCAAGTTTATGAGATACTTATGCCATTAATTGAACAAAAACCCCGGATCAAGTTCGGAAAGGTCGAGATGGCGAGGCAAAAAAATCTTATTTGATATAAAAGACGTAATAAAACGTTGTAGGTGCCCCCCGGAGATTACAGAGGGTCCTCAGCAGGATAAAAATTTAATGATTAAGAAGAGACAGTAAATGTCAGCATATCTCGTTTGTGCTAAAAAACAAAATGAGTTTATTTTTGGGCTATTTCTGTTTCCGATTCGTAACGGAAGTTGCATATTATAATTTATTGTCAATCTTATCCACTTTTAATGCAATACTATTTTTTTTCTTTAAATCGGCAGTGAAGTGTCTCAAAGTCGCCATTAAAAGCTCAGAAATCGGCACTGAAGTCGCCTACTATTGTAAGATTTTTTCAGTAAGTAAGGCATTGGTGAGATGTAAACATCAAACGTCAGACGCGGAGAAATCGCCCGTCAAAAGTGACCAAATATTCAAAACCCGGCCGATAAAGGCCCATTTAACTTTTAGTACACATTGTGAAATTGTTACCTATAGCAATCTATTTTTCATGGAGGCTGCACAACAGGCAGCAGTTTGGAGTTTCTGTAGGGAAGCGCCTCGTCATACTTGACCTAGGTAGAGCGATCGTCAAAGTCAAGCAACGCTGCGCGCAGTCGGCTCATGACGGGTATTTTTTTGCCTAATAAAATTTTTTTTTTTGATTTCAAAAAAAAATATATTATATAATATGTACCTCCGCACTGAAGTTCTTTTTACTAAATTCCACATGAGTCAAAGTTGAACTTCAGTGCCTTGGTACATAAATTACTATTTTTCTACGATCGTCCAAAAGTTACTACTTGTTGCACTATCTACTGTGCCAAAAATTTAACTTTTTTCACTAGTGCAAAAAGTAACTTAGGTACTTTTTTCACTAATGCAAAAAGTAACTTGGGTACTTTTTTCACTAATGCAAAGAGTAACTTTCTTTTTGCACTAGTGAAAAAAGTACTTTGATGTTTACGAGTTTAATCTAAGGATAGGTACTTTTTTGTTGTAATTTGAATACACGTAGAACGTGAAAACTGTAAGTATACCATAGATGCCATTAAATATTCCTCAAAACCTTATTGCTTCATATTAAAATAATGTTTTTTACTCCAATTTTGATTAATCCAAATTTTGTGACTAACGAAACCATATTCATAGTTGACAGTGACTTTAATATTTTAATATTTTGTTATAAAGCTGTGAAAAATGTCGAGTTCGAATATAGTGAGGACGAAACTACATTTAATTGAAACAGAAAATGACGCTACAGCATTTATTACCCAAAAAAACCTAAAAAAGTGTAGGTTTGAAACCTGTTATAAGTTATAGAGGTTTATAGACTGGTGTGACACAAAGTCTTACTAAAAAGTCCTCTTGCGAAGTTGAAAGAAAAATTAGAGATACTAAAAAGCCATCGACCTTATGGTCAGAGCATTCAATGTTAAAGGTTACACTTTTATCGAATAAAACCCCTGGGACTCGACCATTAAAAGGACACTACACGTGTTTCGGCATTTATTGCCATCATCAGGTATCAAAAAATCTTTTTTTAAAACAACAACAATTACAATTGGTTACCTACGAGAGAAGGTTTTTTGTTAGTTCTTAGATGGTAACCATATAAAAGATAAATATAAACTAGACATAATACATTTAAACATTTAAAATCTTATGAATACTTACATTGATAAGTTATTTTTTTATTAAGAGTTTTTCTTCCATTTGTTTTTTCCCCATTTGCTTATTTATTTATTTTGTGCTAGTGTTTGTTTCTATGTATATTGTTTACTTTTGTTTAAAATTTTAGTCATGGTGTGTCGGAGAGACGTTTCTTGACGATTTGTGTCAACATGTGTTCATATGAACAGTCGGAGGAGAAGTAAAAATATTCCTATTTAAACTCGAACTGAATGTTCGGTGTGGTTTTTCGGGGACAAAAACTCTAATTTTTATTTTATAAAAAGATAAGGAAGAAGAACTCTGTATACAGTATGTTTGGAAATTAATGCAAGAATATAATTTTTCTATGACAGAAGTAAAAATGTAATAATTTTAGGTAAAACACATAATGATTATGACATTGTTAAAGATTTTTTTTTATTATTTTTTTAAATTATTTTTTAGAGGGAGGGCTCTTTATTTTGGAAAAATAATTTTTGACTTATTTATTTTTTAGTTTATAAGAATATAATAAATATGAGAAAGTGGTGTAAATTATCCAAAGAATGTCTAGTTAATGCTGCAGAGTTGTTGTTATTGGTTCTTACATCATACTTATGTTTATATAAACGTTTATGAGGGTATTGTTTAGTTTGACCAATATAAACCGAAGGGCAATCATTACAAGGGATTTTATAAATTAAATTCGATTGAAAATTATTTGGGATATTTGGTTTTAATTTGGTAAAGAACTTATTGGTATAGTAATTTGGTTTATGTCCAATATTAATGTTGTATTGTTTAAAAATTTTTGCGATTTGTTCAGATGCACCTTGTATATATGGCATTGAAAAATATTTGGATTGGTTATTATTATTAATTTGTGAACGATTATATATTTGGTGTATACGTTTTTTAAGAATTAGTGCAAAAAACTGTTTTGGATAATTATTTTTTGAGAGTACATTTTTAATTTTTTTAAGATTGTTAGGTCTATGTTTTGGGTGTGAGAGAGAAATGGCTTAGTCAGTCAAACTATTAACAACGCTTTTTTTGTAAGTTGTGGGGACAGTGGAATTAAAATTTAAGTATCTTTCTGACCAAATTTCTTTTGTAAACCAATTTGTTCTAATATAGCCGTTTTTATCTATTTTACAAGTGAATTGTAACCGTGGGTAGTAGCTATTAATATTAATAGCCGTGGGTGGTAGCTATTAATATTAATATTAATAGCGCTAAATGGTATGCGCTAAATTCCTTTTTTTTTTCAATTTGTCCTAATAAATAAATCATTTCGGAGAACAAAACTAAACTCCAACAGTTTCAGAAATAATAACGCAACGTTCATTATTCACCACTCCTTGCGTACCTACTATGTCAAGTAATATAAATATCTACTTTTTGAAATTTGAAGTACCTTCGTAATATGAAGTTACCTGGTCGAAAATATCTTACAAATTCGGTAAGTTTGGATAGAATAATTATTAATTACTGTAGTTGTTAATTATTAATTACTGCTCGTGTCCACAGTTTTCCCACATCGTCCTGCGTCAGCAAAAACTGGGGGAGTACTCCCCCTACCCCCAATACGCCCCCTGGCGGTAACACTTCGATTCAATCTCGATAAGTAGTCCCTTTTCACCGAATTAAATCTGATACGGTCGCCTGGGAAAATTACATTAGATTTTACGGCTGAATAACAATACTCCTAAACCTTTTCCCGGCGGTTTTATGTGGAGGCGATAATGCCCTTTTTTAAGCGAATGTAGTAGTGAGTCAAAGCGGGTACGAGGACAAAATGGCCGCCAAGGTCGTCGTTGTTGCGAAGTCGCGATGGGGTGTTCAAGGTCAAGGGGCGTGGCTAGAATAGCTTCAAGGTTAATTTCCGAGAACCGCTTCAAGGTTTCTGGGAATTGATGTACAAGGTCAAGGGGTGTGGTTTCCTAGAATAGCTTCAAGGTTAATTTCCGAGAATCGCTTCAAGGTTAATTTCTGGGAATTGAAGGGGGGCGTGGTTAGAATAGCTTCAAGGTTTCCGCGCTTCAAGGTTGAATCGCTTCAAGGAGGCTTAGAGGTCAAAGTGTACCAGAGTGGCTTCTGGGAAGTCATTTCCATTAGCCCCACCCCTCTAGCTTTGATAAAAGACAGAGTTTGCTGTTTGGAGTTCAGTAGCCGAAGATGGCTTGCAGCAAAATGGATTTGGAAACCATCAACAAAGTTGGTTGCTTGTCTCAGAAACCGACGGTAAAGTTAGTGGAATTGGATGAAGGCGTGCCGATGAAAATTCTCTCGGGCAAGGTGGTGCAAACGACGTTCGGGGAGACCATTTTGCTGGAGTTGGAGGAGAGTGTCGTTTTCCTGCCGAACAGAGTGACACAGGCGTTCAAACCGTGCCTCGAACATTTTTCCAGTGAAAAATACGCGTTGGTTTACAAAGGACAACTGGATATGGGAAAAAACAAGGCCAATCAGTTTGAAATATGGTCATTGGGGGAATAGAAAATTAACATGGAATTCTTCAAATAGTAATTTGTGTTATAATCTTGTATTAGTCATAAAACGTACTTAATAAAGGAATATAAAAGCGTCATGCTTGTGTTTGAAAATATCTCATTATTTTTAATAAAGGTTTAAACATCAACCAGTCTTTTATTATGCGAGTAACATAGCATTGAAACGAATCATATAAATTTCAATCTTTATTTGCTATGAATTAAATAAATGAAACTGTAGCGTATACATATCCCAGCACTTAACGATGTTTACTCCATCGCCCGACCGTAACAAACGGAAGCTGTGGCGCTTGCATCTTACACAGTCGGGAGCTACGCTGGGCGAGGCTCCTGCTAAGCGCCGCGGTGTCTGGCTACGGGCGGCGGCGGCCTGCCAGCGGCGGTGATCGGGCAACCCGGGAGCGGCGTCGAACAACCAGCGTGGCGGCGTGCGGCGTCGGACAGCCAGCGCGGGCGTGGCAGCTCAGCGGCGGCGGCGTCGGCTTTCGGAAAAGGTCCAAGCGTAGCGCAATGCTTGGAAAAGGGGCTTGCAAATCGGCGGTCGGGGTCTGGGTCCAAGCCCCCTGCCAAATGCCGCGGCAGCAAAACCCCCTGCCATTTTGACAAGGGGCCGGATCCCCCCCATACCCAAAGGAATTACGAGGTCCGACGTAAGCGGTTCTACCTCTGGGTAGGGGCGGACCCTATCCTTACGTCGTAATTCAATACCTCAAACTTTCTGTGCCACCTCAATTTACCGAAAACTAATGGTACTTGTACGGTCAGTATATACAAACGCATATTTGTTTTCGACGGGTGGGTACAGGCAGATCCAAGAAACACCAACTACCTTAAAGTAAACTTATCCTAAAGTAACATTAACCTAAAGTAAACTTAAACTAATTAAACCTAATGGTGTTTACAAACTCTCGTCACTGCCCCACACAGTTCAAGGCATTGCAGCGAGGAACGCGCAGTGACAATGTTAAAAAACATCTGATCCCGAACTTTTTTTTTAAAAAAGTCCTCGGTCACCTTTCCCAGCCACTGCCATAGCTGAGTTTCAAATCTGGGAATACGAACTACCTTCACGTCGCATTTCTACCAGACCACCTCGCCAGAAATAAACAAAATTTAGTCAAATATCTGATACAAGCGAAGTCCATTAAAAATTAGAATTCACATGTCTAATATCCCGATGCGGTCAACATAATTTGAACTCTAGTTCGTTAAGAGAACCTCTTCGCTATTTATGTGAGAATCTATGTACCCCGCCGCAGTCGCCATAATTTGAATTTGGTAGATATAAATGGATATCTCCTTTAAGGAACAAAATCAGACAAGAAGGTTAAAAGCTTTTTTATTTTTAAAAAGTATTAACTACAAATGTGTATAATAACGAAATTGTCATTTTATAATCGTCCACTTTGGTAGATGGCCAATGACCAGAGTCTGGTCCACACTCCCATCCTAGAATGGCTTCTGAATTCTCTTCATATTTTTTTATATTCTTTTGTAGCCATTTCAAAATATGCATATGACGCTCATTATGTATAGGTTCAAATTTATAGGTTAATTTCATATCATTTAGTGCCTTTGTAAAATCCCTCAAATTTTCATATCTTGCAAGATAAGCGGCGGCACATATAAAATCATCAATACATATTAATAAATCTCTATAATTTGTTAAGTTTTTGGTAGGATACGACTGTTCTAAAAGGTATTCTTCACTTAATATGTTAAGAATATACATCTTATATTGGAGCCCAGAATCCAAACCATGTTTCTTCAGAAGTCCATCGAGCGTAAAATAATTTATTTGTTCAATGTTTTCTGCGTCACATATATTAATGATTTGTATCACGTAATTATCAATATGCTGTTTTTTTTCCAACATTAAACGATAGGTACAAATTTCATGGAGTTCTTGCTTGGCAACTTTTTCAAACCACTCGTTTGGGATAATAAAATCTTGTTTTTGTAGTATATAAGTCAATGAATCACCATGGCAATGCTGAAATAACACTCTGTGTGAGGCAAGATACGCCTTAAAGTCGATATTTACAAAGGCACTCATATTTTCGAATATGTCGATGTGGTTCAGTGTTTGCTCTGCTATGTTTATAAACCATCCGCTCTTTATATACCAAGGCGCAACCGCTAGAAAATTTAATTTTGCAACGAAGCAAAAATTCATGTCCTTGAAACCTACAATCTAGAAAAAAATGTTTCTAATGAAATATGTTCCGAGAAAGAAGCTAAATGCTTTTATCAAATAAAAACAGCAGGGTGTCATTGAAAAAACCAACTTAATTGTCATATGACCTTGAAAACGTCATCTGTAAATTTTCTTTTATAAACATTTGATTAGCCCCTTTGATATGCTACGACTTTTATTTGAAACATTTTTTTGTAGATTCCTTAGTTTATAAGATACTCAACTTTCAAGCGCATTACGTAATTATGAGACCAGTTGACTATCACCCAACTCGGCCCGACTTTAAAATTGCTTGTGACGCGGGCGAAGGCGAAAGCCGACGCGGGGAGATTATAATCCCTGGTGAAGCCGGGCAATTGTCGATTCTTAGATTCAAGTAGCGCTCGGTATTTTTTTCTTTTATTATGTTCAGGAGAGGTCACTGTGTTGTAGATTATCACACGTTAGGAAAAGGATCACACTAAAAAGGCCGACAATTTTTAAATGATTTTGAATTTTTTTACAAGATAACGTTGAAAGTATAAATAGACATCAAATGTTTTATTAATTTTAAAAGAGTCCAAAATGCAAATAAGGCAACAACAAAGCTCTCTCCCTATTGAAAACTTAGACGTTGCAGATACAGGGATCAGACAGGCATCTAAGCATGGTAAACTGTTTCCAGAGTCCGTTAGAGCTGCGTTCATAGGACCTAGCAACTGTGGTAAAACAAATGCCCTTTTAAGTATAATATTTAACAAAAATGGTCTGAAGTTTGAGAATATCTACGTTTATAGTAAAAGCTTATATCAGCCAAAATATCAGTTACTTCAGGATGTCTTAAAAAAAGTTCCTAAAATCGGATATTTTCCATTTAAAGCTAATGATGATGTCATTCCACCATCCGAGGCCTTGGAAAATTCAGTTTTTATTTTCGATGATGTGAGTTGTGATCGGAAAGATAAGATACGTGAGTTTTATTCGATGGGACGGCACAAAGGCGTTGATGTCATATATCTTTGTCAGACTTACTCGAAAATACCTAAACAGCTGGTCCGCGATAACTGTAATGTTATTGTACTATTTCGACAGGATGATATGAACTTACGTCATGTTTTTGATGAGCATGTGTCTCCGGATTTAACTTATGATCAATTTAAAGTTATGTGTAGCGAGTGCTGGAATAATGCTTACGGTACTTTAGTAATTGTAAAAGATTTTGAGTTAAAAAATGGGCGTTACAGAAATGGATTTGATAAGTATATAAAGCTGTAACTCAGCTGGATTAACTAATTTTGAATCATGCCATCAACAACGCAAGATCAATTATTTAAAATGCAGCGTGCGAAGAAAGTCAGTGAACTCGCTCGCGCTGTTAGAAAAAAGTATGTGGCACTCAAATTAGGTAAAATTGAAGAAGACGAATCGATTAAAAAAATGTTCACACCAGTTACGCAATCTCTGAGCAAAATCAAACTACCTAACTTCACAAAAATGAAATATAAAAAAGAAGAACCGGAAAGCCCACAGTTAAAAAAGGAGGCTGATTTTTTCGATTCCGATGTACAAAATAGTGAACCTGAAGATGTTTCCTATCCTAATATAGCAAAACAATATATACAAGACTACCATGATAATTCAAAGAAAATTGATAAAGTATATGGCCCCGTTTATGACGCATCTCAATCAAAATTTTTGCTAGCCGGTAAAAATATTGATTTTGATAGTAGTGGAGATATAATTGTTAAGGGAAAGAATTTTGAGGGAACATCAGGACTATACGATTTGATTTTTTATACTGATCCAAAATACACAGACGAAGACTTTGCAAAATATATTGATATTTTAAAATTAACTGGGGCACATCTTGATACCAGAGGCAAATTAAAAAGCTCAAAACTATCAAAATATTTTAAAATTATTAGGCCTATTTTCAAACCAGGAAAATCTCCAGCTAAACCAAAAACACGTTCGGGTACTGGTATGCATTTAATTTACAATAAAAAACCAATCGAGTATATTTATTGGGATGATGTGAATGAATTAGTGGATAGATTAATGCTTCTTATTGCTTCTAAAAATGCTGGAAACACCTCTCACGATAATGAAATAACTGCTATAGAGACAGAATTAAAAGAGGCTCACATCATTTCTTAATATAAATACAAGCGCATTACAAGGTTATCACCAGTCACAACATGAGTATTAATAAGTTTGGTCAGTATTCAAGAATTTATTCACGGCCAAGTGTTCACACAGGCGGTTTAACTTTTACTCCTGAAGGTCATATAGATGCGAGAAATTTAAAAATCAGCAATCTTAAGGCTCCGAAAGTATTAGGTGATGCAACTAACAAAAAATACGTCGATGATTCACTTTCTGAAATAAAAAAAGCCTTACAGTCACATATTGAAATTCAGGAAAAACAACTGCGTGAAATTTTGTATAGAATAAGGGTTTTGGAATATCAAAAACATAATGAAAGCAACGAAAACAAAGCATAGTAAAGAAAAGATTCAAATTGTGAATGAATTACACAGACGAGCATTGAAAAAATACCCTCGTCGTCGGACCATTATTAAAGGATTGGATGACCTCTGGCAGGTTGACCTCGCCCAGTTAGATCAATATACAGCTCACAATAACAAATTTAAGTTTATTCTTGTAGTAATTGACTGTTTTTCCAAGTACGTTTGGTGTGAAGCCCTTAAATCTAAGACTGGTGAAGAAGTGACAAAGGCCTTTGATAAAATACTGAAAAACTCTCAACGGCATCCACGAAACTTGCAAAGTGATCATGGAAAAGAATTCTACAACTCCCATTTTCAAAATATCATGAAAAAGTTTAAAATTAATCATTATAGTACCTTTAGCATAACAAAAGCTGCAATAGTGGAGAGGGTTATACGTACGTTAAAGGAACGATTATTTAAATACTTTAGCCTAAATGGCACATATAAGTGGATTGATATATTATCTACAATTGTTGATAAATACAATAACAGAAGACATAGAACTACTGGAATGAGGCCAAAAGATGTAAATAAAAGTAACGAGGCTGCTTTACTTAGAACCTTCAGCTATCCTACAGTTTTTAAAATATCAAAGTTCAAAAAGGGCGATATGGTTCGCATCAGCAAAGCCAAGCATGTTTTTGAGAAGGGCTACACCCCTAATTGGAGCACGGAATTATTTAAAATTGTTAAAATTCAAAAAACCACACCCATAACTTATTTGCTTGAAGATGTGCAGGGGAATCCGATAAAGGGTGGCTTTTACAGCGAGGAATTGCAAAAAGCAGCAAATCCAAATGTTTACCTTGTGGAGAAAGTTTTAAGAAGGAGGGGGGATAAAGTGCTGGTTCGCTGGTTGGGTTTCGATAAAACACATGACTCCTGGATAAGGGCCACAGATGTAGTTTGACACCATGAGTGAATCGGGGTACAGCACTAGCAGTGAAAATAACGAGGTTAATCGTGTTTTGAATAGTTATGATGAAGCGGTCCACAATGAAAAGCAGCTGTTGCTAAGTACACAATTTGTGCTCAAGCCGGAAAATCTGTATGTGATAAACTGTGGACTCAGCCCTCTACGATTCTTCAAACCAGCAGTGCAAATTATAAACCTGCTCGATCCGTCAAATCCTATATCCATGGACCGTTTTGAATGGTTCCAGTTAACAGTGGAATTCAACAAAATCCTTGAAAAATTGGGTGAAGATGTTGCAATACCACCAAAAGAATTCAGCTCCAATTTGAAATTGAGCGTGTACCCAGGTGTCAACTATTTGATGATTGTGCTTTCTAAAGACGATATTCATTTTTATTTCACTGCTAACGATGTAATGCAATTGCTTACAATTGATTGTAAAATAACCTCAAAAATTAATTTAATATTAAAATATAACTTATTGGATTTTTATTATAATATGTTAGATGAAGTGAATGATTTGTTATTAAAATACAACTATAATATAAATGCTATAGATATTATAAAATCACTATGTACTGTATCAGATAATATTAATGCATACTGTATTTTTGAGCTTCTCTCATTGAACGAGGAGTTTGTATTAGCTGATTTGTATAGGAGGAGGTTTTATTAAATAAAAAACACACAAACATAATAAATCTTTTATTACCCTAATACATTTATTTAGGACTAAAATAATGTGAAGGAATGTGTTTTGTCACATCTTTGAATAAATTCTTGGTGCTACATGGAATACATGAAGTATTGGGTGTATCAGTTGCCCCACCGCATGTTGTACATTTATATTTTATTGACACAGGCATGGTGTTGTATTCAGTTGGAACTTGTGTTAATAAAGTTAACAAATATTGGAACTTCTTTTATATTCACACAAAATTACTCTGGTCTAATCCGAGGTGGATTCCTGAAGGTGATTAATTCTTCTTTATTAATTCGTTCGAAATACTCTTGCCAGTTGACCTCGGGAACATGATTCAACTGCCTCCGACATTTCAACAAGTGCATCCGTAGGCGTGACTTCTTAATTTTATGACTGTTGACATATGGACAGGAAACCAGTCCCTGTTGGTCTGCTAGCTGTTGGTTGAACATGTTGACTTTGGATAATGTTGTAAAGACTGTTAGGTTTCTCTGCTATATATACTCTGCAAGTTGTGGGAGGTATGACTAATCTATTAGCAGGGAGGGATTAAATGAAACAATTATTGTTTCTTAGCTATATACAATAGCTTAGTTCTCGATTTGTGGAATACTGTAGTGTCCCCACGGTAGAGTGACAACATTATTAACTAAGTATCGCTTATCATCGAAAGGGCTGAGTGCAATTTTTGTTTGTTTAATACTGAAAACATTATGAGCAAATGAACGAATAGTGCATTGAGTAGCGGTTTTTTGCTTCTTCTTAAATAAGCAATTTGCATAATCGTCGAAAGTTAAATAATTCTTAACAACACCATACTTAATCCCCTTTGATTTTTTAATACATTGCTCGCCTTCAATCAGAAACGTGTACATTTTTGACCTAAGGCCAACAAAGTGAGTCATTATTTTTCCATTAAGTTCATCTTTCATAAGACCTGGTACTTTTTTATTTACAAGCGGTATATTATACTGATTATCAACCGAATAATCGCTGGTATCGAAACGATACAAGTCTCGCTTTATGACTTCATCATACACATCATCACATTTTATTTCATAAAGTAAGCTATCCGTATCCGTATAAAGTAGTTTACACTGGTCAGTTGAATATTTTTGCAACATGTAATCATAATGAAAATTATAAACACACGTCTTTGAGATATCGAGTATAGCCATCCCGATGTACAGGGGTTTTGTAAAAACGATTTCAGTTTTATTCAGTTCAATTGCAACTAAATCTGTATCAAAAATTAATCGGCTGTTAAAAGCCGGGCTAGCAATTAAATTCTTAGCTCCGTACCTACCTTCCCATTTTCTAACCAATTTTACATTTCTATGTTTGCGAATATTTTCCATGGTCTTACCGTATACAGCATTAACCATCAATTTAATTACTGTTTTTTCAAAATTAAACTTAGCTCTTGTCCTTAATTCTGTATTAAATTTAATGTAAGGAGCTAGCCAGGCAGACTGACTAAATTTTAAAACCCTATGAATCTTTTTTAAAGTTAAACCGTGACCTAACGCTTGTTTAAGAGCCCTGTAGTGTACAACATACTTCTCTTTTGAATTGAGAGTTGTCATAAGTTTGGGAAGTTTAGAATTTGGTGGTTTAGAATGTTCTGCGCAAAACGGTAGGTCTTTATGGGGGTCATGTAAATTTTCCGGATAGTCTAAATCGACTTCTAAAACGTATCCTTCTGGACCGTTATCCGGAATATTCATCACGTTAATGTTTGTATCAACCCATTGGAAGTTACCGTAAGGAAGAGATTCCCCCATTGCCCACCCGTATAAATTGTTTACATCCAGATAAAGTAAGTATTTGGAAGGATTGTTAGGATCATAATTTTTCATGTATTTGTTGTTTGCCTCAGAATATCTATTACAACATTGGCTTATCCCCCCTCTCACTCCTTTCTCAAAAAACATTAATATATCAATATCTTGAAAGGTTTCTAATCGACACCCAGTATATTTAAGCATACAGTCCCAAGTATATCCCGGTAAAGTGTAGTACCAAGCCGGATCCAAACCATAATTCTTTATACAAGTTTTCCTAAAGTTCTGAAAGATATCGGTAAGTATCATAATGTCCGTCTTGAGATATAGGTCACTATATTCACCTAAACTTTGAATATTAAATTTATCCCAAACTAACTGAGCATGTCTGTAATCGCTTTGACTAATGTGAGTATCGTTTAACTTGCTATAGAATTGCTCGACTGGTGGTAAACACTTTTCATTAAGTTTATTTATGTTATCGATATAATCATAACAAAATATCCCCTTTTTGGTTAACAGATCTAGATTGTTTGAAGATACATCACTAAATTCCTTTTGGGTATTAATAAAGTCCCCTTTATTGAGAGACGATGCTAATGTATCCAAAGAGAAGCCTAAAAATTTAAAGGAGTCGATGAATCTAAATTTAACTTCAGTATCGGTATCAGAAACTGTAAAACTAATATATTTTTCCTTATTTATTGGAAGCAATGTCACATTATGCTTTTTAGCAAGATCTCTTATAATAAAATGACTGTCGTACCCACTAAAGTTATGAAATACTATGGGTACTACAAAGGAGTTTCTGTAATTTAAGTTACACGCTTGGTGGGCGTATCCGCGAAAACGTGATGTCATATGATCATGGTCACGTACTATTATATCGTTAGAATTAAACGGTTTTTCACATATGTGACACGTAGCACTTGCATTTTTTAAACTTATAGATTCACTCATTGGCTCATTATTTTTTAACTTTGAAGCAACAGAGAGTGCTATATTTTCCATTTCATTTGCAAACCAAGTCATGCAATCATTACCACGATAACTCTTATAAAAAGATAATGTATCGTCATAATCACATTTAAAATAGTAGCCTGCGCTAAAAGCTTCATGTTTCTGATATTTAGCAGTATTTAAACACTGTGATTCATCATAAGGTTTTAGAATTGATTCAAAATCAGCATAAATAATAAATGGTACTTTTTCCTTATGGATATAATTTTTAAATTCAATATACTTATTTTTCGGAAATGATACTTTGCAGTTGTTTATGTCTTGACAATATTCAATGTGTTCATTTAATTTTTCTTGGGATGAGTAATAATTTAAACATCTATCACAAACAAACATCCTACCTTTATGTTTATTAGTTTGGGATGCTATTAATCTCGATAAATTTTTAACCCAACAGTAATGATAATTGATTTCGGTTGATGATTCATCGATAGGGAGAGCTTCATGCTCACCGACTTTCGGAAAATATGTATCCTGAACTAGAAGTAAATTAGCATGTTTTTCCATTTTGTTTTTAGTTAAACGAGCCGGAGAAGTTATAAAAGAGCTTGATTTGTCTTCATTTGACACTAACTCTAGAACATACACATTTACCGATATATTATTCAGTTTTTCGAATTTTGCTATTTGGTTTAGAGTTACAGGAAATTCAAGGCCATCTAGGTTTAAAACGGTTGAAGGGTGGGGATATGAGGATGTACGATTTGGTCTTCCAACAGGTGGATATAGAGCTGATACAACACTCCAAACAAAACAAAGATTATCATCATTTTGAATGTTAATACAAGCCTGTTTAGATTGTATTGATTCTGGGAGGTTTATGTAAGATCTACCACCGTTTCCCATCTCTACCTTGTTTATGTTAACTTCCAAACTTAAGATTCTGTGAAGAGTCCAACCGGACTCCTGATGTTCGAAGGACTCAATGGCAGCTAAAATTTTTTCAATAATATTGCTTTCAAACCATTGTTTTAACTGTGTTCCTTGATCGATTATTTCATTGTTTGTATTAAAATACTTATTCTCAAGTATCTCCTGATCACCAGACTTTTTAATAAATTCCCCACAAAAGACAGCATTTACTTTAATTATATTGAATGATCTTAAGATCCTATTAATGCGAGTCTTAAAAACAAAAAACGCGTCTTTAAAAAACTGCAGAATATCTATGTGCTTTAAATTAATTATAACACCCGTGCGTATACGATTATTAAAAATTGATTTTATATCCTCCCACTTCACCCTATCACTTCTACTTTCCCGCTTACGTTGACCTGTTCCAACATGTTGTAATTTTTTTAAGTACACTTTAAATCGTTTCAAATGACTCAAGTTCGTTTGCAATTTAATCCGAGTGCCATGATTACAGTCAGCCTTTTTCAATGCTTTATGAACTAACCGGATGTTTACATTTATTATTTTTTTCCAATGTGCTAAAGTAGCATCATCAGAATTATTAATAAGCGTAAACACTTTTTCAAGCGTTTTAATAATGTCATCACTTACCGTCCCGATTTCTGCTGACATTTTAAGATGTGTGAGTATGACAAAGCAATGAGACAAAACTGAGAAGGTTATAACTTAAATAGTAGAGTTTTCCCCCACTGCTTTATTCAAGTTGAAATACATTAACGAGTTCATTTATTTCTCCAGTGAGTTTTGCGTCTTAAAATGGAGACGTTCTTTAATCAGCTAAATCAGAAATCGTTGATTAAACCATTCATGAAGGCTCGACGTATAGAAATTGGATGCGAGCTTCAAGTATTATCGTTTAGAAGAGTTTGCACACAGTATACAGAAAGAGTTTCTGTGGAATTTTTTACATTTTACACTGTGCTACCGCAAAGATTTACAGACAAATTCACTACGCAACAGATTATAGAAATAAATAGGGAAATTGAGCGTGGACAGAAGGTGTTTTTAATAAGCCTTGGGCCAACAGAAGGTAGAACCACGAATTTTGAATTTTCCCTGGAAGAATGAAAACTTCCGAGATTAGACTGTTGAATATGTACCATCGAAGGAAACTTCAAATATATTTGAAATCTCTAGATGATTTAAAGCATGAAATTAAAATGTATGAGATAAGCAAGAAAATTGCTAATATTAATTTGAATTTAATAAAAACTATTAAAAAGTGAGTGTTGTTTTTTCCCCTTGTATCATGTATAAAGAAAATGAATGTGTATACTTACCTTTTCTTTTCTTATCACTTCCTTTCAGATAGTATGAAAGTTTCAAAATGTTGTTTTTGCTTAGACACTGATCACTTGAATTCTTTTTTAATGAGATTTAAGTTTCAAAATGTGTGTTTTAGGTTAAGAAATGATGATCAAATTGGTAAATTATATGTATATTAAAATATAACTATAATACATGTAAAACTAAAAATTACACTCAAAAAATTCTTGAAATTTCTTCATTAGGTTGTTGTTTTCAGATTCTTCTCGTGTTAATCTTTCCATTTCTTGCAGAATTTTTTTCTTCCTCACATCCACCTTTGCAAGCTGTTCGCGAAGAGAATTCCTCTGCACCTTGATGTCCCCGTTCTTCCTTTTACAGAACACATTTGCTTGCTTATTAATTTTTAGCAAATATGCCATTGGGCTTTGCCCCCTGATTTCTTGTGTGGTGAAGAAATCTTCCTCGTTACATCGAGCTGATGCCTCGCTGATGCAACTTATGTTGTCGTCCTCCACCCTCGTTGCTTCTAAAAGGGCCATATTTTTTCCCTTGCCTTTGCCTTTGCCACTCCTTGCTGGTGATGGATTCTTCGTTGATGGAGCTGGCTGAGGTTCGGGTTGAGGTTCAGGTTGTGTTGTTTGTTGCCCTCCTAGCAGGGTGAACAAATCGACCGTTGAACCATTGTTCTGGTTCAAGGGCTGTAACAAAGAGAGAAATCATTAATATGAGCATATTTTTCACCTTTAATTTTTTTAAACTTTTTAAAATTATTTTGCATTTCATTACAGAGAAGAACAGAATACAGAGAGCTCATTTTTACTAGTTTCCACACTACTGATATATTGTTTACATATAAACTGTGAAGTATTGCATTTTTCATTTATAATTATAGTTTAAGTTAAAACAAAGAAAGAAGATCCATAGTGATCTACAATAGATTAATTGCAGTTAAAGTCGAACATAATTTGATGTATTTGACAAAATTAACTCTCTGTCAAATTAATAACCAATAAAAATTCATCTTCTCAACGAGAAAACCATCAAAATAATTAAAAAATAATATTTTTCATTCAACTTACCGTTATGATAATGTCTTGGAGTATATTAGCCCCACTGCACTGCATGATGTCAAGTTTTTTCACTTCAGAAATGACTAATGTTAAGTTAGAGAACTGAACTGAAGAAATTTCTATTGAGAACAAAATATATATTAGAAAAATTGTTTATATTGTCTTATTCTTGAGAGACACCCAAAAACCAGTCGAGAAGCCAATCCACATAGTGCATACGCTTTCCTCGTCTAAACGCGCAGGCGTGGTTCCCACAAAGGGGCTGGGCTTATCTCCTTGAAGGCTTGCTGCGCATGTGCAAGTAGGTGGAGCTAACCAGAATTCCTACTCCTCGGGCATGCAAAATCGTTGATTTCAATGTTTACAAAACGCAGATGGCTAACCCTGAGAATGTTTTTGAGACAAAATTTCAGCTCGTCAGTTGAATGTTTAAAAAACACACAGATGGCTAACCCTGAGAATGTTGATGTGATCTCTCACGTCGGCGCGCTTTTATAAGATGTTTAGTCTGAGAGAATTTCGATGTTTAAAAAACACACAGATGGCTAACCCTGAGAATGTTGATGTGATCTCTCACGTCGGCGCGCTTTTATAAGATGTTTAGTCTGAGAGAATTTCGATGTTTAAAAAACACAGATGGCTAACCCTGAGAATGTTGATGTGATCTCTCACGTCGGCGCGCTTTTATAAGATGTTTAGTTATTTTCAAGGAATGACCGCCAGAATACCGGTGAAAATATTGCTGACAAAAATGAAACTACTTTTATTTTCATAACTTTATTATGTGTTAAGACTACACAAATACTATAGCTCCATAACTGATGTTAGCTTTTTAATCCATTGATTTTCCACCAACTTATGGATTAATTTAATCATCCATTTTAAAATCAAGAGTGAGGAACATGCGGCAATAAAATAAACCACGCTTTCTAGGGATTGACCTGTTGTAACTTGTTCATTTAACATTTTAGAAATTGGTGTAACCCACTCTGTATCAGCAACTGTACCATTTTCAAATATCATTCGAAGTTTATACTGTTTGATATTACTTGGTATCTTTGTCATTACAACTTCATCAGTGGTAGTTGTAGGAGTTAATGAAATGCAATTTAATGAATCATCCATACAAATAGCAACATCGTTTACGTCAAACGGTTTATAGACGTATATTATGTTATTGATAATCAGAGAATGAAGTAACAGGTATTCTGCACTCAACATCATTTTCAAAAGTGTGACCTACTTAAGTTTTCTCTCTCTTTTATAGGAATCAAACAACAAAATGCAAATAAAGGCCTTTATTTAAGTAAAAACTTACAACTTTTAGTAATCGATTAAGTATTTTTCTAACCAAGAATATAATTTTTCACAATTCCTAAAGCTACACATCCATTTTTTATTTTCATTGTGGTGGAGGCACATCGGAATGTCTTTTTCAAACAGCGGCACCTCTATCCAATTGTTTTGCAAATTTCCAACATCAACCACTTTATTGTTGATTATTTCACGTAGAAAACGTTCTTTTTGATGTCCCTTCACGTAAACTATGTGGACATCTAGTAGAGTAGTTTGCAGTATTTCAACCAATTTATTGTACTCAAAATGTCCGCTTGAATATTTTATCCCCAGAAAATTTTCTTCTATAACTCGCACGTGCCTCTTATTTAAATTGTTAAGAGACATAAAACTTTTTGGGGGGGCTATAACCATATGCATCACTTGTCCATTAATTTTAATTGTCAATTCCTTGGGATAAAACTCATTCTCCACCATGAAACCTTGAATATCTATTACAGCAATCTTCATCTTAACTTAGTTCTCGAATAAAACTGTTGGTATGGTGCTGATGTCCCTGCATTTATATCCGGGATCTGTTTACATCATATAGCTTCTTACAGTTTCGCTCAAGGGCAAATACTCCACAACTCTATCATGAATAATGATGCAATATGCACGGGTCTTATCTGGAAATCCTTGAGAGCTCTCAATATCCAATTTAACATCAACAGTGCTCATTTTAATTGTTTCATTGCGACGTGAGCAGTCGATAACGAACAGCGTCGCCCGGTCTTTGAAGTCAGCATAATTAAGTAGTGGACTTTTATCGCGTGTATTCATAAAGCTTGGGTAGAAGTCTCTGTAATTATTGTAAACTTCCAAGTAATCCCTATTGAAATCTTGCCGCAAGCGTTCAAACGGAAAGTATTCACCGTTTATTATAAGGCGTACGTCGGAAATATTTACATGATCAAAGTATGTCGGGTCGGTTTTTGAATTTTCTTTGCGGTCGGTCTGAAAGCCAACAATAACAAACCTTGGGCTTTCTACTGTGGCAGAGGTTTTAACGGACCATATTTCTTTGGTTGCATTTACGGTCAGATTAGGTAATTCATGTAACTCCCATTTACGAAACGGTATCAAGATGGGTTTATTACTCTTAAGGGCTTGCAATAAGTTATACTTAATTTTATCGTTTGGTATTATGTTTTACTTTCAGCTCGATGTTAGTAATGGCTACTTCAACCGTTAGATCTGGAGTTGTACCAGGTGTTTGTTCCAGCAATATAGAGTTTTTGTCATTTCGAGCTCTAGTTAACCGTATTGTTTGTTTACCAGAAATTGCATGTTGGTAATCGTTAAAGATGCCAAACAGGTGTTTAAGTGGAACTCTAAACTAAACATTGAATCTCTATTCAAAATAGTTTTTTTCCCGGGGTACAACCAACTTGAGGTGCGCTTTTCATCAGTGGGGTTGTAGCAAAGATACGCTCTGATACTGCTTAAAATGCCGGGGTCCCTCACAGAATCTACTTCTTGTCCGTTAAGTTCGTAAGATATAGAGTCGAAGAAGAAAGCCGCGGCATTATTAACTAATTCATAAGTGCCTTCTCCTTGTGTAGGTTTTATTTCTCCTTTAATAAAAATTGCGGCGTCATACATTAACAACCAAGCATCTCCCTGGTTAATTGTTATTTCAATGATGTCATTATTCATAAAAGACTTGACGAAAGGATAGTAAGTACGGCTTTCTATGCGTTGGATTGACTCATCATACTTTGGACTTTGATACACGTCGAATACATTTGGTGCCAACGACATTATATCCGAGCGACTTTAAAATATTTATGCTTTTAGGTGTAGGCGTCAGGTTGCGAGGTTGACGCTTGTGAGGTTCAGACGAGAGTGTGTTTATAAAGTGGTTTAACTCACTTTTATATGTGAGACCCTCACCGAAAACGAGACCCATTACAAAGGTTTTACTTCTAATCTCACAATTATTTCTTCTCCACGGAAATTTACTAACTGAAAATTTTGATCCAAAATCGATAAGGTTATATTATTTATTTCCCGTTTAGTGACAGGTAAGTAAAGTAGGTTTCTGGGGGTTTCGTCTATGGCGTCCCCCGGATTACATTCAGGAGAAAACTCGTAAATAGTATGAGTAGGTCTATTGTTATAGTACGCTCCAGAGGTTAAATTGCTATCAATATGTATTGTTCTGGTTTTGACGATATTCACCGGTAAATCTGATGCGTGGACACTTAGTGGGGGTAGTAAACGATTGGAATATCCGAGCAATGTTGCAATCGAATCTTTTGGTCGAAAATCAATCGTATATTTATCGCTGTATATTTCACACTGTAGAGTATTAGTATTGGCTTTCAATAAAAAATCGGGTATTTCGTTAAGATTTCTTAAAATTTTAATTATCGCTGTCTCTATGGCAGCAATTTCGTAAGATCCTGTGGGTATTTCTAAAACTTTCAATTCGTTTGCTTGATCGATTAAATAAAATTTATTATTCGGTGCCTCAATATTCGGTATCGTATTATATGAATAAAACCCGAGCAACGCTAGCCCGTATTGTAAAGTTGGGTCTAAATAAATGGAATTATTGTAATCAACCGAGAGCACAGAGTTGTAGCCTTTCAACGTGAATAACAACGACATGACTAATAGTTTTAAGTCGGTCAGCTCTTTTTATAAAGAAATTCGAGACAAAGATGTCCACAATTTATTTCATTAAATTTTTGATATGCATCGTTATTATATACAATCTTAACTTTTCCTAAATATTTAACAAGTTCCGTCGGTGGTTTTAAGTTACCGAAACTATCAAAGTATTCAACAATATTATTATCTTTCTTATATGCTACCCAGTGAGTGCCTCTATTGTTTTTAACATCTAAATTAATAATTGCCGATTCATAAGCATGTGGTTTGCTTGGAAGTGCATCTCTCATGAATACACCTCTAAAATATGACAACTTTAATTTCCCGGCAAATTTTTCGAGGTCAACGTTAGTTAATGGTCTCTTGGGTAGCTTCACTGGGAGTTTTTTTGTTTCCTTAAAAATAAACCAAAGCCTCGCTTGTTTTTTCTCAAGTAAAGCCCCGATCCGATTGCTTCCATCGCTTTGTTATGACGTTTTTGTTCTTCCATCTTTTTCTGCATATCTTTCGCAGCGATAACTGTTTTAGCAATTGCGCTAGCACCACCTGCCACTGATCCAAGAGCTCCCAAAGCACCTAGGATTGGAATCAAAGGAAGAAACCCACCGCTCGCCTCAAAAGGAATTATTCTGGGGATTCGCACTTTATTCTTTCCACCTACTTTTTTAACTGCTAAACGTGCCGCTTTAATTGCAGCTAGTGTGGTTTTCTTAATTCCTTTTTCATTATTAAGTTGATTTCCGTTAAATGATTTTTTCAATGATTTTTCAACCTTTTTCACTATATCGCGTTTGAACGATTTTTTTAAACCCATACCTAACTTGCGTTTAGTTTTCATTGTTGTAGTAACAAACCAAGCAGCTGCCTTTTCACCTAGTTTTGCGTCCTTAGACTTAACTCTTTGCCAAGCTTTATTTTCTAACACTCGATCGGCTTTATGTCGATCCTCTAAAGAGGAAGATTTCGAATATTCTATGTCGTGTTCCTTGCATGCAGCGTCGAGAGGGTTTATGCCAGGGTCTCCCCTAGCTAATCTCTTGTTTAGCTTAGTTCCAGGTCCGCAATATTGGTATCCAGGAACGTGCAATTCAACTGGTAGATTACTGATAAGGGTATTAACCAAACCGTCTCCTGTGAATGATAACATTAGACTGAATGCAGGTCTTTACATGAAAATATATTTATAAGTTCCAATTTATTTTCCTTGAATTTATTCAACTGTTTACCGCATTTATATCCGAGCGCGTTAAGATTTCACTTAAACGAACCTCGGGAAAGTGTGTTTATATAAATGCTGTATAAAGAATAATTTCGTATAATGAAACGACTTTATTGCAGACCCGCTTTAATTCACCGCCAAACATCGAATCATCGAGGTCTGCGCTGGATAACTCTTAATTTTAATTTAAATAAAGTTTAAAACACTGGCACGTAGCCTGTAAATATTTAAGGTAGTATAATTTTCAATTTAGACCTTGCAACTGATGACTCATAACCGCTATTTATGATTATGATTATTTCACGTTATAAACAGAGTACGTTGCTGTCTTTCATTGCTATCGAATTATGGATCGCTTGATCCAGTTGTGAGTCATACCATTGTTGTTTATTTACAGCAAATAAATATTGGAATTTGAATTATTTGTTTTATTTACAACAGTTTATCATTTCTCATAATAAAAGACTGGCTGATGTTTAAACCTTTATTAAAAATAATGAGATATTTTCAAACACAAGCATGACGCTTTTATATTCCTTTATTAAGTACGTTTTATGACTAATACAAGATTATAACACAAATTACTATTTGAAGAATTCCATGTTAATTTTCTATTCCCCCAATGACCATATTTCAAACTGATTGGCCTTGTTTTTTCCCATATCCAGTTGTCCTTTGTAAACCAACGCGTATTTTTCAGTGGAAAAATGTTCGAGGCACGGTTTGAACGCCTGTGTCACTCTGTTCGGCAGGAAAACGACACTCTCCTCCAACTCCAGCAAAATGGTCTCCCCGAACGTCGTTTGCACCACCTTGCCCGAGAGAATTTTCATCGGCACGCCTTCATCCAATTCCACTAACTTTACCGTCGGTTTCTGAGACAAGCAACCAACTTTGTTGATGGTTTCCAAATCCATTTTGCTGCAAGCCATCTTCGGATACTGAACTCCAAACAGCAAACTCTGTCTTTTATCAAAGCTAGAGGGGTGGGGCTAATGGAAATGACTTCCCGCCCAAATTCCCAGAAGCCACTCTGGTACACTTTGACCTCTAAGCCTCCTTGAAGCGATTCAACCTTGAAGCGCGGAAACCTTGAAGCTATTCTAACCACGCCCCCCTTCAATTCCCAGAAATTAACCTTGAAGCGATTCTCGGAAATTAACCTTGAAGCTATTCTAGGAAACCACACCCCTTGACCTTGTACATCAATTCCCAGAAACCTTGAAGCGGTTCTCGGAAATTAACCTTGAAGCTATTCTAGCCACGCCCCTTGACCTTGAACACCCCATCGCGACTTCGCAACAACGACGACCTTGGCGGCCATTTTGTCCTCGTACCCGCTTTGACTCACTACTGAATGTGTGGGGAATTTTTGCCGGAGCTTTGGCCACGTCGGTGACATTTTTATAACGGATCAGATAATATCGAGAGAAATATTTGCGGGGCAGGAAGTTTTTAAAATGTTTTTAATTTAGGTATCCCGGCAAAGTTAAAATTTAACCTCGCACAGCCGAACAATTTTAATTGAAAACATACAGGAATCTATAGAATCTTTATTTTCTTCTGTTTTCAAAAAACACGTCCTTTCACCTTCCTACCGCCGTCAAAGTTAATCTGGATACATAAATACCCCCATACACCAAATTTGAACAAAAGATATACAGTGACTTTCATTCTATAAGGTGCCACATTTGAGCAAAATAGAAATTTTAAAAAGGCATGTGGCGAGTTATAATACAGGGTGAGTCAGAATGTATAGTAAATACTTTAAAGGGTTGATCGTCAGGTGGTTTTAAGGGAGTCTTTCATATAAAATTTTTCGATTTGGGCTTTCCTTGCCAAGTTATTCGGGTCTACAGGGTGACACAAAAGTAAAAAAGTCTAGAGGGTGACACAAAAGTATGTTACATAAAAATTTGAAATTTGGTATGTGTTATCTACTTACTGGAAGACGCCTCAGGGTAGTTTATTCATTTAGTCCTAAAAAAGGGTAAAAACTAACAACCCCTATTAATTTTTTTGCTCAAACTTTTTTGAGGTTATCTTTTTGGTCTTGTAGGTCCATCATTTCAGTGTAACTTTACATTTTGCAACAAAAGTGTACTCTTGTTTCATAACGATGCGTTGAAATTGGCAAACCGTGCCCCAAAACACCTGTTAACTTCAACATTCGAAACATAAAATTTGTACCTACCACTTTCAAACGTTACACATCGATTGTACTATTTAAACTGCGAAAAAAATTCCTATGAACAATGTACCAAAACTTATTAGCTTTCAAAATGGAAAGGATTGAATTTAACAAAATTTGAACACTCTATTTCAAGAAAACCAATGCTGTTTTGGCCAATATCCAATTGGTATTTTTTTCCTTATTTTGAATGTACAGTCGATCTGTAACATTTGAAAGCGATTGGTAAAATTTTATGTTTCGAATGTTGAAGTACACACTTGTTTTGGGGCACGTTTTGCCAATTTCAACACAAACGGTTCATTTTATCGTTATGAAACAAGAGTACACTTTTGTTGCAAAATGAAAAGATGCACTGAAATGATGGACCTGCAAGACCAAAAAGATAACCTCAAAAAAGTTTGAGCAAAAAATTAATAGGGGTTGCTAGTTTTTACCCTATTTTAGGGCACTGTGTAAATGAATAAACTACCCTAAGGCGTCTTCCAGAAAGTAGATAACACATACTAAATTTTAAATTTTCAAGTAGCGCCGTTATTGAGATATAAATAAAAAAGAATACTTTTGGGTCACCCTGTACACCCGAATAACTTGGCAAGGAAAGCCCAAATCGAAAAATTGTATATGAAAGACCCCCCTTAAAACCACCTGCCGAACACCCCTTTAAAGTATTTACTATACATTCTGACTCACCCTGTATATGCCATGAAATTACATACTAATTCAGATATTTTCTTACTAGGGAATATTAGCTAGTATAGTCCAACGCAGGAAAGAAAACGTTTCTAAAGAATGCGGGCAGCGTTGCGAGATTTCCTATACGAGTGTTCGATATTTATTGGCGAATACAGGTTTTAGCATATTGAAGCCGAATTTCTGAACTCTGTAATACCGAAAAAATAAAGCTCGCATCACGCGAGTTTATCATTTATTTTTAACGCGGTGTGATAAAACACCTATTATATTTTTTTCAACAAAGCACAACTTCTGCCAGAGAGCCGGCCGACAAAACCAGTTAGCCAACGCGTTTCGTGCCTGTTTCTATAGTACCTATAGTACGTAAAGTTAACTGCGTATTTGGGCTACCATGCATCGCTCACTTTTTCGGCCGCCGGCAAGCTTGGCAGAGAGCTCAGTGGCGTTTCGTATGTTCGGGAGTTAACGTGCGCAAAATGAGTAAACAGGGAAGAACGTTGCATTCTCAAGCACGAGAAATAATTGCCAATGTTATAAGGGTTTGCCTGTAAATTAAACATAAATTATATGAAAATTACGTCAGTGAGTTACACAAAATTGAACTACGCCCGTGAACTGTGACTAATTCTATAATATTTACGAGTTCTTCCCTCTTGCGTCGCACGCATTCTGCCGTAAGGAGGACTATATTATTAAATAATGAAAATGAAAACAAATAACAAAAGATAAATTTGACCTGTTTCCAAAATATTTGCCTAAAATGAGTCAATAATTAATTTTCTTCAAAATTAAAAGAAAATCCGTTGAAATTTCCTGGCATACAGGAGGTGTTTCCATTTAAAATGAGACACCCATAATCAAAGAAAACACACAGCAACAGTTGTTGAAAAGCAGTATTTTGAAACCTTTTTTTCCAAAAATAACACAAAAATTTAATTCCAGTACCTATACGACGAGAGCACAGTTATTGAGACATCACATTATCGCTAAGTATGTGCGTCGCGAGCTTGTGGGAAAAGTTTGGAGGCACCCCACTTGCCGTCATCCCCCAGGTTGTAAATCAAGTGTCGGCATGCGGTGAGGTTTACTCTATCCTAGAGGCCCTGTATGACACGAAAAGTGACAGTTATTCCTTTTAACAGAGGTTGGACAACAGATTTTGGCAGATCTAGTAACATTGTTTTTATTATATTCTTATCTTGGCGGGTGCCAGTTTGTCAACAAAACTGTCAACAAATTATTGAGCGTGCTCATTTTCTTTTGCAAAAAGGAATGTTAACAGTTAAAAGTGACATCTTGTGTAATAAGAAACTGCAAGAATTCTGAGCAGGATGAATTTTTCATAACACCCTTTCCAAAAAACGCAGAAGAACGAGCAGGATGGTGCAAATGAAATACCCTAACATGAGAGTTGGAAATGATACGAAAATTTGCGAGGTAAGTAAATTTAATTACATAAGTATCTCAAGTTCCTTTTTATTTTTTGTTTGATCTGTGATTTTAATCTGCAGATTAATTTTCTTAATCTGCATCAGCAACATAACATAAGATACCTAAATTAATATACGTATTAAATATTAGTACCTACCTATTTATTTTCAATAAAAGTCCATAAGGTTCTACAAACCCCCTATTAGAATTCTTATGAAAATTTCCCAATGTTAAAGAGATAAAATTAAAATTTTTGGCCTTCAAGGAGGTAAAACCTGTTAGGTAGGTATGTTTACTGGAGCGGGATAGGCATTTTTCGTTTCATGGAATAATAAAAATGTAAGTAAGTATATGTGTTAGAGAGAGGAAGTTTTGAAGGAGGTTTATTTTACACCAAGACCAACAAAATTGGACAAAAAAGAAGTTAACACGGGTGGGAATATAAAGAACCCTTTTTGTGTAGTCAGTTAAATGTGTGAGCTTATATTCCATTACAAATTTCTTGCTGATAAAAAAATAGCATTTGATGGCAGCGTTTTATTATGTTTAGGTAGCTTAAATTTATAGTTCTTTAACTTTCACAGGTTCACTTCTGTGACATGGATTTTGAGTGTCAGGTTGTGCTGAAGAAAGGAGCATCTCCTGCAACGCTTGATGAACGTGACTTTAGCAAGAAAGAACCATTATTAAATATGTATAAATGTCTGAGAACTTGTACTAGTTTGATTTTTCCTATTTACTTACAATATATCTTTGAAAACAAAAATACTGTTATCTTCTTTATTGAAATCTAGATGATCTCTCTTGCATTAAAAAGTTATTAACTTTTATTTTACAAAAAAAAGAATGAGAGACTAATATATCGATATTAAATACCTAGGTACTCATTTTTTTATTCAGCCTAATTCCTATTATTATTGGTTGATTCATATTACCAAAACAAACTTTCCAACTTTTTGTTCCGTACAAATTTCAGTATTAATTGTCTTAAAATTATGATGGTAGGTATAAGAAGAGAGTTTGAAGAAACGAAACCATACAGTAAAACCATTTAAAAGACCTTATTTATTTTTAAATGAACGGAATAATAATTCTTATTGCAGCTATGATTCCTATTGAAGAAATATTCGAAAGTTTGATTAGTTGGTATGCTAGAGCCTTGTTTAATTTTATGTACATATCTATCTACATATACCACCCTTCTACAAAAATTTAATAAATGTGTTTATCCTGATATCCTAAAATTTCTATTTTCTTGGAACAAATTATATGTTTCTTCACTTTTCCATTCAAACTTCAATAATTATTATTAGTGAAGCTTTGCAAATAACATAGTACTACCTAACCTATTTACCTATTTATTGGTTTTATCTATATTTTTATACATTTTAAACTGTGCCCTCATCTACCTACGCTTATGGCAGTTAACTGTCGTTAGCTTAACCTTAAAATCCAATTTTGATTCATCGTGCTGCTAGGGGAATGTTAGAAAGAGCGAAAAAATATATGTCTGTTGCACAAAATGAATTTCATAGGGAAAATAAGACCCTCGCCAGAGAGAGAGATCCGATCGTTGTCCAACCTCTGTTAAAACGAATAACTGTCACTTTTCGTGTCATACAGGGCCTCTACTCTATCCCAACCCCCAAAAACACGTGTAAATAAAAATCCTTGTCATATAGGTCGAAGGGTGGGGGGTAGTTTAGTTATTCGACATCTGGGGCCGGGGTGGTTTGCGTTGGGGTTTTTAAATTTAAAACAAGTTTTTTTGAAATACAACAGGGTACTTATACTTATGGCCATCTCTTGAAGTATAGTTGTTTTGTCAAATGAGTACCTACATACATGCAAATCACTGATTTTCATATTATACATCTCATTTGCTCGACAAGCACCTATTCCCATTATTAATCCAACCTTTATGGAAGAAATTAAAGAAAAATTATTTCTATAGTAATAAGCCAAATTTTTTTTTCGTTAGCTGATGTTGTCAGGGAAAAAATTAATAGTAATAAAACTTTCTATAGTTTCAGAGGCATAAGTGCAGAAATCAGTTGACGAAAAGAACAATTTTTCCGAGTTATTTTCCGACCCAAAAGTGCATTTTTCCCAAACGCGTCACTTCTGCCAATCAATTTTTGGGCTAGTGAGGATATAAGTTTTCATCATTTCGAACGGCATAACTGACGGAGTCAGTAAACCAAGTCATTTTTTGTGTGATCTGCCAAACCCTTAATTCAACCCTTTTTCCACACACGCTACACTTATGCCTTTGGGTTTTCGAGGTCGGAATAGTATAAGAAATCATACGGTGAACATGGCATATGTGAGAATTAGTATCTTTTTCCTGTTTTGAAAAATCGAATTTTCCATATGTTTTCCCCGGGGGCCAAACTTAAAATTACTATTTTCCGACTCAGCATCGATTTACCTTTCAACCCTCTTCAAGGCATAAATGAGAAAATCAGTAATTAAAATCTGTCACTGTCTGTCGGACGGTCTATAATGTATTAATTAATAAATAATGCAAAATATTCAAAATTAAGGATTTTTTAGTAATTAATTAACTTTACACATGTATGTCTGAGCGCTACGAACTCTCTGCGCTCTATCTCAAAAACGGTTAAGCGTATTAAAAAAATATTTACAACAAAATTTGTAGAGAATTTTAACTCACCCTGTACAATTAAAGAGAGTTTTTAGATTATTCCAGAAAGGTGCACAAAATTAACTAAAACTTTTTTATATCGGAAAAAATAATAAAAAGTTATAGGTATGGTAGTTTTCAGTGGACACTGCGCGTGTACAATAATTTATTGTATCTATGGTTATAAATTTTAATGATGCAGAGAGTGACATTTTCGAACAAAAAAGTTTCCCGTGTGTTGTAGACTTTTTTAGCGGACACTGTATACGATTTTTGTCAAAAATTTATCTATGTCCAAGGTTCCGAAGGAAACATAAAAAGGTTCGCTAGTAGATTATATTCCCAAACCGACCTCTCGCATAATCAATCATTTGTACTTATTTTGGACCCTGACACGCTCCATTTCTTCTTCGTCCAACTGACTGTAGGGAACGCATTCCTCCTTCTCTTCTTCCTGAGCCGCCTTGAACGTCTCTGATTTATCTCCCTTTCCGGTTAAGTTTCCAGGAAAGTTGGCTATGCCGGAACAGATCGTCCAAACCGCCTTGTTCCAGCACGACTGGAACTTGGAATAGGTGGACTGCAAGTCTACTGGTGGTTCCTTGCAGTGTCCGTACGGGTCGTGGCGTGGAAGCTGGTGAGAAAAGAGGTCGTACCTAATATCTCATCGAGAATTGTTGTTTTCGTACAATTTGTTATGCTATGTGTTAAAACCATCGAATTGATAAGTACAATGGAAGTCGCACAGGTAGTACTTTCATTGTTGTTTGGGACAGCCAACTCTAGAGAGAGATAGGTTTCAAATGGCAATAAGTAAGACAAGGACGCCTAATGAATGTGTCAGCTGATTCAGGCAAAGGAGGTATACAGGGATGTTGCATATTAATGGGCGAATTTAATGGGCATGTTCCGTAATTCTCTTTATTGTATGATCTGTATTCCGAAATTCGGGGCTTGTTTGTAGGAATGAGAATTTTTCTAAACTATAACCCTAACCACAATTATGTAAATATTGCACAGAAAAAAGTAGTGAATTGATTAAAAAAATTACCTACATGGCAATTTTATGTACCTGGAAGTAAATTGAGACAAATAAAATACAAATTCCAAAATAAAAGACAAAATATCTAGAATAAGGTATACATTTTCAACTTTAATTACTTATCTTAACTGATTTATTAATTTTAAAATTCAATTTAATAGGAAACGCATGTAAGACAGGTAGCTTTTACAAATAATTACCTTATTAAAGGGACCAGAACCTCAAGATTAATTCCATTTTTGACTACGAAGAGCTAGCTTCATTAGCACAATATTTTGCCAGTTTTTCCCTTGATAGAGTTTCTATCATGACTTGGAAAATAAAAAACTGTAGTAATTACATACTTCTTAAGTTTGCGCTGCCCAAATTTCTCTATGAAATTGCCCTCAATAAATTTTTGACTACAAATGCAAGTAAATACTTGTAGACGGTACAAAATTTTTCCTTTTTATTGCTGCAATCCACTTGTCTCTAATATCACCTTATCTCTTGGAAAACTGCAAAGTTATTAGCAAAGATTTTTAAGACTTACGAATGAAAAGAAACCTCACTATTCTTATTCTTTCCGCCCCGTTTGGTACATCCAAATACACAACAGGAGTTGATTCTCTTTTTTGTAATTTACAACTTAAACAGAGAGAATATAGCCACATAGCTAAATTAAATTTTCTCTCCGATCTAAAAATAATATTAAACCAAACACCAACTAAGAAAACTCAACGCCGTTTTATACGAAACTGCCACCACGACACGAACTCAAATCAAATATAAATAATACAATAATTACTCTATATTGGGACTTGGGACAGAAGGATAATGACGTTTGACAACGGAACTCGTTTGAAGCACAGGACACAAAAATAGAAAGTTAGGACAAACACCTCTTTTGTGTTATGTGGTTTTTGCCGGAATCAGCTGATTTATTTACTATTTCACTTACTCAAGTTTGGCTGCCAGTTTCTCTCTCTACACTCTACACAATTCAATGGTTAAAACCACTTATTTTCAACTAGGAAATGAATTTTACCAGCAGGAATTTGGAATGGCTATGGGGTCTCCTCTATCACCATTCATAAGCAATTTATTCATGGAAGATTTTGAACAAAATGAATTGACTAGATATGTTCACCAACCTTATATTTGGTGGAGATATGTAGATGACATATTTGTTATATGGGAACATGGAGTAGATGATTTAAATTCATTATTAAATTTTATAAACTCACAAGAACCTTCTATTAAGTTTACCTTAGAAATTGAAAATAATAATCAATTACCTTTCTTAGATGTTTCTATACTGAAATCAGATACTAATAGATATCTCCATTTCAACTCCAATCATCATATTAGTGTTAAATTGTATGACAGGGCTAGAACGATTTGTTCTAATAACACAAAATTTGAGGAGGAAACTAAACATATAAAAAATGTTCTTGAGAAGAATAATTATCCCATTGAATCTGTTGAGCAAGTTTTTCAGGATTGCCAACAAAATAACAATGCTAATATAGTTAGAGAAATAAATCTGGTGGACCGACAGCAGTAAATTTAATTATTCCTTATATCCCTGGACTATCAGATAAGCTAAAACGCATAGGCAATCGTTTTAATGTTAGAACAGTATTTAAAACCAAAAATACATTAAGATCGATTCTAGTTACAACGAAATCATTTAATGAGGTACAAAGTTCAAAAACTTGCATTTATAAAATTCTGTGGAAAGTTCTATGTTGGGGAGACTTGTAGGCCATTTAACGTTCGTTTAAAAGAACGTAAAAATTATATCAGGCAAAATCAAATATCTAAGTCAAAAATATGTGAACATTCTTTTAATAACCATCATAGGATATTGTGGGATAGGTCCAAACCAATTCTCAAAGAAGAAGTAGGAAATAGACGAAAAATTAAAGAATCTGTATTTATTCTAGGAAATACGGACAACTTTGTTGCTGAATGTTCAGTGGAATTCAGTAAAATATTATTACCACTTATTCAAAGAGAAATTAGTATAGATAATTAGATAGAACACAGGGTACAATATCAGGCAGGTGGCTAGGCTATTGATTCTGTTGTCATGACATTTTAACCCGAAATTTATTAATCTGTCACTACACTTTGACGTGGCATGATCTTTGAGAAAGGAGGAAGATTTATTCTCCGAAAGCTCAGAAAACAAATTTGTTGAAGTTATTTTTTGAGTTAGACGTTTAAAGTTTCGTTCATTCACTGTTAAGAATTTATGAATTTTCCAGGCAACTTGAAAAAGTTGTCTTTCGATCAGTTTGGTGGCGAAAAACCCAATTAAAACTTAAATGAATTTGTTATGCCATGCCATGCCATGGAATGTCACGAAATGCCATGGAATGCCATGAAATGTTAGACACTCTCCTAGAAAAAAAACAACTACTCACAGTGAAAAGGTCTCTTTCAGCATCGCAGGAGGGCGGTTCCCACTTGAACGCCTTCTCGGTAGATGGTCTGGACTTGGCACCGCATATGAATTGATAGAGGTTTTGTGTGTCTTGGGTGGATCCCCATATGCCCATGTCATAGCTGACGTATACGGCAGCGGCCGCTATGGCTGACTTTAAACCTAACATCAACAAACCTAAAGGGAAACAAGATATAGATAGCCAACTCTGGCCGTTGCTCTTTGGGAAGGTCAGAATAATTTACTAAAAAAAATTCTAACCTGTAAGTCCTTTGGCTGACCTCTTCGGTTGCGGACAAACGCAGACTTTTGGAGGGCACATTCTCTTCATTTCTGCACCGGTGCACACCCGAATCTGCTTGGCTTTTGGTGCACATATTGCTGTGAAGTAAATTTATAAGGTTGATCATTACTAATTTAAAAAGAAACGAATAACTATCGGTGCAAACAAGGGAAATGCAATGTAAATAAGTAAAATATGTCAAATAGGTATTGTAAATTAAGTAAGCAACCCGAACTAGGGACATCCTGCATATTCTTTGGTTCACATTTAAGGGACCTAGGGACCAAATTGTAACGGTTTTTTAGGTAGTGTAAAGAGACTCTTCTAGGTTCAGAGGCAGAGAAATAATCAATTCAACAATAATTATATAGGAATATTTGTCATGCTAATATAAATAACACGGCTTTATTTTGCTTCTACATTAGCCGGTCGGGGGGAAGAAGACGAGGTAATTTCCACACCTCCAACGAAGACTATAGTATCTTAAAAATTTGCACTTTTGAGTTACTATCACCAGGGTACAAAGTAAAGACTAAAGTTTACCGTGGACTAGTATCTCAAAACAGAATGTAGGCAACACAAAATACAGTAAACTAAGTTAGATATAATATCTCATCAAGACCCGAGTTGTTCAACGAAAATTCGAAAATTATAGTAAGTTGAATTACTATACCTAGTCTTCATCGGAATTTTGTGCGAAATTTCCAATTAATGATTAGTCACTATACAAGATTTTGCGGTTATGATATCGTAAATAATTTTAAAACACCGCAAAAATGGTCTTCTGTGGAAAACATCTTATAGTGAAAATGAATTAATTCTAAAACACAGAAAATATTCAAAATTTTAAAAGAATCCAATTTCAAACGTTTTTTTAATTTTATGTTTTGTTTTTACCTGGCAGTCGACTTTGAGTCTAAATGGCAAAATAGGTACGAAAATTAAATTGTATGACTTTGCTTTATTTAAGTAGTACCTAATGGAATATTAAAAATAAGCCAAATCAAAGAAACAAAATATTTGCCATAGACTTTGTTTGGAACAAAACACTACTATTGAATTGATAAAAAAAAATTTAAATAACTACGCAGAAAAAATTTTATAACGAAATCGTATCACAATTTCTATGATTCTTGAAAGTTGAGGGAAAAAATTTATCAAAACCCTCACAAAGCAGACAGAAAAACAACCAAATTGAAGAAACCAGTTCCAGTTTTGATACAGAAGATGATAAATAATAGGTTAATTTATGTTTAAATATATCCCGTATTTTTCTTCAAAAAACTAAAAAAATAAGTTTGTTCCAATTCTCTTTTCTTTTTAGACCTAAGGTGTATATTACCTACTGAAAAATACTGTTTTTTGTGCGCCATGGCCTGTCTTTATCGTAGGCCTCGTGGCGTAGGTACGTCAAACAAACAAAAATTAATAAAGCCCTTCCGAAGTCCTCGTAACAAAACCGCCCCCCCCCCTCCCCGCGCTATCTCCCGCCGTTTATCTCCACGGCCCCCCTTGACGTGTCCGTGACAGCGCGGGCGGCCGACCGCCGCCGTCGCCGGTCTTCACTTGTTTCCCCCCCTCGGCCTGCCGCGATAACGGAGCCAATAACGTCACTCATCGGGGGAGGCCGTGGGGGGGGGGGGGGGGGGGGGGCGCCCGACTCGTTAAATCGCGGCGTGCGTGCGTTTCCACGGCCTGCCGGCTTTTTTCCTTTTGACCGTTCCGCGCCTTACAACGCGCGATGCGACGTGTGGATAGGCAGTAGCGGATAAACTTTTTTTTAATGGTTGTTTCACTCGCCCCACTTGTATCCAATAATAGGCCAGGGAAATTACGGTAAAAAATAACGAAACCTATACTAAAATCGAGCAATCCGTACGCCTGGCATAAATAAAACCACGTGTTCCGCGATTGGTCGGTAGGCTATAAAATTTCACCCGACTCGGCAACAGGGACGTGCTCGATCGCAAAAGTGTAGATATTCGGTTTTATCTTGTTGTTTTCAGCTATTTAGACACTGCCACAAATAATTTTATCGATGTTTTGAACCATTTTAATGAAGCCAATAATTCTTTTCCGAAATATTTTAATGTAAACAAATGTAAAACTAAAAGAAAATAAAGGTCGTGCTTCAGTGCGGCCCTGGCGAACATCTCAACCCACGTGCTATTGTTTACGCCAGGCGTAAGAGTTGCTCGTTTTTAGTATAGACAAAATTCATAACCGCATTTTTATAATGCCATCACAAAATATTGGTAATAAATGAACGCCAGAATTGTTTTTTATACAAAATAAACATACGCGTGTGGGCGTTTTTTAGAAAAATACATTTTCTTGTTGTAGTAAAGACGGCATAAATATTAACTGCGAATTTTAAGCTGTATTTATTATTAAGTAAGGTATATAAAATTGAGATTGATAAATTAAACACATTACGTTTGCGCAAGTATCCGAATGATGTAAAAATGACATTTTGCGTAATATTTTGTTGGGCAAAAATATTAACCGCGTTTTTATTATTTATAATTACCTTAAAAATCAAGTATTAACAGTTTGTTCTGAAATTAAACATATTGTTTCGCCGGAAATCGCATTTTAAAGAAATTTGAAGCTGTCTTTGAGAGCAAAATTATTAACTGGCTGATTTTTGTTAAACTTTGTAAGTGGATACTAAGTCTTGTTAAATTTTTTGAAATTAAACAAAAATTGGTAACGGGAGTATTTTTCTCTTTAAAAATAAATTTTAATCTATTGACCTACATGCGCCCTAAATAAATGTTTAATTTCGCTATATGTGATTTAATATAGATGTACTGTAAAAAGTTAAACAAAAAAACAGTTAATATTTTTGCTTTTCCTAAATAAATGACAAGTGACAGTTGACCTATATGCGCCGTAAATAAATGTTTAATTTCCCTATACAGTGTGCCCACGGATAGAGTTCACGTAGGGTGTAAATGACAAAAAAATTTCGAGTTGAAATTTGAGCTTCTGGGGATCAGCCCTGCTTGGTTTTAAACTAATTTGTGACATAATTTTACTTTCGAAAAATCACGTATGCCTTGGGAATTTTGAAAAAACTAATTTTCCACATCAGTAAAGTTCCCTTTCTGTAGGTTTTACGACAAAATGTTATTAAGGAAACTTGTTCAGAATGAAGAACTGAGTAGGTTTGCGAAATTTTGAAAGTCTAGGCCTACTTTGATTTTTTGGTATTTTTTCCCACTTTTCTTCAGAAAAGTGCACTTTGGGTAGCTTTCACATTATAATGTTATTAAGAAAACTTGTTCACAATGAAAAACTGGATAGGTGTGAAAGAATTTCAAAAGCCTAGGTATACTTTGAGTTTTTTCTGCTAAAAAATTTAAAACGCATAAAAATCAAAGTAGACCTAGGCTTTTGGAATTCTTTCACACCTATCCAGTTTTTCATTGTGAACAAGTATTCTTTGCATTGTTTTGTTTGTCAGTAGGACAAATATAATAATTTTTTAACATCGTTTTTATTGTTATTGATGCAGTAAGAGATTTACACCAGAAAAAGTTTACCATCTGGAAATGTTTAAAGGCAAATAAAATAATGCCATTTAAAGCACGACTCCACTTTCTAGATACCTATACAGGGACTCTAATTCATAGTTGACATTTATATTGTGTTAATATAAAAAAACTGCTTATTGCTGAGTTCTACACCATCGACGCCCCAATCTCTCTAGTTTATGAAATTTTGAAGTTGCCCCGAGGCGTGCTTTCCCGCACATGTTTGCTCAATCCGTCGCGTTTCTCTGCTAAGGAAATGTTTAGATGTTTACATTAATTATGCGACATGTTTGCCAGTTACGGAGAACTCAGTGTAATGACAACTAACACAATTACAGGTGCAGCGCAAACTGGGAGACTCCGCTGCATAGGTGCTGATAATGAAGACGACCTCCGCCGTGGAGTAGTCAGGCACGGGCTATTATTCCATTTCGACATGTGGGCTCTACTGGGTGTGACCGGGAAAATTAGCGAGAGGCGAAATCCCACTTTGCGATGCACGATTTCATTGATCGGCTCAAGGTTACATGAATTTGAACATTGTACGCTTGTGAGGTTGTTTAGAATCACATTGCAATAGTTCCTTCCAGCATAATAATGGCTTAGTTAATCACTTATCTGAAGAACATATGGTAATTATGGAACATACCGTTATGCGCACCGCCCGATTTTCTTGAAATGTTGGCTATCCCCCCATTTTCGAGGTCCCTGAACACGAATCTGACCTCTATAATCGAGATGAATTTAGCTCAAACTGATCACCTTTTGCAACATCGAAACTTCGCGAATACCCGCGGAAAAAACGAAATTATGGAAGATTTATGCTGTGTTTACGTCCATGCCGGCCGCATTTAAGCAAAACGTACATGGCCCGGGCACCTACGCTGTAATGAACGGTTTTCATTGGTCAGTGCCGAATAACAGTACGGATTGCCGATAAGGTGCTGACCGCCCGTACGTTTTGCTCTCAATGCACCCTCTCCAGTAGGACTGGGCGATATTGAAAAAGTTATCGAAAATATCGATATTCATAAAAGTATCGGTATAGCCGATATATCGATATTCCGATATATCGATATTCCGATATATCGATATTCCAAAACCCCATAATCATGGACCCCCTAAATTAGGGGGCCCTAATTGCACAAAGTGTATCATTTTCCATATGTTTGTTATGTGCCACCAACAACTAACAAAAACAACGTAGTCATGTCAATCTCATATCTGTCGTGTTGAGTAGGTACTGTCTAGATTATTATTGTGGTTGTGGTGGTGGGTAGTATTGGCTGTTGGGTGGGGTGTGTACAAGTAAAAGGAGAAAAAATCAATAGGCACACTGACAGAAAACAATAAAACGTTTTTCATTTTCCTTTCATTTTTTAAATTATAAATCGATACATCAACATATCGATACCTATATCGGAATGTCGATATATCTATCTTCTCTAAATATCAATATATCGATATATCACAATATCGATATAATAATATTGATATATTGATATATTAAAATATCGATAAATCGATATATTGCAATATCGATATATTACAATATCGATATATCGCAATATCGATATATTACAATATCGATATAGTGATAAAAATATCGATGTATCGAAAAAATCGCAGCCCTACTCTCTGGAAAATTGGCGATATACAGGCTGGACCCAGATGGACTATACGATAGGTGTAGTGTTTAATTGGTTAATTGTAAATTGGGAAATTCTCTTAGATATCGGATTTTCGAGGTTCTTTTTGGTACCGGAGGAAAGTGCGACACCCAATTAAGAGATTTACCACCTTCTTCGGTTTTTAGAACGGCTCTATTCGCGAGGTTGTCGAAAGAGTTTTTCCAAAAAAAAGCCGCCAATGTTCGTGAGCAGATTTGTAAGATTTTTCACTATTATTCAGATAATCTAAGGCCAAACTAACAGCGCCGAATCTACTGTTTTTCGCCCTGTAACTGGCATTATCGCGTAATAAGATGTTTTCCCGTTTTCGAGTTATTAAGGATTTTCGGGATTTGGGACACATCTTTTTTTACGTCATAAATTGCCCTTTTTCGCCGAGCTACAGCTAAGTTATTTCGGCTCGGGGCTCTGAGGTGAGAATTTTTAAAGCTTCCCTCAAGTCTTCAGGTGAGCTGCAGATGTTTACGGTGCCCCCAAAAAAATCAAAAAATGAAAAAAAACACGCGATTTCTAAGAGCGGTTCCTCAGGATTTCCCGTCAATTTCGCTAATTCTATACAGCCGTCCCGTTTCTCGACACTTGAAAATCGGGAGTCGGGAAATTTGGTTAAATATATCGCATTTTCGAGGTTTCTTTCGGTACTGGAGGAAAGTACAAGACCCAATTAAGAAATTTACCACCTCCTTCGATTTTTAGAACGGCACTTTTTGAATTTATCAAAAGACTTTTGCGAAAAAGTAGTAAATATATTCGGGGACGGGTTGTAAAAATTAACCACAACTTCTTGAAATAACAATGATCGGGCCCATATTGTCTGAGGCAACCTACTCGCTTCAAGTAAAGAAATATAGATTCTACATTTTACATCTTATGAGAGTTGAAATCATAAAATTCGCTTTCCGCTTTGGCGCTAGCTACAGCTTCTTATAATAGTGTGGTTTGGTTTACTAAATTACTATACATTCACTGAGATTACTACTATTGTCCGTTTTCCGTAGTACCTACTTGAGCGAATGATATTCTACACAGTAAAAACGAGACCGGAATATTACACTAAAATCATTGTTTTTAATAATTGTTATATGTATTTTTTCCATATAGGTACACGTACAACTAAGAATTTACTTGTCGTGTCATTTAATTTTAATCCCTACTAGGTATTACAAAATATTCCATGAAGCTAAACGTAATCTATGTGAAATTTACTTTTAAATTACTTATTATTCCATTTGATTACATTATTTTACAGATTCATATATTTTACATGTACGATCATTGAATATTACCACAGCAGTCAATATATTAACATGTAATAATTGCAACGCCGCTTAGCCGTCCTCCCCCGAATTTTCACACAGTTTATAGTCATCGGTCGAGATGCATAGGCATTGTCTCCGCAGAGTGCTCTATAATAATTATTAATTATATTGATAGTATTAGCAATTTTCTTACGCTGTGTTTGTATTTTTTAGTACAAAGTGTAGCTACATGTGTGTAGTGAGAACCGCAAGGACTGTGGGATACAAATGCACAGTGTGGCATAGCAGAAAATTTGTCGTCGTAATGGAGAACAAAAAAATTGTAAAATCGGACTGCTTGAACGAAACTTTTGTAAAAGCTTTCTGTGAGGTTATCCACCTGAAATAAGTACCTACCACCATTACTTATTCAATGGTACCACCACCACCTTATAGAATTTATCCAAAGTTTGTTTTCGAGAAGGGGTGGCGACAAGGTAAAAGAAACCAAACAGTAAATTTAAAGTGATAAATTGTGTGAATCGACTATGCAGAAGAAACTATCAAGGAATGCTATGGAAGGAGAAAGAAAGGGGAATACCGAACGAAGAAAGAAGATTTTTATTTAGACTAGTTAATAGGAGTATAATATAATGATACTAGATAATAGAGTATATTAATACAATATAGTAAAATAATGTTTTTTTTTTCAATAAAACTATTAAAAACAAGTAGGTGCAGAAAAATTTTCTTCTCACAATTTAATATGGTTACAGTACAGTACTGTATTTAAAAATCTCACGCAGCTAATAAAATTGAACAAACATATTGCACGATTTTCTATTAGGTTCCTTTTATCATCCCCATGATCATTTCGGAATTAGACACATAATGAAGTTACTGACTGTTCAAATAGGTGGACATAATATTAGAATTTTAATACCACAAATACACATTCAAAATTTATAACAATAATAAAATAAATGGAACAAAAAGTGTTTAAATAGTTATGTATTGGAGAGGTATAAAATTGATTCAAGCTTAAGTTTAGGCCTGCCTCACTAGTAAACCAGTACATTTAGTGAAATATTAGTTAGGTATTTTGGTGTACCAAGGCACTGAAGTTCAACAGTGAGGTTGAAACGTTGAATGATCAACTGTAAATATCATTCAATATCCATGTAGGTAAAAGTTTTTTAATTATTTGCTTAATGTATTTTTTTCGTACACATTCACGGAAAACCTGAGAATCTACTGTAAATACCATCCAAAATACATGTTCGTTCAAGTTTTTTTAATTATTTTTCTACGTAAAATTGCTGTTGGGAGCTGAATTTTTCTTTGCAAAGCCATGTAAAATTCAGTAAGTTAATGGAATCTAGGGTATTATTACAATATATTAACATTTAAATATTACCTTTAAAAATAATTAAATGCTTAGGTACATGTTTTTACTGGGAATTTTATGAAACTGGAGGTACAAGTAATTTTACCTGTACAAGTTAGGTATATTGTTGCCAATGTCAGGCATGGTAAAATTACCGAGAATTTTTTTACTGTGTAGTTCTATAGGGATAGTCGGTCCCAGGGACTCTTTAAAATAAGGGGACCCAGCTATCACATAGGAAAAGTGAAGCCTTGTTTTCTGTATATCTCCAAGGAGACCACATAAGTGGGCTGGTACAAGGTTATGTTATAATATGTCGGTGTCCAACTGCCATCAGGTTTTATGTGACATGCCAGTGCCATAGATTCCAACGGAGGCAAAATATTTCCCATCATAATTCACAATTTTTAAGTTTTCTAACTTCCAGATAGTTAAAGGTAATGCGGCCGCCTGTAGTAGTCCCAATAATTGCAACCAGATTCTTCTTGTCTCACCTTTAGTAATCCTACAATTCCGATTACGTGGGCATTACGTATAAGTAAGTAGTTCAAAACAAAAATGGTATTTCCTAAATATTAAATTATTAAGCAGGTAGCTTCAGACAGGTCTTTTTTTAAACAGTTTTTATCTACAACTATAAGTTTATTTTACGTTTGTGAGGTATCTTCCCCAGTAGCACAACAATATTGGTAAAATATTATATTTACATATTGGCCCAACGATGCAATCTTCAGATTTTTTTTTTAATGGCCCAATGGATATTTTTAATATGAATCCGATATTGAAGATCAATATTGTCCCAATATTATGAATTAATAAATATGTGATATTTATTTTAGAAATATAGCCAATATTAGTTTTTCAGATTGGCACAATATATACTTTGTATATATATAATATATATTAAATCTATATTGGGCCGTTAAAAGAAATCCGACTTTCCCAACGTTTGACCAATATATAATAATAATAATATTTCACCAATATCGTGTTCCATAATATACAATAATAAATAATATATAAATAAATAGTGGGGTCAGATATCGGTACAAAAAATATTAAAGATAAAATTGTTCGATATGATTTTTTATTATTTTAGACTATAATTTTACACAAAAAATTGTATACACTCTAAATGAATAAAAATAAAGATCGTAAAGTAAAAGGTTGTTTTAAACGATTAAAAATAATAACAAATCAAATAAGTCTATCTATTTTTCCGTCCGCCTTCTCTGTCCCCGGCACCCGCTAAATACGTTGAAATTGACTTATTAATTTCGTATTCGGTGGCATTTTTAAATCGCTTTCAGAAAGCTTCTAAAAATGCAAACGTTTATTGTCAAATTTATAGGTTGATTATAAAGGGGTGTCACGAAAAATGAAGCTGATTCCCAAACAAATTCTTTGGGCTAATATGTTAATTTGCCAAATACAAAAAAAGTCACTTTATAGTTTTTATAGAAGGCAGGAAAGGCACACAGAAAAATTAGGTGTCCATACTACAATATACTGAACTTCCTAGCAAAGAGGTATCTTAAAATAACGGAAATATAAACTTGTAATGACGCCACAGCAAAGTTATAATCAAACATCGGCAAAAATATTTGACCAATATTGGTCCAATATGGCTATTCCGAAATTCAGGACCTAACACCTAACCTACAAATACTTCATATGTGTTTATAAAATGTGTGTTTGTTGTTGCAAAATCACAATAATTTACCCATTATAAGTGTATTTTAGGTAGATCAACCTTTTCCCCTCACTTACAATAATTAATAAAACAATTATTGGAATATATAGATACAATAACTTACCCCTTTATTTTTGCTTGTGTACACCTGCAATTTGAGCTGCACTTATTTTCACTAATAATAGGTGTGCAATTATTTTTCTGGATCTGAGGTAATAATAGTGGTGATTAAATAAAAAATAATAGTAAAAATTGTGAGCAGGTTAAAAACAGGATGATGCGCGGGCGCCTGGCGAAGCAATGGAGCATCTCTGCCGAGGCTACCCGTGCTGCCGCGTTGCGCTTGCGCCAATAATAATATGAAACTGTGGCGCCAAATGCCAGCATTGATATATATAATTTCCAGCCCTTGAAATTTATATCTGTCTTATTAATAATACGAAGGTGCACTTGCATAAACTTACACAAAATTAATCTACACAGTACAAAAGTGTTTCTGTTTTTTTAATCTATTACATTATTTTAAATATGTAAATAGGTATATATAATATTCTATATAAATATAGAAATATGCATCTCTTATATATTACCAATATTGGATAAACATTATATAATAATATAGGAAAAAGGTTCATCTCCTATATATATTACCAATACTGGATAAACATTACACATAAATATAAATAAAAGTATTGCCAAATATGTTCTATGAATGTTGGATCAATATTGGATAAATATCCTATATAAATATACAAAAAATTACCAATATTGGATAAATATTACATATAAATGTAAATAAAAGTTATTGGCAAATATGTTTTATCAATGTTGGATCAATATTGTATAAACATCATATAGAAATATAGGAAAAAGGTACATCTCCTATATATTACCAATATTGGCTAAAAATTGCCAATATTGGGCCCATATACAATATTTTCCCAATATAGAATCAATATTGGGCCAATATGGTGTGCTACTGGGGTTGGGAGAGAAATAAAATTACAAAAATGAGCACCGAGAAAAACTACATGATTAGAACTAAGTACAACAGTCTTATTAGTCCATCCCGAAATCTGTGAAAGTTCTTTGGGTAGATACATTCAACAAGGGAAGAAAGTTCAAGTACGTACCTATTATACCTACATAATATTACAAATGGTTCGAGGAACCTGGTAACAAGGTGCAATAGCGACAAATTCTCAAATAAGCAAAATCGGCACTGACTTACCATACTTATCTTACTTAAATTCCTGAAAATAATTGCAGGAAACCAAATTCAAATATAAAATAAATTTGATTCATTTGGCACTTGCCATATTCTGTGTTTGTTGACAGAACATTGTCAAGCCTAATTTTTAGAAATCATTATTAATTTTTACCAACAATCAAAGTTCCTGTTATATTCATAGATTCTCAAATAAAATGGCATACTTGGCATCATTGAGACCATTAGAATGGGGAAAGAAACAGCCTCACTTTGGAAAGTATAATGCTGGGTCCCCTTACTTTAAAGGGTCCCTGGTCGGTCCTAGCCGCAAGGGGCAATCAATGAATGAGACAATTTCGACTTTTACCCATCTCTACGCCTCTGATTCGCCCGGCCCAGGTCGAAGTGGATGAAAACGTCAAAGTAATCACCGGTCAAGTGATGCGCGATGGCTGTGAATGCGATTGGCTTCGTTTCCGCAAAATAATGGTTTTTTGAGCACGGGGGGCGGGGGACGGGGGAGGGGGGGGGGGGCGGTATACAACCGCGGGGGGGTGTTTGACATTGTTGGGAGGCGCCGGAGGGGGGAAAGAGCGGGGGACGGCTGGAATTGCGGAGCGGCGTTGACGAATTAACGCCCGCGGGCCGTGGAAAAAATTGAAATCGGGGAAACGCGCGGAATGCGACATAGTGCGAACAATGGCTGTTGTCCACTTTTTTGTGTTTTGGTGAAAAGAAAAAAATTGAAGATACAAGTAGGTATTGTACAGGGTGTCCCATTCTGGGCGTTTTTGGGCGTTTTTCTCAGAAATCTCGGTTATTAGATATTAAAGCTAGAGGGTTGCGGTTTTCACGTCACTGTACTACTTTTTTGATAGGAATTTGGTGGACCAATTCAGATTTTAGACAAGTTTTATAGTTTCCGCGCATTGGCGCAGGACTGAAATTTTCGATTTTTTTGCAAACCTCTCTCCACGGGCGTAGCCAAGGGGGGGTTTCGGGGGTTCAAACCCCCCCGAAATAAGCAAAATATTACCTAATATTATACCGAAAAAATACGAGGAGTGAAGAGTTAAATTATTATTACGTTTGAATATATGTAGTAATAGTAGCGCCTAGCGCCATCTTTTGACGAGAGGCAGACGCAGTTGCAGCCGAACTATTTTGTATTGTAGGGACACTTTGCGTTGTTTCTCGATTATTCGCCACGCCCCTAGGTCGAAATGAGCGGAACTTTGTGGAAGTTCGTGGAAGTTTCTGGACGGCTACTGGGCTGCTGTATAAGCGGCGCCGCGGCGCGTGACCGCGCTTACGGCAGTATTGTTCCATGCGAACTCGAAGCGAATAAAAGTGAAAAGTGGTGAACGAATAGTGAAGAGAATTAAGTGTACCATGTAAGTGAGTAATTTTAATGCACTGTTATTCGATGCCCTTGTTAAGGATAGATACGTGAATCATTATTACTGTCGAAAAATGGAGGGGAAAAAAAGGAAGGGTGATAAACCTAAAGGTATGGACTATTGGAAAAAGTGGTGTAGTCAAGGTCAAGGGGTTTCTAATAAAGAAACAAATTTGGATTTAGCTATCAAAGCTTCAGCTACCTTGCATGCTGATAAGAAGACTGCCTACCCCGAAATCTAGTTTGGAATGCCTAGATATGTGCGATAAAAACCTTTATCCTAATATTTACACATTACTACAAATCTTGGCTACCATTCCTGTATCCACTGCTACCCCAGAAAGGTCTTTCTCGAACTATTTACGAAACACTACAAGTGAAAACAGACTTAATGGTTAATGAACATTCACTATGGAACAGAAATTCATGCAGATGAAGTAGTGGATATATTTAAAAGAAAAAGCCGAATATTTCTTCTTTAATGGTTTTAGATTTAGCGCAGAGGAACGAAATTAATTTATCCATTTCATTTAAAGTTAAGAACTTTATAAATATGTCGTAGTTTTTCGGATGAATATATAGATATTAAATTTCATGTAAGTATATTTTTGTTGTTTTATTTACTTCTCAAACTAACCCCCCCCCCCAAAACTAAATCCTGGCTACGCCCGTGCCTCTGTCCTGTAATTTTTTTGAGATAAGAACCAAGGTTTTATTTTCTTTAAATGGAAACCAAAAAACTAATTATTTCATTCGATTCTACGCCAAAAAATCTATAAAAATAGTTGATTAAATTTTTCGATATATATACAGTGTGTTTCACTTCAAGTCGAGACAGTTCATTATTTTTTTACGGGTTGACCGATTTTCAAAAACATTTTTTTAACAATATAGTACTCCAAAAGATCTACATTTTGACACTAATTTTTTTCAAATTCGTCTTTTCCATGACCTACTGCGATCAAAATTATACCCCCAAAAACTGTAAAAGTACGTTAGGCATTTTTTTAGAAAAAAATGAATAGCACAGTCGTATTGGCCATACCCGCAAACCACGCATACCATGTTCATAGCTTATACAGGGCGTTCAGAAAATAGCTTCAAACATGGCAAAAATACGGTTTTTCGAAGTACCCTGTACAAACACCGAGAGATATTTCAAAATTATTTCTTTGCAGTTTGATTAGGGCTAACATAAGCAATCAATTCCCACGATTTCATGGCCTTGCCTTATACAGGGCGTTCGCACTGAAAAATACAAAAATCGAAAAAACTCGATTTTCTCTTGGTGTTTTTTTTGCATTTTTTCTACATTTTTAACTTATGCCTATTAAAAAACATAAACAATATTAAATTTTAGAAAGTATTTTCAATAAAAAGCACCCTTTTTTATTTGAAAAAATTTAAAAATTGATTGGTAGGTATCCACGTATCCAGGGTGCTCTTCATTGAAAATGCTTTCTAAAATTTAATATTATTTATGTTATTTAATAGGCATAAGTTAGAATTGTAGAAAAAAATGTAAAAAACACAAAGAGAAAAATCGATTTCTTTAGATTTTTTGTATTTTCAATGCGAACGCCCTATATAAGGCAGAGCCATAAAATCGTGGGAATTCATGGCTTATGTGAGCAGCAATCAAACTGGAAAGAAATAATTTTAAAATATCTCTTGGTGTTTGTACAGGGTACTCCAAAAAACCGTATTTTTGCCATGTTTGAAACTATTTTCTGAACGCCCTGTATAAGTTATGACCGTGAAACATGGTATGTGGGGTTCTCGGGTATGGTCAATACGACTGTGCTATTAATTTTTTCCCTAAAAAAATGCCTAACGTACTTTTGCAGTTTTTGGGGGTATAATTTTGATCGCAGTAGGTCATGGAAAAGACGAATCTGAAAAAAATTAGTGTAAAAATGTAGATCTTTCGGAGCACTATATTTAAAAAAAAAGTTTTTGGAAATCGGTCAACACATAAAAAAATTATGAATTGTCTCGACTTGAGAGGCGCCAATGCGCGGAAACTATAAAACTTATCTAAAATCTAATTGGTCCACCAAATTCCTCTCAAAAAAGTAGTACAGTGACGTGAAAACCGCAACCCTCTAGCTTTAATAACACCCAAAACCACCCAAAATGGGACACCCTGTACAGGCGCGGCCCTTGAAATCTGACAACGTTGCAATTGCCCCTCCCCTCCCTCGCGGTTTGAAAGCCAGCCATAACCCCAAAGGCGTAAGGAAATAATTTACCTGAAGATGTTGACCCGTTCTCCGGCCATCTCGCCGTACCGTCAGATCTCAAACAAATTGTACTGTGCGTCAAACGGTAAGTATATGGCACTAGCTGTATAGCGGGACTTCGCACACAACTCGCGTCCCCGAGGTCCAGACTTGCCCCCGTCTTTCGCGCCGTATTTAACAGCGGAGGATTTTGAGGGCCCCGAAAATACGCCTATGGGATTTCTAAAGGACCAAGGGACCCTTTTTTTTATTGTTGCTGCATGGGCCTTCTTTCCTATTTTGTTCTATAATCATATTATGAGAGTAGATTTGGCTGAAAATTTTGTTGCAATCGCGTGAGGAAAAGTGGCACTTTCCGCACTTGTTAGGAAATATTCATTTGTTTGTAAAGAATATAGATGTTATTAGTTATTAGTGTTATATAATAATTGTTTGAAATGGATTTAATGAAAGGTGAAATTTTTTTAGGAAGTACTTACATAATGGTTGGTTCATCGGTAAAAGCTCTTATTATTTTGTCATCTACAGGTGGATCAGATTAGTCGTATAACAAGGTCTTTTTTCTATTTTCCAACACTGTGTTCTTTGGTAGGATCTTTTTTAAATAGCATTTGTGGAAACTTTTGTTTTATTATTAGGTATTTGATTTTGGTGAAAATTTGGCAAATTTATTTATCGTTCATATAATGGAATAAATTTTAATTCTATTTCTAGGTAGGGAACTGCCATGTGAAGCCAACTTAGACGACAAAAATTCTTGTGTTTTTTTAAGGGTTATTTCAAGGTATTCTTAAAAAAGTAGTCACAATTCGTTTTACTCCTACGGTCCTACGTTAAAGTAAATAGTAAATTCAGCGTCCCCTGAGTTTTCTTGGTATAGTCCAAAGCACGAAAGAAAACGCAAAAAATGCGGGCAGCGTTGCGAGATTTCCTACACGAGTAGTCGTTATTTATTGGCGAATACAAGTTTTATCATATTGAAGCCGAATTTCTGAACTGTGTTATACCAAAAAAATAAGGCTCGCATCACGGGACCACTTACCAATTTTTGTTTATCAGGGTAGACTGGGGCAAGTGTATAAATGGGGTAAGTGTAAAACAGGTGTGCCAAAAGAAGAAAAATATTAATAGGAAACAGATGAGTTACCCATAGCATTAATTTATACGCCCTGAAAGCCTATCAACACGCAAAACATCAATATGTATTTTTGGTTGCCTAGCATTTTCTTGTAAATACTAACCTCTAGCTGTCACTTCGATTTTAAGGATAACGCATTTCAAAAATCCTTAATTTTAAAGTAAAAAAAGGTAAGTTCTTTTTGGTTTCTTGTATTCATATTATGTAACAAACAATGTTTTAGAGGCTCACTAACAAATTATCCATTTAAATTAGAATTTAGAGGCATTATAGGTAGTTTTACACTTACCCCTTCAAATATAAGGCAAGGGGCAAGTGTAAACATACTATAGAACAACATACTATAGAACCCATTTCTCTACACTGCTAATTCACGAAGTTCTTATTATATAGGTACCTAAGAGACACTATTTTTAAATATTATAATTTTTATTTACTTAGTTAATTTTTTTATTTATTTTTAACATACTTAAATATAAATAATTGCCTTTTAGGACAGAAATGAGTTATTTTATTTTTGCGACGAAATGGATAAGCTCTGTTATACGACAGAAAAGTTTGTAACGTATTTTCTAATAAAGATATTTGTTTGATTCAAAGTGTTATGTGTTTGTGTTGATTATGGCAATGTTTTACACTTACCCCAGTGAAAATAGAAATACACTCTGTAGTGTTTCCTGACCCATTTTACACTTACCCCTTGTTGGGGTAAGTGTAAAATGTCGGACACCAAAATATATTTTTTATCATAACTTCAACTCAATGTTAGCTGGTTTTTTCATGTTGCAACATAAGGCATATAAATCCCTAAGAAGTCCGTCCAGCAAAAACAAATGTTCTAAGTAAACTGTAAATATTTTTTTCCCTACTGAATGATACACTCTTAATTTTGGCTTGACACTTACCCCAGTCTACCCCATTTATTTTTAACGCGGTATGATAAAAAACCTATTATATATTTTTTTTAACATCGTCGCGTCCACCATCGCCTCTGAAATACGGCAACACAGCACTTCTGCGAAGGAGTCGGCTGACAAAACAAGTTAGCCAACGCGTTTTGTGCCTGTTTCTATAGTACGTAAAGTTAACTGCGTATTTGGGCTACCATACAGACCCCATTTTTCAGGCCGCTGGCAAGTTTTTCCCGCCGGCTCAGAGAGCTCAGTGGCGTTTCGTATGTTCGGGAGTTAACGTGTGCAAAATTAGTAAACAGGGAAGAACGTTGCATTCTCAAGCACGAGAAATAATTGCCAATGTTAGGTATAAGGGTTTGCCTTCCTCCATAATCTAAGGCATCACCGTTAAGAATAATATTAACAATAAATTAAGTAACAATTATATGAAAATTAAGTCAGTGAGTACACAAAATTATTGAGCTACGCACCTGAACTGTGACTAATTCTAAATATTTGCGAGTTCTTCCCCCTTACGTCGCACGCATTCTGCCGTAAGGAGGACTATATGTCCACTTACTACGATTGAATAACTATTCCAAAAACAAAAGCAATGAACTTAACTTTTTGGCCTTGTAGGATAAACTACTGTTAAGCAGCTTGTAGCCTTTTCCTTTTTTGTGTTACTTATAGGTATGGATAGAAAAATGCATAAGTGTAACAAATGAGAATTAATAGAAACTGAAGCTTACGTGGTCTTAGTGTGGTAGTTCTACATTCGGCTTGACCACTCCTCTCGACTTTGGTACCGGCCGGCTGTTCGTACACCAACAGGTTGGTCTTTCTGTTGCATTGTTCTTTCTTGGGCTTCTTCGCGGGGTCATCACACGTCATATTTCATGGAATTTTAATACTATAATTTACATGGAAAATACTGATAATTTTTTTCAATGACAGAAAGTTATGTGAACCTATGACACTTGTGCCAAAGTAAGGTCCTTAGATAATATACGGTGTGGAGAAAACCCACCCTCAAGTTTTCTTTTAAATACACCGGTAAAGATCGTGACACCTCGTCGGAAAATTCATAGAAAGGCGAATTTGTGGCATAAGGTTTACGAAGCTCCCATAGAATATAATATAGCCCAACATTGTCATCTATTTTGGGCCTGACTGCGCTCAAAATAAATATTGCACCAAGTTAAGTTAGACGGTGTGGTGGAGGCCTACTGAAAAGGAAAGTGAGAAATAATTGTTTTGCCCAAGTCTAAAACATAAGGCTAATCAACCTTATTACCGCGGCAACTCGGCGCTTCGGTACGCTATGTTGCCGCTTGATGCGCAGCACGCAGTTACGGCGTCCCAATAATCGTCAATAATGAAGTCCTGCAATAATCGCCAGTCTGAGTCTAAGACACAGGGAAGCACTCGGCTTCTCTCGTGTTTCGCGCTGTGGGCCGCTTGTTGCTTGGTGTACCATCGTATAAGTAGTGTCGGCTTGCTATACGAGAAAATTAATACCGGTATAATGTTATGGAAATACAGGTAGTGCGTTTGTACGTTTTGTGCACAAAATAAGAAAAGGATTGACATTGATATGTATATGTTGTGCAACCTGGACCGACACGAGCATGACGTCATTTTTCATTGTTGTTTACGGACTGGGGTGGCGCCACTCGACGAAAAAATGGCGACTTATTATAGGTTATAAGGGGGGGAATTCCGTAGTTATTGGTACGTCAATTACTGACGTTTAAAATGTCCCAAAATTTAAACATCCAGCTTTCTTACGATTTGACTTCTTTTTACGGTAACGAATTCTCTTTGCTTCCAGTATTTAGCAGTTTTATCCTATTAACACAGGTTTTATAGGTAGATTGGTAGATTTGTATGTGATAACATGAAGTTTCCATGCACATGAAGAAAATGGTATGCACAATGCACATATACCATTAGGTGCATTGCAGAAGAATAAACATTAATTTGGAATTATGGGATGACCTGATCAACCAGCTGAAGAAGCGAAAATTCTAGATATTATTTTGGAAGAGTATTTTGTAACGTATGCAAGAATGAAAATAGAAAATTTTATTTATAGCTCCAAAGCGAACCAATAGTCCTCCATATAAAGAAGAAACTGAAAAATCTAATGCGTTTTATGCTTACTTACACTACAACTAGCCATGGACTTCATTTCAAACCAAAAGGTACCAAATACTCTTACTTGCTTTTTAGACTCGCTTCTCTTAAGAAAATAAGCTATGTAAATTTGTAAAATTAAATGGATATAACAAACAAGCATTTTATTTTATTTTCTATATTAAATTCGTTGTAACAATGGTGTTTTAATATTAAACCACAGTGTAAATTTGTTTCGTCTTGTAGCGCCAGTGGCGATCGCATGAAACAGCGCTATGCACAGGTCTTTAAATACAGGGTGTAACTAAACTGATGGTCAAAAATGAAACCACCTATTCTTGGAGTCAAAATAAGGGCACTTCTTCATATATTTTTTTCTCCTACGGGCCATAGCTTTTTTTTATACAGAGTGTTACATGAGCGGGTGAGTTGTCAAATTTAAGGTTAATATGAAGCTTGTGAGGCTCCCAGTTGCGGAGATACAGGGTGTTATTAAAATTAATTAGTTCAGAAAAATATGAATACACTGTATAATCACATTTTTTAAATTTGTTTTGATTGGTACATCCAGTGGTTAACAAAAAGTATCTCTTAGTATTTTTTAATATTCTCAGCCGTTTTTTAATTATTTTCAAAGAACGGCAATGCTGCAATAAAAAAGTCATTTTAAGAATAAATCTAACAATCTGTGGATGTCAATTAAACTTGGCATTATTTGAATCATTTGGCTGCCAACTTTGCACCTTAATATCAATATTTTGAAAAATTATATTTTCATTTGAAGAATTGACTGATATGCACTTTTGCTATGGACTTGCGAATGGCAATAAATATGCGGAAACGCATAGTTGCGTGTATTGAAAGAGACGGCGGTCATTTCCAACATTTAATAATTTAATTTTCTAATAGCAATACGTTTCTTTTATTATTGTTTTTGCTTTTGTATTTTGTTAAATAAAGTTTAATTGACATCCACAAATTTCTAGATTTATTCTTATTCTATTGTTCATTGTGGCGTTGCCGTTCTTTAAATATAATTAAGAAACATCTGCGAATATGAAAAAATACTAAGAGATACTTTTTGTTAACCATTCTATTCACCACATTCATATTTTTCTGAACTAATTAATTTTACTAACACCCTGTATCTCCGCAACTGGGAGCCTCAGAAACTTCATGTCAACCTTAAGTTGACGGCTTATCTGCTCATGTGACACGCCAAGTTTGAAGAAAATATCTCGTATACTTCTAGAAATACTAAGAAATATGTGTATTTTTCTCCAAACTTCTACGCTCTGTATAAAAAAAACTATGGGCCGTAGGAGAAAAAAATATATGAAGAAGTGCCCTTATTTTGACTCCAAGAATACGTGGTTTCATTTTTGACCATCAGTTTAGTTACACCCTGTATAGTGTTGCAACTGGCAAACATAACTGAATTACCCCCTGTATATTTTTTAATAAAGTAATTAATTCTTTCTAATGAACTCGGCAGTTCCAACGCGAAAAACAAAATCTTCCGGAATTCCAAGACCGGAATATTTCCGACGCGCAGTCCGGCCCTGTCCGTCCCCCATCCGGTTTTACATTTTAAGTGAAACCGGCTCCGAGGCTCGCTCGCGCCTCCACCGTCCCCCAGGAACCCCCGTAATCTCGTCCCGGCTTGTTTTCGATGTAAAATATCAAGTGACAGTTTTATTCGGCGCCGCGACGCCGACGCCGACGCCGAACGGCCGCATTTAAATACCGGGCGCGCCGCCTCTTTTAAAATTCAAACCCGTCCACCCGACCGCCCCACGCCCACCTCCCCCATGAAACTTTAATTTGGAAATTTTTCTCGGGGCGGAGAGCCTTCTCTCGGGCGAGTCGTGAGAATCGGTGTTGGTGTTGGATTTTGGTCCGCTTCGGATGCTTAACTTTTTTTTCAATGGGTCTAACTAAAATTCCATCTAGAGTATAGTCCTCCCTACGGCAGAATGCGTGCGACGTAAGGGGGAAGAACTCGCAAATATTATAGAATTAGTCACAGTTCAGGGGCGTAGCTCAATTTTGTGTAACTCACTGACTTAATTTTCATATAATTGTCATTTAATTTATTTGTTAATATTATTCTTAACGGTGATGCCTTAGATTATGGAGGAAGGCAAACCCTTATAATTAAGGACAAATTGGGAATAGTAAAAATAGACCTAAAATCCCACAATTTCTATAATATATATATGAATAACCCACACAGGGTCCCCCTCGATTCTATAAACCCTCATAACATTGTCAATTATTTCTGTTTACTCATTTTGCACACGTTAACTCCCGAACATACGAAACGCCACTGAGCTCTCTGAGCCGGCGGAAAAAACTTGCCAGCGGCCTAAAAAAAAATGAGCCGAAATTCGGCTTCAATATGATAAAACTTGTATTCGCCAATAAATAACGACCACTCGTATAGGAAATCTCGCAACGCTGCCCGCATTCTTTAGAAACGTTTCCTTCGTGCTTTGGACTATACTGAGCTGCAGGGCCAGGGCCTGGCAAATTATGTGATGAATCGTCAACTATCAGAAAATTGTGAAAATATGAATTAAACAGTTTTAAAACAATTATGTAAAAATTTTTAACCATACAGTGCGGGAGGCCTTCTAATGTGTGAACTTATGTACAGCGTGTCCCAAATAGTTTGTCCTACCCCCTGGATCTCAGGAACCGTAAGAGATTCGAAAAAAAAATTGAATACAAAAGTTGTAAGGTTGGCAGTGGACGTAACCTCTCTTTTATTTTCACATATACAGGGCGATTCATATTTGCAGGACAAAAATAAAATATTTAGATTTTGACAATTGCATTAATCCTTTGGAATATTTGTATTTGCTGCATAACCGTTTTTTTTTTGTTTTGTATTTTGGATGCAGCGTTGCCAAGATATCGAGTTTTTCTTGGAATTTAGGGACTTCGTGGAGGTTATGGAAACTGAATGCTTTATCTTTATTTTAATAGATATCAAAGATATATTTTAGCCGAAGTATGACAGCACAACCGTGTGTGGTGTGGTATCTCGAAATTAGTTTTTGCACATACAGTGTGTTCATAACAGGCTCTCAAAATCGGATAATTTCAAACAGCAATAACTTTTTTTTTTCAAATGGAATGACCCATATTTCTATAGTTTGTTGGATGCCGGCGTCCAAGCCCCACATTTTATGTAAATAACGTTCTATACCAAAATCTACCCGTTTTCGAGATATTTAGTATTTAAGAAAATTTCTTTGCATTTTTCATTTAGGTGAGAAGGTTTTATCAAGCAAGCCAAAACTATTTTTCCAGGCAGTGGCAGAAATAATTATTGTCATTTTAGATAATACGGGAAATAAAATTCCTATACCCGTATACAGTATGTCCACGGATAGACATCCCAAGAGGACAAATGGAACAAAAATTTCAGTTTTCGACAAAAAGTTATTCTTGATAAGTTTCTGCTTCTCGAAAAAATATGGTCCACGAAGAGAATTTTCGATTTTTTATTCAGGGTGTCCAAAAAATACAAAAAACATGAAATGCGATCAAGAATAAATTGCCTTTATTTTTAAAAATATCAAAAACTTTTACTTAGAAAAGTTGTTTAGAATTAAAAGGTGTGTCCGATTGTCACTTTTCAAATAAATCAGCCAACTCCGTTTTTTTTTTATTTCCAAGTGTGAAACTCCTTTGTATTTAAAATTATCGAAAATATGTATTTAGAAAAGTTGTTTATAATTAAAAGACGTGTCTATATTTAACAGTTGTTATCAAACTGTCAAATAAAAACAATTGCTTCTATTCTCTCCATGGCCTACTCATCAATATCGATTAATGTGAAATTAAACTTTAAGGTAATAATTATTTGTTCCATAAAAGTCAAGAATTTTGCTTAGATACGTAAAATAGTTTGATGATATTTTAATTTATTATTATTTTGGCATCAATTTAGAACTGGGAAACGTAATGTAACTCAATTTATACCCCAAATGCTAGACGGTACATCAACTTTGCAACAAGCATAACAGAATTTTAAAGCGTAAATATAATTTTCTTTTGAAAAATACCTATACTTATCAGTAATTAGTAATAAAAAGTTAATAGAATGACGAAGTTAGTGATATAAAAAAGTTTTTACGAAGTTACAAGTTTTTAAAATTTTCAGAAATTTCATAAATAATATTAAAAATTGGCAAAAAACTAAATATTTTAGTAGAGTGTTCAAATTTGGTACGCTAACGTAGAATTGAAAAACAAACAACTTTTTCAAGTAAAACTTTTTGATATTTTAACAACTAAACCAATTTTCGGCGATATATTTTTTTAAATGTCATTTTTGACAGATGGCGAAAGTCACATGACCACGTTTGAGTTGGTCTTTTTTAAAGCAAAAGGTAATCCCAAAATTAAATTAAAAAAAAAACGTTAATTAAAAATTTCCCCCCTATGGTGCAAACTTTTTGACACTCTATATGACATTTATAAAATCGTCAGTTGCTTTTATTACTATTAAAATGCTGTTATTAAAGTAATATGGTTATTTACAGTCATCTGTATATTCATTTTGAATATAATTATTGTCTTTGTGTGTCGTGAACAATGAATAAAGAACCCCAGGAAGGAGCCAAATTTCTATGGGCATTATAAAATACGTTTGACGGAAATCGCCCTGTATGGAGACTGAATTTTGACAAAATATTTTTATATTTGACAGTTGTTACGGTGGTTTGTGCTATTAGATATTTGTGTAGTTCTTCGATAAGTACTTTTTGGAGATTTATTATGGTTAGCTGTGCAGCCTGCGGCTATTCCGTGACTACCAGAACAAAATGTTTGGGGGATAACATTCCATCGGTAAGTACTTATGCAGAGACTGGCCCGGTCCAGCGTAAAGCCCAAATTTGCTCCTTCCTGGGGTTCTTTATTCATAGGTCGTGAATGCCAGTGACGTGTCACTCGCCCTAGCCGTTTCACAGCCGCGCCAAATTCGCTGTTTCCATTGCTTGCGAGAATTTTATTCGAGGCTTTTTCAAGGAAACGTTTCGTCTATTCCTAAAAACCCCCAGTTATAAATTCCCGCCGGCGAGGGGAGCCTTCCAGGCGTGATAAACGGGAGCCAACCGCCCCCTCCCGGATTTTTCCGGGGGCGCCCTTATGCGCGGATTATTTAATCGCCGGGCAAAAGGGCGGCAGGTGAGAATAACGAACCCCGCCGGAGGCCCCAAAGGTCAGGCGGGCCCCCTGGGGCAGCGGCAGATTGGGTCCGCACGGGGGGAGGTCGACACAAAAGGTGTCGGAAAGTGTAGGGGAGACTGGGTAACGGTGAGACACTTTTTTTCTTTTTATAACTCGAAATTCAAATATGTTTTTAAATTATTTTTTTTAGAAATCTCTTTATCTTAATTAAGATTAACAGAACTGTCAAATTTATTGTATTGACTTGTTTTTTAATTCCATGGCAGATCTGATTTTTGCGAATATTTTTATTAAGAATTTAAACTGTCTGGACAGATTTTTTAAAATTATGACCTAACAAAAACTAGAATATTGTTCGTAAACGCAAGGGAAATGACTGAATGACTTTATATTTTTTTAATTTAATTTATTTTACATTTAGTAACATTGTTTCAATAATCCAAGGCAAACTTGACCAGCATAAAATTGACTCGCCAGGTGCCTTTGAAGTCCCTATTTTGCTCAACTTTAACACGGTGTAGAACCGAACACCCTCTACATTTTTTGTTCAAATTTAGTATATGGGGGTTTTGGGGTGTCCTGATTAACGCTGTTGTGTCAGATTTTAAATAAAAAAAAACGCTAAATGGTTTTTGTGAAAATCGGGGTATAAAAAAATCGTAGCCGTCTCTGGATTTGCATTTGAAAAAGGAAAAACGTCAAAAGAAGCGTTTTTTTGAAGACCTTTTGAACAAAAAAAGGTTTTTGAAAATATCTCACAAAAAATAGGGAAAGAATTGCAGTTTTGAATGCTCAATCTAATGCCCCTTTTGGATTTTTAAAAAAGTTCACGGCTCACTAGATATTTTGAAAAAAGTGATTTTTTGCTATTTCTTCTATAAAAAATTGGATGAGATTGTCTTATTAAGCCCAAAATTATCTACAATTTTTGTCTCTACAGTTTTTCTGTATAATCAGAAATAACGGAGCTACAGAGATCTGAAAAAATAGCAAAAAATGACTTTTTTCAAAATATCTAGTGAGCCGTGAACTTTTTTAAAAATCCAAAAGGGGCATTAGATTGTGCATTCAAAACTGCAATTCTTCCCCCATTTAACCTTTGCTCTAGCTCTGCTAGTTTCCGAGATCCCCATAGTGGGCATCGAAAAAAAAACCCCTGTATATCTCTTTTTATTAATACATACTTATGAAAAGACAATGCAAAAAATGCATAATCACAGCCGGTTACACTCTCACATTTTTTTGCGCGTTTTTCAAAAAAATTCCGAGATGAAGTTTTTTTTTTTGGGAAATCCCCTTTGAAATAAATAGGCGCGGCTCAGTGGTATCATTGCTCTCGTGGCGTAGAATAAAATCTGACGGGCATTGGCGGCCAGCCACAATAAATTAAGACTCCCCCCCCCCCCCCCCGGCCCTGCCTGAGGTTGTAATTCGGCCCAGCCATCGCTCACGGACGGCCGCATCAATCTGGATTAGCACCTGGCTTGGGGGGGGGGGTGGGGGGTGCGTTCTCTGGCAGCAGGACGATAGAATTACCCGGGATTCGACTCGACTTTTACCTCAGAAAAAATGGTCCATAATTCGTTGTTATTTATTATTTTTCGTGTTTTATCAAAGTGGCTCACTCAAAAGATCTCCTCTGATTTTTGACATAAAAAATGCGGGCGGCCTTCTTTTGTCATAATGAAAGTTGCCGTCCATGGCCACGTACGAAAACTATGGCCTAAAATATAAAAATTCAACATTTTTAAACCAATGTAACCTTTTCATTTTTTGACATACCTACCTAGTATATCGAGAAATGTTTGACATGCAAATTATTTGCAGAATTTATGTGTGACATTAATTTTATTGTATGGATTACCGTAAAATTTGCTGGATAATTTCATTATTTGTAAAAATTTTTAATTATGTGCATTTTTTAAAGAAAAATGTCCCATTGAATTTAATGTGTCACATTGTTCTGTATTCCGTATGACAAAAATTTAAAAAAATATAGATATCGGTAATAGTTTTGGCTGTCACAAGGGGTAGTCAGTAGGGGTATTGCTAAACATAAAAAATTCTAATTGGCGTCACAAAAAGAATATAGGAAATAAGCGTCACGTAGTTTTCAAAAATAGACATATTCTGCAAGCATGCAACATAATATTACACTTTTAAGGTTTTTTTAAAGTTGTCGTCAAACACAACGTAAAGGTTAATTCACCATATAATATTGTCAAAAAGTCTCTAAAAAGCCATATCGATTATAACTATTTACGCAAGTATATCCTAAGATCTGTGAAATTATGGCACGCCTATGTCGCCTATCCACCGCATTTCGCTACACAAGTGGCCAGCCGTCGAACAGTGTAACCCATGCAAGTATTGGTGATATTATATTAAGCGAGCATGCAGTCACTTGTTTTTACTACGATATCTATCTTCTCTGTCTCCTTCATCTTTTTTCACTACTAATATTAGGTTCGGTATAATATGGTTAAAAAAGTGTTGTGTCTCACTTGGAACACAGAGGTAGATATAAGGGGCGCCATCTATTTCATAGCATTTACCACGCTCTGCTACTACTGGTAAAACTACGCAGACTTATCAGCAGAAATCACCCAATAAAATTCAAAGGTTTTTTTGCGGTCGACGTCGACCCAGTCAAGGAGACACCCAATAGGAAAGCGAGCGTAGCTATTTGATTGGTCGGCGTTTCGGAGATCCATGGAGCAGGTGTCGACGTGGGCCAGTTAAGCCAGTACAACCAGTGCCGTGCATGGAAATAAGGATTGAGCTTTATTTTACGGATTTTGGTTTTGTGTATATATTTTTGTGTGGTGTTGTTTAGTGTGAAACAAAATCATTGGTTTGCTTTGGTTTGAATTATTTTATTATTTTTTATAGCATTATAATTTTTTTATAATATTATTAAGGACCGCGTGGTGCCCAAGCGTTTTTATGCTGTTCCAAGTGACTTCATTGTATACCTCACGAAATAAAAAGGTTACACCGGTATAAAAATATTGGATTTTATCGTTGACTAATAGTCAACGATTTTATTTTCGCCATAGTTTTCATAGGTCACCATGTACAATGTACAGCAAAAAATAGCCAAGCTCTAATTTAAAACTAGCTATGATATATAGAGATTGCGCAGAGTGAAAAGATTATCGTCAAAGCCGAAGGCCAAGGGTCCAAGACAGAACAAAACCATCACTCTATCAATTCAAATAAGTATTCATTATTACAAATTATTTTCTTATATGTATTTGAAGATAGACAATAGATTGACTTGAGAAAGAACTGTAATTTTTCATCGCATCCTGAGGTCTAATTCAATGAACACTCGATATAAGCGAGTACCTATACCACACTCTCCTCATGAATTCTATCCAATAGTATCTGAGCGCGTCTTTAGAGCCGGATTGTTGCCCCCATACTGCCTCCCGGAACCTCCACGTAATAACCCCCAAAAGACCCGAACCACGGCGTAAGTCGGGAGGTCCGGCAAGCTTATGATTCCTGGGGGCATTGTGGGGGTCGATCTAATTTGCGGTAATGCGGCCCTTCAAGGACACGCGGCCAGCGCCTACATCGATCCGGGAGTGTGGCCCTAGCGGACCCAGCGGGGCTACAGAGATGTTCGAGGCCTACGATAAAGACAGGCCATGGCGCACAAAAATCACGTGACCATCTTAGTCCGACGTCACATGTGATTTCTCACATAACTGAACTCCGTACTCGAGGATTTTCGTTGTCGACACACGCCCTGACACGGTTCATATTCGGCCTTTCACGCTGCCAATCAACTGGGACCTCGTCAATATTTACAGTATACTGAGGTGAGTTTTTATTTTATTTCGTAAAAAATAACCTAAATAACAAATAATAGGTCTGTTTATATTATATTTATAAATATTACAAAAGCCGGGAAGAAAATGTCACCATAACAACATTTGCTTTGCCTCGGAAATGAAAATTGCCAAAAATTGATTCGTCAAATTCCAACTGAGATTTAATTTCTAAAAAATCCTCAAGTATGTGTGGCTAACATATTTTCAAGAAAGTGAAACAATTAAAGTGAACAAATGTGTTGTGGGTGGAAAATATACCTATAGAGAATATCATCTAAACTAAAGGAAGGTGCTGTCCCAACAATTTTTGAGAATGTGCCAAAACACTTGAATGCAGTGCCGTTTAACTCTCAGCCCAAAACAGCTGAGGCAGGTTGAAAATTTTGAAAAAACGATTAGAGAAAGCCTGGATGCACAAAACCAATAATAGGCCAGGGAAATTACGGTAAAAAATAACGAAACCTAGACAAAATTATCATGCAATCACAAAATATTGGTAATAAATGAACGCCAGAATGGTTTTTTATACAAAATAAACATACGCGTGTGGGCGTTTTTTAGAAAAATATATTTTCTTGTTGTAATAAAGACGGCATAAATATTAACTGCGAATTTTAAGCTGCATTTATTAGTAAGTAAGTTATAAAAAGTTGAGATTGATAAATTAATATTTTGTTGGGCAAAAATATTAACTGCATTTTTATTATTTAGAATTACCTTAAAAATCAAGTATTAACAGTTTGTTCTCAAATTAAACATATTTGTTTCGCCGGAAATCGCATTTTAAAGAAATTTGAAGCTGTCTTTGAAAGCAAAATTATTAACTGGCTGATTTTTGTTAAACTTTGTAAGTGGATACTAAGTCTTGTTAAATTTTTTTAAATTAAACAAAAATTGGTAACGGAAGTATACAAATGACAGTTAGGACCTACAAGCGCCCTAAATAAATGTTTAATTTCGCTATATATGTGATTTAGTATAGTTATATTGTAAAAAGTTGAACAAAAAAAAAACAGATAATATTTTGCTTTTCCTAAACAAATGAGAAGTGACAGTTGACCTATCTGCACCGTAAATAAATGTTTAATTTCGCTATATATGATTCAATATACTTAGTTATATTGTAAAAAGTTAAACAAACAAAAAACAGTTAATATTGTTGCCTAGTCTATACCAATGAGAAAGTGACAGCTGACGTACATGGGTCTCAGATAAATGTTTAATTTTGTATAAGTTACATTCTATTTGTAAAAGGGAATGATCAAGCAATAAAAACGTAGTTAATATTTTTGCCTTTTGCCGAAATAGAAAATTATCCGATTTTTATCTCTCTTTGTCGATCTAAGTTACTTCCATATTCTTAAAATGTTTAATTTCTTAATATATGTTAGCAAGGGAAGTTTTTTACCTAGATACTCTAAAATAATCCAGTTAACATTTTTGCTCGACATTTCTAACGAAAATAGGTGTTTTTTGAGGTAACTCAAGGTTCCGTTTTTTCAAAATGTTTAATTTTTGGTTTCTACCAGCGTATTTACTTATTTGATATTGTCACACAAGTTTACGTGGGAGACGCGTGGTGCAGCTTGAAGACTGCGCGCCTCCACCACGTGTCACAAGTGAGTGCCTCCACACGGAGCCTTTACCATGTGACGCACTACTTGTGTGTGCCGGAGGGTTGGATTAACCTTCACAGCTTGCCGGGATCACTGGGTGCGGGAGTCGCGAAGCGCAGAAGAAAGACAGCAGGTACAAACTAGGGTGATGTTTATTCTTGCACTCACAGATATGCCTCTAACAGTATCTTGGCCATGGCGGAGGTAGCGCGGACTGTGGACCGACGCGACCGATAGTACGTGGAAGTGACCGGGACGCGAGCTGCGCCCTTGACCCGACGCGACGGCGGGGTGCCGCTACTGACCCACTGACGTCTTCAACAGTGCCCAGGGGCGCTGTCGTCTGCCCCTCGGAGCCCGACCTGAACAAGGAGGCTATTTAAGCGGGATCCATTGCCAGGTCAGACCACCGAGGGTGGTCAGTGATCGAGTAGCTGCTAATAAGCGGGGCTTACTGATCCCCAGCCTGTGGCTGGTGCTGGATTTATACTCGCAGATTTTGCCGACTCGGCGCTTGGACTTTGATTTATCTAATGTTTATCTTATCGAGTAATCCTCGTATATTTTGTTATTGATTGTCCCCTGTATTTTGTTTAATGTTATCTTTATTTGTTATGATTTAGTAGAAGTAAGTTTGAATAGTTTGGTCATCGGTCCACAGATGTCACTTTGTTGACAATATGGTAAAACAAAATTGCAGTTGATATTATTGTCTAGGTCAAATTCTATTTTCCCTGGCCTATAATGTAATAGATGAAAGAAAACTCGCCAAATTGTTACGAAATTTGTTTTTTCTACTTATCTCCAAAAATGCCTTTTCTTATATAGGACTAAGTTAGTCACGTGACTACGCGAATATGCGTTAGCGCCATGGCCTGTCTTTATCGTTGGCCTCAAGAGATGTTTTGATGACGTCTGGAGATAGAGCAGGGGGAAATTTAGTTTTGGCAATGTAAACAGTTTCCAGAAAGAAGGAAAGAAAGAAAGAAACAAAAAAGAAAGAAAGAAAGAAATAATAATAAATAAAGTTTTCACGTCCTTAGTATCTTTAATAGTTGTACTGGATAACAAGGTTAGGACTATGCATAAGCAACAAAAAAACTGGTCTAAATTTTGCCGACGTCTCGTCGTTATATTACGACTTCTTCAAGGCTCAATTAAATTCAGTTTAATGCATTTGAATTTCGGCACAAGCATTGTGTTGAAACAGACATCTTGTCAAATCATTTAAAAAAAATTGCTACTCGCAACAATTATTAAAAACCCCACTGACGACCAACAGATCAATATTATTGTAACTTCTTTTTACGGCAACGAATTGTCTTTGCGTCCAGTATTTGGCAGGTTTATCCTATTAATACAGCTTTTCTAGGTATATTTGTTTGTGATAACATGAAATTTTCGTGCACATAAAGAAAATGGTATGCACAGACCATTAGGTGAATTGCAGAAGAATAAACACTATTTTGGAATTATGGGATGATCTGATCAACCAGCCGAAGAAGCGAAAATTATAGATATTAATAAATAAAGTTTTGTTGTGGAATCAAACAGGTTGGTTGTCGATGTCACATCTTTATTCTGTGAATGCTTCAATTCGTCCCCCCATATACAATAATTGTTATAGTTACCTACTTTAGTGTCCTACATTCTAAACTGCTGAATAGCTATATTTATGTTTAAACTAATAAATAAAATAACGATATGGATAATGATAATGATAATTATAAGAAGGCACTACAGTTTTCACGTCCTTAGTATCTTTAATAGTTGTACTGGATAACAAGGTTAGGACTATGCATAAGCAACAAAAAAACTGGTCTAAATTTTGCCGACGTTTCGTCGTTATATTACAACTTCTTCAAGGCTACAAAATATAAAAAATATGGAAACCTTCCAAGTAACAGGTAACATGCAGTGTAAAAGTTTAAGAATTACATTAAAAAACAACAAACACATGAAAACATAGGTCACTAGATTATTCTGATACAAATAAAAATAAAAAAATAATAAAAAAATTAAAAATTAAAAAAACAAACTAGGACAACTTACCTCAATTAAATTCAGTTTAATGCATTTGAATTTCGGCACAAGCATTGTGTTGAAACAGACATCTTGTCAAATCATTTAAAAAAAAATGCTACTCGCAACAATTATTAAAAACCCCACTGACGACCAACAGATCAATATTATTGTTGCGAGTAGCAATTTTTTTTTAAATAATTTGACAAGATGTCTGTTTCAACACAATGCTTGTGCCGAAATTCAAATGCATTAAACTGAATTTAATTGAGCCTTGAAGAAGTCGTAATATAACGACGAAACGTCGGCAAAATTTAGACCAGTTTTTTTGTTGCTTATGCATAGTCCTAACCTTGTTATCCAGTACAACTATGAAAGAAATAATGTAACAATGAAACAATGTTTTTTCGTGCTGAGGCTAAAAGTTCACAAACTGGGCGAACTGCTTTAAATCGACTGCCGAATTAACTGTCTATCCATTGTTCCCTATACACTTTTCGGACCTAACAACCAAACTAACACCTGGGATGAGGGTTATCAGTGTTGCAAAAAAATTGGCTAAAAGGTGGCAAGATTTAATCGAGTGATCGCAATGAAACGAACGTGGATTGACCACTGATATCGTGAACCGAATCAAACGCATTGCCATTTCGGTTTTGCGCCAACGCCCCAGGGCCGGCGTGGCCCCTGTGGAGTGCCCTCTCGAAATGACGCTTTTAATTTTCCCCGCAAAACACATAAAGCCCGAATTTTTCGACGTGGCATTGATTGTATTCATAAAATAATCATTTTTGTATCGTCAAAGCCTTTTGGAACGACAGAACTCATTTCGTTCCGCGCATTCATCGGACGAATATAGAAAAATAACGTCGCCAAATTCCTATATGAATTATACATTTTTAAACGGTTTAGAATAATTAAAAAAGCGGATTGAAAATGGCCCAGTTTGTTTTGCTTGTGTGCGAGACTTGTGGGCCGCGGGATTACGGTTTATTAATAATGCGGCGACCAGAAATTCCGTTCATATTTTTAAAATGGTTAATAGAAATTCACTCAAACGCACACATAAATATAGCCCGATGTTTTAATATTCAATAATTTGGGTATCTACTACCACTTCATTTGTTTTTATCTATACTGGATCAACACTGTTATCGCCACTCGAATCTCTCTTTCTCTAGTCCCTAGTATTTTTTAAAATTACAACAATGAAACCTCCTTATTATGGACTGTTTCCCGGATATGACTTACATAATTGAAGGTAATAAAGAATATTTACTTGTGTACAGGGCGATTGATTCAGTCTAGTATCCGGGTCATTCGATATTCGATGCTTCTGCTTCAGTGTCAACCTTCAAGTTTGGCACTGGAGAGCATATTTTGCAAGTTTTAGTTTTTTTTATTTTTTTTATGTAGTATCTATGTACATTTTTCAGATAGCCGTTTCTCTTTTCCAACATACTAATAGGTTACCCTTTTTGAATAAATCACGCAGGGTACACTTTAAAAAATAAGATTTTGTTAACATAGACAGAATACTATAGATTTTTTCAAGATTTACAATTTTGTTAACAAGTTTTTTGGTTTAAATTAATTTTTCTAGTTCAAAATATGCATATTGAAAAATGTGGTATTTTCTATCTTTCTGAAAATGAACTACATAAAGGTCGGCCCGCAGCAAAAAATTTTGCAATTTTGTTCTCATATTTATTTTCGTTCGAAACGGAATAAATCAATCCCAAAAACAATTTTATAAGACGGCGGCGAAACTGGCAGGTGTGAGTATACTCCAACTTGTGGTTTCACCTTTCTAACCACTACCTAGTATGAACATATTAAAAATTCGGCAGACAGATCGAGTGTACTGTACCTGGACCAACACTATTAGACCGTCAGACAGTGACAGATTTTCCTTACTGATTTTCTCATTTATGCCTTGGAGAGGGTTGAAAGGTAAATCGATGCTGAGTCGGAAAATAGTAATTTTAAGTTTGGCCCCCGGGGAAAACCTATGGAAAATTCGATTTTTCAAAACAGAAAAAAAGGTACTATTTCTCACTTATGCCATGTTCACCGTATGATTTCTTATACTAGTTACGTCCGTACACCAAGCAGAATCAGCATCTTAGTCAGCGCCCAACTAGAATGTTCAGCGACACCTCAGCGCCGCTGCATCAGCATCTTCAAAATTATAAATACAAGTTGTTCTTTGTTTTTACAAGGTTTTTATTCTGTATCTTGCCTAATAAAGTTGTCGGTCGAATTTTTAAAAATTTATTACGTCGCTCCCGCATCGTAATTGGCGCAGTCGTGCGGATTTTTTGTTGAGTAACGCAGATCAGAAGAACGCCACCGCGGTCGGTTTTTCATCGGTCTCGCGCTACGTGGGTCTCAACCCTTTACGACAAGAACCACCCCAGCACCAGACAACTGGAGAGTCAAGGCCAAGGTAGGAGCCAAATTCCATTTTCCTCTTCCTAGCTTTTTCCTCCGTGGCAAATATAAGAACAATTTCCTTCCAAGGAAATTCATTGCATATGATTTTTCCTTACTTCTGTCGATGAACACGACAAAAACAATTTAGATTTTAGTTTTGAATCGAAGAAAACGATTACGTTTTTCGATTGTTAGTGCATATAACACTCGAAAACATAATTAAGTTTAGATTTAAGAAAATCAAAGAAAATTCAAAGTGAAAAACAACTCTATTTTTGTAAGTTTAAGAAAATAACTTCAAAATAGATATAGAAAATATAACTCAAATTTTAAATTCTCTAGATATAAGTAACGATAACATGCCTAATCAAAATCAAGCGGCAGATCGCCAAGTTAATTATAATTTACTTAGACTATATATTGATACTATTCCTAGTTATAGCGGTGATCCAAACACATTGGAAATTTCCATCGAACATTGCCAATTTTTAATCACAACTTACCAAAATCAAGATAATCCTAATGATCCTATTAACGGTTTCCTGACTAGAGCAATTATTGGCAAACTAACAGGTCAAGCTTTAGTAATAGTAGGTAGTAGACCCTACATAAGGACATGGATAGATTTAGTAAACTTACTTCGACTTTCTTTCGGCGACCAACGTAATTTAGACTGTTTGGTTCAAGAAATGATTGTTATGAGACCTCGTAAAGATGAATCTTTCATACATTTCGGACAAAGACTACAAAAATCACGAAGCTCCATTGCTTCCAAATTAATTTCCATGGACATGACAATGCAAGAAAGAACTTTCCAAATAAAAAATTATGACGAATTATCATTAAAAACTTTTATTAGAGGCCTTACAGGTAGAATTCAAGACATGGTACGAATTAAGAATCCAGATTCTTTAGAACTTGCAATGTCTTATGTAATTGAAGAAGAAAATTTTGCTCTAAATCAAAAACAAATGAACCTTTTTCAAAATTCATCTCAAAATAAATTCTCACAAAATTTACCAAAATCCAACACTCAAAATATGACAAAATTTCAAAGTTATACAAACCCACCATATCCAAATTCCAACAATTTTCCCTCTAACTTTTCACAACCATATCAATTTCAACAAAGAATGAGACCAAATTTCCCTTCTCAACCTATTAACGTACAACCGAAACAAAATTTACGACCAAGATATCCCACAAACGCTCAAGTTTTTGGACCTCCCAAGAATGTGTTTAAACCCACAGGAGCTACCCCTAAAACTAACCCCGAGTTAATGTCTGCAGTAACCATTAGAAATAACCCCGAAGCAATGTCCGCAGTTACATTTAAAAATAATAATTCCATTCAAAACACACCTCATAGAATTCCTAATTATTTCCGCCCCACAGGACCTAGAAATTTCCAATCCCAGGAACTCTATAACCTTGAAGAAATATATCCCGAAAATGACGAAAATTATGAACAAAATGAATACAGAAATTATCCTGAATACTATGATGAACAACAGACAGACAATCCTTATTATGACGCACCCGAAATTGACCAAAATTATTTTGAAAACCCTTTTGAAACTCAACCTGAACAAAATGTAAATTTTTCGAAATTCCCCAATCAAGACGAGACTACGTAACAATAAACCTTAATCACCTGCATAATGATTTAGCACATATTTTTGTACCCGAAATTAACGCCAAATTTTTAATAGATACCGGAAGTTCTCGTAGCATTATGAATCCAAAATTAGCTTACCAATTTTACCCAAATTCAATTTTTAGTGAAGACTTTAATATACAAACATCACATGGTATTTCTTTCCACGATGAAATTGCAATTATCCCAATTTTTAAAATTTTTAACATTGATTTAATTGATAAATTTTATTTGTTCAATTTTTCTCCCAAATATGACGGAATCATAGGTATGGATTTACTTAAGAAACTAGATGCTGACATTAGTATAAGTAGTGATTCATTAATTACTCCCACAGCCCAAATTCCTTTGTTTTATAATAAACCAGATTATAAAAATTCAAAAACATTTCAAAATTGCTTTCATACAGTAGTAGTTCCACCAAGATGTCAAAAAATCATAAAACTTCCAGTTTGCTATAAAAATGGTTTAGGTATCCTTGATTACATAGATTTTGAAAATAATATAGAATCGCCCAAAGCTTTAGTAAACATTCAAAATTTTTATGCTTACACAACTATTTTAAACCCTAATGAAAAACCTTTTAAAATAACTGTAACGAAACCTTTCGATATTGAACTTTTAAATCCAAATGAAGTCAATTTTATAGACAAAATGGAAACGGACTCAACAATTTCAAAAAATCAAGATAATTTGCTTAAACAAAATCTTAAAAATTTGAGATTAGAACACTGTAATAAAGAAGAAAAAGAGGCTACTCGTAATCTTTGCTATAAATATAGAGACATTTTTTATTCAGAAGACATTCCTTTAAGTTTTTCTAGTGAAATATCACATAAAATTAAACTTACTAATGACACACCAATTTACACTAAATCTTATCGATTTCCCGAAGTTCATCGAGACGAAGTTAAAAAACAAATTAATACAATGCTAAAACAAGGTATAATAGAACCTTCAACATCCCCTTGGAGTAGCCCTATATGGATCGTTCCTAAAAAACTCGATTCATCCGGAAAAAGAAAATGGCGCATAGTCATTGACTACCGAAAATTGAACGAAAAGACAATAGACGATAAATACCCCCTTCCTAATATAACAGACATACTTGACCGACTAGGACGAGCAAATTATTTTACAACTCTTGATTTGGCATCCGGTTTTCACCAAATTCCAATCGATAAAAATAACATTCCTAAGACAGCTTTTTCTACAATAGGAGGACACTTTCAATTTATTAGAATGCCATTTGGATTAAAAAACGCACCCAGTACCTTTCAGCGAGTAATAGATAATGTGTTAAGAGGCTTGGCTAACGAAATTTGTCTTGTTTATTTTGATGATATTATTATTTTTAGTACTTCTTTGCAAGAGCATATTTCAAGATTAAAATCAGTTTTTGAAAGATTAAAAAGGGCAAATCTAAAAGTTCAACTAGACAAATCAGAATTTCTTAAAAAATCAGTAGCTTACTTAGGTCATATTATAATGCCCGAAGGTGTCAAACCGAACCCCGACAAAATTAGTGCAATACAAAAATTTCCTATACCACAGACACAAAAAGACATAAAATCTTTCTTAGGACTACTAGGATATTATCGCAGATTTATAAAAGATTTCGCCAAAATCACTAAACCACTTACAATTTGTCTAAAAAAGAATGCTAAAGTAGTGCATGATCAGAGTTTTGTAAATGCTTTTAACACATGTAAGAAAATTCTTTGCAACGACCCTATTTTACAATATCCAGATTTCAAAAAAGAATTTATTTTGACTACAGACGCTTCTAACTATGCAATAGGTGCAGTATTATCACAAGGCACAATAGGACAAGGCGTATGCTTCAAGGACGTTAAACGAATCAGAACAAAAATATAGCACCATAGAGAAAGAATTACTCGCAATAGTTTATTCTTGTAAATATTTTCGACCCTATCTATATGACAGACGTTTTACTATAGTTACAGATCATCGACCATTAACTTGGCTTTTCAATCTTAAAGAACCAAATTCAAAATTAGTTCGCTGGCGTCTTAAGCTCGAAGAATTCGATTATAAAATTGTTTACAAAAAAGGAAAATTATACTTAAACGCAGATGCACTTTCTAGAATAAAACTGAACATGCATGAAACACAATCCGTTGTAAATAACCCAGGTGACATAAACCAAGATACTCTAGAATTTCTTAGAAATTACGTAGAAAATCCAGACAATTTTATTTTACCCGATATCAGCGAGAATAATCCAGAACGTACTAGTGACCTAGAAAATGTGACTTCGACATCAACACCGACTGTTTACGGAAAGACATCCTCTAACCCGAAAATAATAATACATTCTGACATTCAAATTAGACCACCTAATAAACCAAAACAAAAAATACTTAACGAAATTCCTATCCAAATTAGTAGTGACGATGAAACTCCACATTCTTTATCAAAAGAAGTTAGTAACGATGGCCTTCAAATTTTAGATGAAATAGTTAATAACAAAACAAACCAAATACGTATTTTCAAAAGTAATAAACTTTCAGTTGAACAAGAAAATTACTTTCACCAAAAGATAATGACACTAAAAATTCCCCTTGATTGTGACGATCAGATGATCTTAGACTTTTTAAAACAATACCTAAAACCAAATACAACTTATCATATATTTTTCGAAAATCCAACATTTATTTTGAAATTTACCAACGTCTATTCAGAACATTTCAACCAATTAGGACCTAAATTAATTAGATGTACAAAATTAATAAACACCATTAAGGATCGAGAAGAACAACTAATGTTAATTAAAAATCACCATTTAGGCAAAACAAATCATCGTGGCATACAAGAAACATTGGAATATCTTAAACGAAATTATTTTTGGATAAACATGAAGTCTGACATTACCAAATTTATAAATGAATGCGAAATTTGTCAAAAAACTAAATACGGAAGAAATCCTCCATACGTTCCACTTGTACTTACAGAAACACCTTCAAAGCCCTTTCAATTTATTCATATTGATATATTCTAATATGATTCAAAAAATTATTTAACCTTAGTAGACGCATTTTCGAAGTTTGCACAAGTAATTTGTATCCCTGGAAAATCTGCAATAAATGTATGTGATACCCTAGTCAAATATTTTTCAAGTTTTGGTATTCCTAAGAATATTATTTTGGACAGCGGAAAAGAATTTAATAATGAAACAGTTAAAGAATTATTAAAAATGCATAAAATCAATGTTCATTTTACTACGCCCGGACATCACGAATCCAATAGCATAGTTGAGAGATTTCATTCCATGCTAATCGAACATTTAAGAATTTTAAAAGAATCTCATCCCAATGAAACCGATCCAGTCAATTACGCCGTTTTAGGTTACAACTCTTCAATTCATAGTTCTACGCATTATACCCCTTTCGAATTAGTCTTTGGTCATACTGACACTAGAAACCCAGAAATATTTAATACAAAAGAATTCTACTCAGACTATGTAGAAAATCATAACGAAAAATTAAAACATGTCTATACGAAAATAAAAGAAAATGTCGAGAAAAACAAAATAAACATTTTAACAAAAACAAATAAAAAAGGAGACGACAACCCAAACTTTAAAATAAATCAAACTGTTTTCAAAAAGAACCCTTTAAATAGAAATAAGAAAAATAACAAATTCTTAGGTCCCTACAAAATAATCGAACTTTTAGAACACAATAAAGTGAAAATTCAAAATAATAAAACTAACAAAATTGAAACAATACATATTAAAGAACTAAAATCCCCTCCTTTATTGTTACAGAATCAAGATGATGATAAAACTGCTGATGATGTTGATATCAATCAACCTAGCACAAGCGCAAGAAGTTAAAATTACTCAGATATCAAATAACCCTGGTATATTACCCTTTAAATTAGGACAATCCAAAATTATCAAAAGCAAACATACATTCCTTTACGATATTGATTTACTAGATATTAAACATCAAATTAATGGAATAACAGAAATTTATGAAAATCTTAACTCCTCTATAAAAGTAGAATTTACAAAAGAAAATAACGTATACAAAAGAAATGACTATGAACACCTTCTTCCACTTATTTTAGAGATAAATGAAAAATTCGAAAATATTAACTTCCAAAGTAAAAAAATTCCAAGACAAAAACGTGGCTTAATAAATTTAGGAGGAACAGTCCACAAATGGTTATTTGGAACATTAGACTCAAATGATGGTTTACGATATGATAACGCAATTGAAACTCTAAAATCAAACCAGCAAAAAATTGTTAATAACGTAAATTCCCAATTATCCTTATCAAAACAACTGATCCAAAAATATTCAAAACTTATTGAAAAAATTAATCAAGACCGAGAGAAAATTTCCAATTATATAACTGAAATACGAAATGATATAAGTAAAGTAACTGGAGAATTCTATAAATATATGGCATTTACATCAATAGTTGATCAAATATTTATGAACATAAATGTTATCGTAACTTTGCTAGAGGATATTCAAAATGCAATAACTTTTTCAAAATTACATGTTGTACATCCAGATATACTTACAAAGAAAAATCTAGAAGAAATCTTGAAAGAACTTCATACATATTATAATCCTTCTGAAATTTTAGATATTGATATTAACTCGTGGTACTCATTAATACAAACAAATTGTCATTTTTCAAAAAACAGTATTATATTCTCCATGGAAGTCCCAATTATCTATCCTGAAAATTATCAATATTTCCGTCTTTTCCCAATTCCTTCAAATGACAACCATGTCATTATACCCACCAAACAATATTTGGCTCTGGAAGAGACTCATCGCTACCAGTATATGGACCACCCTTGTATACAAGTTGAAGAAAATTATTTATGTACCCACGAAGAATTAGTAAATGGCAACGACGATTGCATCTCTTCACTTATCCAAGGACACCCACTAAAATGCGAACAAGTTCCTGTCTTACCACCGAAGTTTTTAATCAATAAAATAAATCAAGAATTTATAATAATCATAACACAAGAAGAAATCCAAATTAAAACAAAATGCAAGGATGAACAACTACACCTTATTCAAGGAGTCAATATTATCAAAATTCCAAAAAATTGTAGTATGGAGTATAAAACTTATATTTTCAAAAATCATGAAGCAATTCAATTACCCGGAAAACCGATTGCATTGCCAAGAATTCAAAATCAATCAATTATAACAAAAATACCAAGAAGAAATCCTCTGAAGTTAGAAAATTTGGAACTTCAAGAACTTCATCACCTCGAAAAACAAATTCAAGCTTCGAATCCAGTGTCAATTGAAGATATCAAGAATATAAATCAAACAAATTGGATATTATGGATCATAATTGCAGTAATTTTATCAGTAATAATGGTATATGGAATCATCAAGTTCAAGAAAAAAAGAATCGAAATTAAAATCAAAAATCAAAAAGAAGAAGCCACAACTTCAGCCCTGTTCCGGCCCGAAGTTTCTACTTAGCGGGGAGAAGTTACGTCCGTACACCAAGCAGAATCAGCATCTTAGTCAGCGCCCAACTAGAATGTTCAGCGCCACCTCAGCGCCGCTGCATCAGCATCTTCGAAATTATAAATACAAGTTGTTCTTTGTTTTTACAAGGTTTTTATTCTGTATCTTGCCTAATAAAGTTGTCGGTCGAATTTTTAAAAATTTATTACGTCGCTCCCGCATCGTAATTTACTATTCCGACCTCGAAAACCCAAAGGCATAAGTGTCGCGTGTGGAAAAAGGGTTGAATTAAGGGTTTGGCAGATCACACAAAAAATCACTTGGTTTACTGACTCCGTCAGTTATGCTGTTCGAAATGGTGAAAACTTATATCCTCACTAGCCCAAAAATTGATTGGCAGAAGTGACGCTTGGGGAAAAATGCACTTTTGGGTCGGAAAATAAGTCGGAAACATTTTTTTTTCGTCAACTGATTTTGTCAGGGATAAAATGAATTGCAATAAAACTTTCTATAATTTCAGAGGCATAAGTGCAGAAATCAGTGGAAGAAAAAAATTTTTTCCGACCTATTTTCTGACCCAAAAGTGCATTTTTCTCCACGCGTCACTTCTGCCAATCAATTTTTGGGATAGTGAGGATATAAGTTTTCACCACTTCGAACAGCATAACTGACGGAGTCAGTAAACCAAGTCATTTTTTGTGTGATCTGCCAAACCCTTAATTCAACCCTTTTTTCCACACGCTACACTTATGCCTTTGGGTTTTCAAGGTAGGTATAGTATAAGAAATCATACGGTGAACATGGCATAAGTGAGAAATAGTACCTTTTTTTCTGTTTTGAAAAATCGAATTTTCCATATGTTCTCCCCGGGGGCCAAACATAAAATTACTATTTTCCGACTCAGCATCGATTTACCTTTCAACCCTCTCCAAGGCATAAATGAGAAAATCAGTAAGGAAAATCTGTCACTGTCTGACGGAATATGTATTAAAGAACTGTGCATAGTGCTGTTTCAAGCAATCGCCACTGGCGACACACGACGAAACAAATGTTCACGGTGGTCTTAGTTAAAACACCATTGTTGCAGAATGTTTTATAAAATAAAAACATGCAAATATGTCTCTTACAACGAAATTAATATTCAAAATAAAATAAAATATTTGTTTGTTATGTACCTCGAATTTGACAAGTTCACATGGCATATTTCATATTTCCATACATTTTTCTTAAGAAAAGCGAGTCTAAAAAGCGAGCAAGAGTATTTGGTACCTTTTGGTTTGAAACGAAGTCCATGGCTAGTTGTAGTGTAAAGCATAAAATGCATTAGATTTGTCAGTTTCTTATTTATATGGAAGACTATTGGTTCGCTTTGAAGCTACAAACAAAATTTTCTATTTTCATTCCTACATACGTTACAAAATACTCTTCCAAAATAATATTTATAATAGTTGTACTGGATAACAAGGTTAAGACTATGCATAAGCAACAAAAAAACTGGTCTAAATTTTGCCGACGTTTCGTCGTTATATTACGACTTCTTCAAGGCTACAAAATATAAAAAATATAAAAAATATGGAAACCTTCCAAGTAACAGGTAACATGCTAACATTATTTTTAAATAATTTGACAAGATGTCTGTTTCAACACAATGCTTGTGCCGAAATTCAAATGCATTAAACTCAATTTAATTGAGGTAAGTTGTTCTAGTTTGTATTTTTATTTTTCTTTTTTTTTATTTATATCAGAATAATCTAGTGACCTATGTTTTCTTGTGTTTGTTGTTTTTTAATGTAATTCTTAAACTTTTACACTGCATGTTACCTGTTACTTGGAAGGTTTCCATATTTTTTACATTTTTTATATTTTGTAGCCTTGAAGAAGTCGTAATATAACGACGAAACGTCGGCAAAATTTAGACCAGTTTTTTTGTTGCTTATGCATAGTCCTAACCTTGTTATCCAGTACAACTATTAAAGATACTAAGGACGTGAAAACTGTAGTGCCTTCTTATAATTATCATTATCATTATCCATATCGTTATTTTATTTATTAGTTTAAACATAAATATAGCTATTCAGCAGTTTAGAATGTAGGACACTAAAGTAGGTAACTATAACAATTATTGTATATGGGGGGACGAATTGAAGCATTCACAGAATAAAGATGTGACATCGACAACCAACCTGTTTGATTCCACAACAAAACTTTATTTATTAATATCTATAATTTTCGCTTCTTCAGCTGGTTGATCAGATCATCCCATAATTCCAAAATAGTGTTTATTCTTCTGCAATTCACCTAATGATCTGTGCATACCATTTTCTTTATGTGCACGAAAATTTCATGTTATCACAAACAAATATACCTAGAAAAGCTGTATTAATAGGATAAACCTGCCAAATACTGGACGCAAAGACAATTCGTTGCCGTAAAAAGAAGTTAAATCGTAATAAAGCTGAATATTTAAAATTTGGGAGATTTTAAACGTCAGAAACTGACATCCCAATAACCACAGAATATTTAATATAGTGTCGGTCCAGACTATACATATATAAATTTTTCGAAAAGGATAAATTTTGAAAATAAATGGATCTCTTTTAACAAAGATTAAAGGAGCCATATACAGCAGAGCTAGAACAAAGGTTAAATGAGGAAAGAATTGCAGTTTTGAATGCTCAATCTAATGCCCCTTTCGGATTTTAAAAAAGTTCATGGCTCACTAGATATTTTAAAAAGAGTGATTTTTTCCTATTTCATCAGATCTCTGTAGCTCCGTTATTTCTGATTATACAGAAAAACTGTAGAGACAAAAAATGTAGATAATTTTGAGCTTAATAAGATAATCTCATCCAATTTTTTATGTTGTTTGTGATTTTTGAGATATGACATAAACTTGTGTTTTTTTAAATGTAAATCATAGTTGGCTGTGGCCTTCTAAAATCGGCCATTTTTTTAGCTTTCCAAAGATATAATACTCAGCATAGTTACTACAAAAAATAAAAGAGCTATGGCTAATTTTCTGATTTTTTTTTTAAATTTTCACATAGTCAGCCATGGAATATTTTATAGTTAGACATACTTTAAACTTTCTAATATTTTATTTTTAGCTGGTAACAAAATGTATCAAAATAAAACAAAAATTAAAAATTCAAATTATTATTATTTTAAAAGGTCACCTTTTAAAATAAAAAAGGTGTTCAAACAATCCACCATTATTATTTATGCAAATATTGCATCTTTTTAAAACCGAATTTGTCGCCTTTCTTAGAGAGCGCCTCTCAATACTGGCAATTGCTTCTAAAACAGCTGCTCTTAATTCAACAATTGTCTCCTACTTTATTTTGTACTGTTCCCCAGAAAAATAAATCCAAAACAGACAAATCGGGGGATCGGGGCTGCAAGGTCTATTTCCATCTATTTGCATAGAGCTGATCTAGGTAATTTCTTACGGGCAAATAATTATGTGGTGGAGCTCCATCATGATAATTTTTGTTTGATTTTGTTACATTTTGTTACCAGCTAAAAATAAAATATTTGAAAGTTTGAAGTATGTCTAATTATAAAATAGAACGTAATTATGAAAATATTCCATGGCTGACTACGTGAAAATTAAAAAAAAATCAGAAAATTAGCCACAGCTCTCCATAGCAAGTTTATGTTATATCTCAAAAATCACAGACGACATAAAAAAATTGGATTAGATTATCTTATTTAGCCCAAAATTATATACATTTTTTGTCTCTACAGTTTTTCTGTATAATCAGAAATAACGGAGCTACAGAGATATGATGAAATAGCAAAAAATCACTCTTTTTCAAAATATCTAACGAGCCATGAACTTTTTTAAAAATCCAAAAGAGGCATTAGATTAAGCATTCAAAAGCGCAATTATTTTCCCATTTAACCTTTGTTCTAGCTCTGCTAGTTTCCGAGATCCCCATAGTGGGCATCGAAAAAAACTCACCCTGTATATAGTCAAAAGCATTGTTGAAACCGTCCGCAAAAAATCCTGCTACACCAACTTTCTAACTTTAATTTTGCAGAGAAAACAACTTAAAACAGACGCGAAGCATATTTTCTTATTTTGTGCTAAGTTTCATGTTTTGTCTGCTACTGAAGTCTCCGTAAACAACGTGTATCCGTTGTGAGAAACTAAGATCTCCCTACTAATTACTATTGCTTGACATTGAAAAATCAAAAAGATACTAAATTCACTTAGATCAGTAACTATAGTTACTGCAGTGTGTATAACCGAAAGTTGGTGCATGTTCGATAATCATATTAGGCGCACTTGGAATGGTTGCAAGTCAAACAGCATACAGGGTAGGTCAAAAAATATAAAAATTGTACAAGAGTAAAGTACCCTTATTTCAGAAAATTCAGCAAAATGTTATTAAGAAAAGTTGTCTAGAATTAAAAGTTATGCCTAAATACCTAAATATGGCCTCCTAAGAAAAAGAAATTATATATTTTTGAAAAACCTTAATAACTTCCTAAAAAAAATTTGTTTTAATATTCACCCTAAACAATTTCATAAATCAACCAAAATTATATCAATTCTTCAAATTCTTCTGAACAAGGCAAAACATTAGTAATGATAATGTGTACATTAAAAAACTCTCATTTAAGATGCAAAATTTTTATATTAAATGTTTATTAAGAAAGTGTGGAAATTAACTGACGAAAAATATTTTTTATTAGGAGGCTATCTTTTGGTATTTAGGTATAGCTTTTAATTCTAAATAACTTTACTTTATAACCTTTTGCTGAATTTTTTGAAATAAGTGTACTTTACTCTTGTGCCATTTTTATATTTTTTGATTTTAAGTGCATATAATATGTTTATTGAACATGCATCAACTTTCGGCAATATCTGTATTTTAGTTGTGCAATTGATATAAAAAAGTCCCATATGTTGCACACTTAAATGACCACACTGTATAGTCACTGCTCAGATCGACTATGCATATATTTTTTTAAATATCTGGGACAAGGTTAAAAATAAGTAAATTTATGATATGTTTAACAACTGAACCGGTGAGCGCCGTTAACAAGAAATTTTAATACACTTCTGAAAATATTTTTTTTGTTGATTTTTGAAATTTTTAATTTCGAATTCGCATTAAGTTGTTTTTTTTCCACCTAAAATTTTTACATCATAAATTATTCACCCTGTATAAAAATAATAAAAAAAAACATTAAAAGAGCCTATTGTAAGCTGGTGCCGTTCTTTTAAAGACACCAAGACGATTTACAGTCTGCAGTTATAGCTCCGAGCATAAAGCACAATATGCACTGCAGGACAGTTAACAGCAGTAAATCCATAGATACTTAATAAGCAATGGCGTCTATTGACCATTAAATTAGGTGCGAACAAACAGAATCTCGGCAGTGACCAAACACTACGGAGAACAAATGACTGTTGCATAGGTCCCAGAGTTCTGCAGGTTTGCCCTACATTTCGGTAGGTACATAAAATAAGGAATAAATTCAATATCTCGAAAAAGAAAAGTTTTTCTGAATTAAATGCTGGTAGACTTCAATTTATATTCTTTATTGAATACACATTAATATTAGGTACGTTATTTGTTATTATAAGAAAAAAATATTAATGAGGGAGGCTTTTTATCGTCCAATATAGTTATGTGGAAAACTTTTTTCTGCTGATGGACCTGGGGAAAAAAATAATTGAAAGAATGACCAATTTGTAACATATTAAAACAAATTCAACAAACTCTTAGTTTTTAATTTGTTTTAATATGTTACAAATAGGGTAGTTTCCTCTAATCAAATTTTCAAATAAATTGCACATAACTTGATTCATCAAGTCCTAAGATAGCTTTAACCATTTTTTATTTCCCGAATAAGTGTCCACGAAGTTAAAATTTTCAAAATAAAATTTGAATTTATTTGAATTTGTGGTATAGACTTGGACTGGAGACCTAATCTTACTATTTTGTGATTTGATATGTCACTAGTCAACTAATATCAGCTGGAGTTTTGTTTACATTTCAAAATTTGTAATTTTATCAAAGTTATTGAGGGGTTCCAAACGATTTTGAATTTTATATTTTATAATAAAACCATTGTTTATCGCGTCGTCATAATAGTAAAGGACTAAATGAGGTATTAATTCATTTTTATACCTGACCTAAGTGTTCACAAATCAACGATTAAAATAAGGTAAGCAAGTAGGCAATGCAAATTTTTATCATTGCTCTTTTCTTATAATATAATTAAAAATTGTGCTTGTGTTTCAAATTGAGAGAGATAGTATAATAAAATCTAATTAATTACAAATGCAAATCTTAACTTATGTACATAGTACAATCCTAAACCCTATAGTTTCAATTACAAAGAAAAATGAATAGGTAGCATAAAATTGATATTGGTAGTAGGTAGTTCAATCCCCAGATAAAAGTGTTTGAGAGCAAAGTATAATTTAGTAAGCACTCTTTCTCAATTTGATTGTAGGTAGGTACCTAAAGAATATAAATAGGTAATCATTTAAATTCCAAGAAATACCTACCTACCTGATGCATTTATATAGGTATGAGAGTAGATAGAGTGTTTAATTTGCTTTAGTGAATGTGGGTTTTGTTAATGCAAATTCAGACAATCTTCCGGAAATTGACATACCTATTTATGCTCTCACAATTTTTAAAGCGAGATGCCAAAGCGAAACAATCTCGCGAAACGCGAAAACCGCAAAGCTAGAGAGCTAGGTTATCTTTCGATACCCACAAAACATCAAGATTAGGTTAGGACGGCACCGTTATCGTTACTAGTTTCCTGCACCGTTGCCAGATCCCCTTTCGGACTTGTATTCAGAAGTAAATCCTGTACTCCAAAGACCGACTATTCTTCAACAAACATTGAGAAAGTATATTACATATATCTTTACGGAATATAGTGTTTTTTTATAAAGTTAACTGCTGTTATTATTTATTGCAATTAATAGGTTTGTTCTAGGAAGCAATCTCAAACTAGTCCGAACCAATAACCAGAGTTAAAAACAGTCAGAGAATTTGAACTGTATAATCAACTTTATGTTGACAATTTGAGTTTCCATACTAGAACACAGCTATTCTAATAACAAAATATTCGACCAGCATTCACACGAGTTGGCAACGTACAATAAACGAATAAAGCTTCAAGGCTTCGCGGTCCTATTCACATAGCTCAAAATTATTATGACGTCAAAATTAAGAAAACCGTTAAAAACGGAAATAATTTTAAACTCAATTTTCTCCCAAAGGAGGTAAAATTTTTAGTTTAGAATTTTACTAGTGTAGTCTGCATCAATACAGGCTTTCAACAAAATAAAATTTGAAAAACGGTTAAATACCCTATTGGTCATTCTTTCATTATTCACTTTCGTCCTTATTGTAGAAGCTCTGGAGAAGACTTGAGAAATAAAAAGTCGAAACGTTAGCTGAATGAGTCTAGCAGTTTAATTGTTTTTTTCCCAAGTCCCTCAGCAGAAAAAAGTTTTCCAAAACATATTATTATTAAATAAAAGTATTAGACTAGTTGAGATTTATGAACAGATAAGCACACGCCATAATAGTCCAAGAGCCGGCCGCGATATGGTTTCAACTCTCATAAGATTATACAATAAGATGTTATGTAAAATGTAGAGGGTATATTATATTTCTTTACTTGAAGCGAGGAGATTGCCTCAGATAATATGGGCCCGATCATTGTTATTTAAAGTTGAGGTTAATTTTTAATTTTTTAATAGATACAACCCCTCCCACGAACATATTTACTACTTTTTCGCAAAAGTCTTTTGATAAATTCGAAAAGTGCCGTTCTAAAAGTCGAAGGAGGGAGGTGGTAAACTTCTTAATTTGGTCTTGTACTTTCCTCCAGTACCGAAAGAAACCTCGAAAATCCGATATTTAACCAAATTTCCCGACTCCGTATTTTCAAGTTTAGAGAAACGGGACGGCTGTAGAATTAGCGAAATTGGCGGGCAATCCTGAGGAACCGCTCGTAGAAATTGCGTGTTTTTTATCGTTTTTGACTTTTCGGGGGCATCGCACCTGAAGACTTGAGGGAAGCTTTAAAATTTTCGACCCCAGAGCCCCAACCCGAAATAACTTAGCTGTAGGTATAGCTCTGCGAAAAAGGGCAATTTCTGACAGCTTTCGGACTTTGGCTTTTAGGTGACTGGAAATGCCGACCAATAACGTAAAAAAGATGCGTCCCACCTGCGTTGGTAGTTTTTTTCGCCGAAAATGCTTAACCCAGATTATGCCATCGTCCTTTTAAAAGGACGCATCTAAATTTGGGCTTGTTGACATAGTAAATGAATTCTTTGAAAGATGACGTTGCAATAGAGTCTCTAATGGAGTCTTCTAAGATTTATTTGAGGTTATGTAATTGTTCTGTCAGATAACTGAGGTATAGTTCTGTGCATTTAATTCAACATTCTTTAAGCTGTTTGAACATGGCTAGTAATTCGTAAGTTTAAAAATTGTTACTGTAGCTTTTTTGGAATGGTGTTTTAAAAACAGATTATTAACAACTTGCTAAATAAGACTGTAAATGTCATCCTGCTAATAAAATTATTGTGGGTTAGAAAACTGTGGAGATTGTTCAGTGTCCTTTTAAAAGGACAGTGGGATAATCGACTACTATTTTACAACTCGTTTAAATTTTTTAGATATTACAAACGACCTTTGAAAACATACGACTTACTGGAAATAATAGAACATTTGGATGACGAAGATGAATTTCCGACTTCTCTAGTGCTTTTACCACCAGTAAACGCCAATGAAGGAGACACCGATGAAGATTCTGGTGATGAACATGCCGTAGAAATTGACAATTTACCATCTGGACACTTGAATGCCGAAGCCGAGTTAATTTTCCCTGAAATTAAATCAAGTTCCTAAAATGACGATTATGATAGTGACGATAGTGTGCCACTATCAACTTATATGAAGTATCGGAAAATACGGAAACAATTGAATTGGTGTAAAGAAGATATTTCAAGTAAAGTTCCGGATTTCACACGTGAATATGGCTCTGAAAATCTGCTCTCAGCTTCACAAATATTTGGCTTGTTTTGTGATGATAATGTCTGGCAACTTCTTGTGGAATACACAAATTTGTATGCCAGCCAAAAAAACAGACAGCTAGATGTGACAACTGATGAAATGAAATGTTTTATTGGAGTCCTGTTGCTAAGTGGATACCATCAATTCCCTAGAAGATCTTTGTACTGGGAATCAAATACGGATGCTGGTAGTCAATCGGTAACATCTGCAATTTCCCGGAATAGGTTCAATTATATAATGCAAAATTTGCATTGCAATGATAATGCCAATTTGGACAAGAGTGACAAATTTGCAAAAATTCGACCATTGATGTCCGTTTTGAATGACTCGTTTATGAAATTTGCTCCTCGTTATAAGAATCATAGTATTGATGAATCGATGGTTCCATATTTTGGTCGACGTGGAGCAAAACAATTTATAAGGGGAAAGCCTATTAGGTGGGGTTATAAATTTTGGACTGGAACAAATAGAGATGATTACATTGAATGGTTCGAACCCTATCAAGGTTCAACTACAGTCCTGGAATACCGTTATAAAGATCTTGGTCTTGGTGCTAGCGTGGTTTGAACATTTACTGATGCATTATTACTAGCAAAAGGAAAATCGCCTTATCATCTCTTCTTCGACAATTTCTTCACATCATTTGATTTAGTGAAAATTTTATCACATAGAGGTATCAAATCAACAGGCACAATAAGAGAAAACAGGATTCCTTTGGATTATTCTCTACCTCATTCTTCCAATCTAAAGAAAGACACTCGTGGATCTTATCACTTCGCTTCTGAAAAAGAACATAATATACTGATTTTTAAATGGAACGACAATAACGTAGTATCTATAGCAACAAATTGTGACTCCGTTCTTCCTGTAACATATGTTTCCAGATATTCTAACAAAGATAAAAAGAAGATAAATGTGCCCCAACCTTTGCTAATTAAAAATTACAATAAAAATATGGGAGGCGTTGATAGAGCTGATCAAAATATCAGCTTATACCGTGTAAACATTAGAGGAGAAACTGGTATTTTCTACTAATATGCCATTGCTTAGATATGTGCCTACAGAATTCATGGCAATTACAAAGACAGAATGGAGGCAAACTAGATCAGTTAGCTTTTCGTCGATCAGTAGCTCGAGCACTTCTTGAAACCCACAAGAAAACAACCAAAAGAGGACCTGTTCGTTCAAGTGCTAATCTTCATGAAGAATCCCACTTTGATAGATTAGATCATCTAATAATATACCAGGAAAATCAAACAATATGTGTGGTATGCCACAAGAAAGCTCACTTTAAATGTTTCAAGTGCAATTTTACGTTACATCCCAAAAACTGTTTTTATAATTATCGTACTCAATAAATAGTACCAATATTAATGATAGTAATATTATTACAATAACAATAAACAATAAATTGCCTACTGTATACATATGTTATATTCCTATATATTGGTGTGCTAGCTACCGCAGCCTATTTTGCCACTGTCCTTTTAAAAGGACACCCAATATTTCAAAAACTATTGTGTTTACAAAAAATATATATAATAAAAGTATGTTAGTTTAGTCTCTAAAAACACAGTCATACACAAAAAAATACCAAATCTATAAAAAAATAGTTTCGGCATTATCTGGGTTAATAACTCGAAAACGGGAATAATTTACCTGAAAAAGTTTCGTTGAATATGTTGAACCGTTCTCCGGCCATCTCGCCGTACCGTCAAATCTCCCGAAAAACGCGTTTGAAAAAAAATTTTTCCAAGGGAGGTGAGCCTAAGGCGCCAAATTCAAATTTCAAGGTGTCAACTTGGTAAATTTGGTAAAAAAAACACTTTAAAATGATTGTTTACATATATAGCTCATGGTTTTACAACACGGATAATAATCTACGAGAGTGAAAGTCACATTTTCAAGGGGTTTTGGTGCATTTAGATATCTACCGGTAAAATTTTCGTAAATGCCAATTATTTCTTATTTGCCTGCCTAGATACAACTAAATTCGAATAAATAAAACAATAAAACTTACTGATTTCAAGGTGGTTACGTTTAATCACGTAAAATTGATAGGTACAACACTCCAACAGTCCAAACCAAAATCCTGGAAAACTATATAGGAACAAAATCTCTTTTGACGGCCTTAACCCACTTTTCCCTTAAAATGGGGCTTTATGGAGGAAAAAGCGGACACATTAGGACCGCCTTTGTAGTTTCCCTTGCAATTGGGAACGGAACACGTCCACGGCATGATTTAAATTAGTCCGAAACTATAGACACAACCTAAAACCTATAAACTAAAATTGAACTTTAATCACTTTATTCTGAACCACTGCTGTTTTACCACCTTATTAATAAAACTCCACGTCCTATATTACTAAAAAAACATAGTCCAACACACAACAAAGGAAAATCGCCAGACAAGTAAACGTAAACAACTTCAAAAAGCAACCTCCAGACCTCCCTGTGATGACGTAGTGACGTTTCGCGTCGCTAGCTGGCAGGCCTTTATCATTGCGACGGTGCCGACACAACTCGCGTCCCGAGGGCCAGACTTGCCCCCGTCTTTCGCGCCGTATTGAACAGCGGAGGATTTTCGGGGCCCCGAAAATACGCCTATATCGGATTTCTAAAGGACCAGGGGACCCATTTTTTATTGTTGCTCCATGGGCCTTCTTTCCTATTTTGTTCTATAATCATATGAAAGCAGATTTGCCTAAAAATTAACCACTTCTTTAAAGAACAATGATCGGGACCATATTAATTGGGGAAAATTTCTGGGGGGAATAGTGTTCAGTGTCAATAGTGTTCAGTGTCCAAGCGTATTTAAAATGTCATCTGGAAGAGTATCCTAACCGGAATTTTAGGCACGCTCTCCAGAAAAAAAAAGACTAAGTAAAGAATTATTTCAAAGCCCGCTGCGATATCCTATATACCTTTATCTCGCCGCCGGCGTTTATTTATTGCCCCCGGCCCCCTTTGATATCCGGCCCTTGTTTCGTTAATCCGGCGCGTTGATTGGATCCGGGAGCGCGGATGGTACAAACGCCCGGAAATGGCGTTTCCGGGGGAAAAGAATTCCCCAATAATCGGCGTGCGGCCCTCGTGCGTATTTTGGAGATCGTACGGTTTTTGTTCCTCTAACAATATCAATTTAAATACCTGCGTATCGAAAAGGGAACCGAATCGTGTACAGATTGGCAGTGTGGCATTTTTTCAACATTGTAGTAATAGAAAAAGAAAGCATGACAGTGGAACAAGATGAAGAAAGTTCCCGATACATTTCTATGGTCCTTTGATATGTTGTACCACAGCCAACTCTAGGAAAGCCCTGACGTTGAGAAAGCTGGCAACATGGCTTGCGGGTCTGCGCGGCGTGGCCTGTCACTCCCTGTCAGTTGATTTTAGAAGAAATTTACCAGAACTAATTTGTGTAGTGCGGGTAGTGCTATCGTCGCCAGATTGCTACGACAAGGCAGTGTGTCTCTAGGTGGAAACAGACAGCCCGAAGTGCTGGCGACAGCTTTTTTATAAATTTGTTTTGTTTGTGAAAATATGAAACATTTCTCTAAAAGTTCGAAGTAAAGAATCGTTCCTTTACAATTTCAAGCCTCAAGATGCCTAGAACCGTCGTGGGAAGCTAGAACTTAGTTATATACCTGCCTGTAGGTAAGTCAAATCGTAATAATAACTTGAAGTTGCTAGGTTTTCTTTGCTTGACGGCAAGCGGTCAACTTGTATTCGTTTTGGGCCCTCCAAAGGACGAAAATTTAAGAATAAAACGATTAAGGGCCAATTGCATAGACAAACTAAAGTAGCCTTTAAAATTAAAAGAGCTTCTTAACAATCCAAACATTGTTTAGTATTGTTGCTTGTTGCAAAAGTTTCTTTACCTAATGTTAAAGTCAAAAGAGTCAAGAGATAATTTAGTTGAATGTATTATGAAATTGACCCCAACTGCCATTTCAATCAGAAGAGATTACAACATGCGTTCACTGTTCGCTTGTTGTTTTTATGAAAATTTAACCATAAGAGAAGATAGGTAATCATCATTTGCCTGATGGCGCCCTTTGCGAAAAATTCTCACAAAAATTCGACTTACAACAAAATGTACCTCTATATGCCCAAATTTATACCATCTTATTTGTCGAAAATGTACCTATCCCCACCAGGAATCGTAAAATGCTTATACTTCTGTGTATATTTTGTTACTTGTTACTGCTTTAATTGTCTGTTAAACGAACGTACCTACCTACTTACATAGGTACCCAATTATTGAAATAAAAATTCACAAATGTATCTAATTATAATGAAAAAAAGGGTTGAACATTTACTAGAAAAGTAAAACTAAGCCAAAGTGCAGACTGCTCTATACTGCATAGACCCGTTGAACAGTCCCGCTGCGGCGTTGCCACATGTTTTCACAGGGCTTGTAAGCTTGAGAAGGTCGTGGTTGTACTTTCGAGTGGGTCAATTTATACCAGGCTTAAGTGCACAAACTTTACCAACTACCTATGTAAATGAGAAAAAGAATGCCAGTTTCTCATATATAAACAACTTTGTATCCTTACGCATTTTACCCCAATAATAATTAATAACCCAACAAACAGTAATAAAATTTTAAGACTAATCTGACAGATAAATAGGAATATTGAACTTATACAGCCTACTTGATTGTCATAAATTTGATTTTATTGTCTGGCGTACTCGGACAGAACATCAGACACTGACCATGAGACCATGTATCTAGTTTAATGGAGCTTCTCTGATAAATATCTCCGAAACGGTTGGAGATAAATAGGTCAAGTTATATATCGTTGGAATAAGATTTAAAAAAGGAATCGTATAATGGTTAAATGGAATGTGTAAGTTGTAAAATAGAGAAAATCACTTTCATTTCCGCTATAACCAGATGAAGTTATTTCAAAAAACTAAATATTCAGGAATACTATTTGAAGGTTCTCTAATGATTGTGTAGGTAAAAAATTATTTTAATTAATTAAAAAATAAAAATAATTAAATAAAAATTATAACTTTTTTAACAGCCCCGTATACAAAATCCTAGTACACATCGAATTCCCTTTAATTTTTACTACAATATAATTTTTTTAATGACGATAAAATTATCTCAATACAGATTTCAAATTAGAGAAATTATTTGCAGTTTGTATACATGAAAATAATACGGGACACTGAAAACATAATACGAAATATAAAAATTGAAGTGTAGCTTGTTTTGTTGGGTAAGTAGGTATAAGCTATTTTTTGCTATATTTGTATTTAGCATTATTATGTATAAATTACTGTGAATGTCGGGACGCATGAAAAGATAACAAATTAATGTATGCTTCGAAAATTACACCGATGAGATTGCTACGTCTGTGAGTGTTCCAGCTATTATTGGGCATATTGATATCGCAGAAATGGTGGAAGTGAATAGGTACAGTGAATGAGTGAATAATATGTGTTAGAAGCAATAGTAGATGATAATGATAATAATTTGGAAGGTTATGAAGAAATTGGATAGAAATTGACGAATCTCCATGAGTAGCTTTCTCTTTTTGATGCCTTTGCAAATAACACATACCTAATACTTAAACATATTACCTAAATACAAAAAAAAATAACAAAAAAATTAAAACCGAATTCAAAAATTTGCCCGTACGCACACTCAACAAAAAATTAAAAAAAAAATAACAAAAAATAACACCGACTTCACAAATTTGCCCGTATGCACATTTCAACTAAAACTTTAGAATTACTTTTCTCTTTCTAAATTGAGTTATCTTTGGATTTGGTGACAGTCAAGGCAAGGAATCTAAATCTATTTAGATATGAATACATCATATTCTACATACATCATAACTTACTGTCACCGACTCCAAAGATAACTCAATTTGGAAAGAAAAAAATGTTTCAAAAATATTAGTTGTAAAGTGCATACGGGCAAACTTGTGAAGTGGGTGTTATTTTTTCTAATTTTTAGTGGAGTGTGCATACGGGCAAATTTTTGAAATCGGTATTAATTTTCTTGTAAAAATTTTTTCATTTCTTATTTTTTAGTGAATTGTTAAGAATTATCGAAATCGGTCCGATATTAAATTCCATCCCCTATTTGTCCACCCTTAGGATTGAAATTTTTCTTTTCATATTTAATTTCTCTTCAAATTTAAATGTGACCACCCCTAAGGTAACCCCTACCTAATAAATTAAGAATCATCCACACCAGTCCAATATGAACTTTCATCCCCTATTTATATACCCTTAGGGGTGGAATTTTTTCTTTAAATTTAAATGGAACCGTTCTGTAGGTATACCCTTTCAAATGAAAAAAGAATTGTCCAAATCGGTTTATAAATGACGGAGTTTTGAGGTAACAAACATAAAAAAAATCATACAACCGAATTAATAACCTCCTCCTTTTTTGAAGTCGGTTAAAAACTCAAATTTGACATACAGTTTCTAAGGAAATCTACAATTTTTGTGAGGTCAAAAGATAGAAAATAATCTAGCTATTTCTAGAAAATTGGCGAATAATGACACTATAATGGCCCAATTCTCCATATCCAGGAACCCTAGCCGTTGACATAAAAAAGTTTCTGTTGACCATCACCTTTGAAGCTGGGGGTGCGATAAGAAACGCACCAAATGTGTAACTTTCATTGCTGATGATAGCATCCTAATAGGGTACTTGACGAAATTTTACAAACTTGATAAAACAATTCCTGGACACTTGCCTAAGGCCCTACGATTAATTAAAAAATATATATTTACGTAATTAGCAAGTTAATAGATTTTCTTTGAAATTTGGCAGGAAAGCACTTATGACGTCACAAGTGTTTTATAACGGCAATTTGGCAACATAGCGATACCACTGAAGTGTTCTGAGACATAACCTTATTCGGCAGTGAAAGTTGCAAGGAAAGTTGAAAATTCAAAATTCTAACCTCAAACTCTCAGACTTATGATGCCCCGTGAAACCACTTTTAGCGTTGATTGATTCCTTCCTCCATCGAAGATTTTAGTCAAGAAGGGTTTTTTTTTCGTAAATAGTTATTCAATCGTTTTTCTGTAAATTTTTTTGGCTAGGTTGGGCCTAAAGTCCGGAATTCGGGCTCAGAAGGTACTTCTAAGCACTATGGCGTCTTCATAAACGCGCCTTCAAGATAGTCCCTGGGCCGAGGTTCTCTCTTTTTTAATAACTCATAATACCTACTACCTGCTGTATTCTTACTACAACGTAGGTACAAACCTTAGCAGTTTTATCCCATGGATTTTGGCAGACGCTAACAGCATCCAATTTCGGCAAATTACGGATTGTCCTTTCAGGGTCCATGTCCATCTAACAACACGATAACTAGGTCCGCAAACAATATATAATGGTTTATCAATAACAAACTATAATAAATGGCACAGATATTATGTACTAATAGTTTGATTTAGCGAGATACGGAATGACAGTTGGCATCACGGGATGTCATTTGTCGATCAGAAAACCATACGTGTTAGATGACATGTGGATATATGAATATGGTTAGATGCCTAGGTGGGCGCGTAACGTTGCCAAATACGCGAATATTTCCCCCATCATTGGTACCTGAATATTTATAGTATGTTCCGTATACAGATATTTTAACTAAAGTGTTACGTGGCAGAGATAAAGGATATAAGTCGTTTCCAGCGTGTGCAGCATAAACAGACACCATTTTGATATAGAGGAGTCAGTATACGGAACATATTCGTAATAAAAAGTCTTGGTGACAAAATTTGTGAGTGCAATTGCGTTAGTTAAAGCTCAAAGGTTTCAATACATTAAGTAACAGATATTCATAGGCAAGCTGGAGATACTTGAATAGAAAACTGCAATTTGCCTTTGTTCCACGAATGATTGCAAACGGGCACCGGCAACGTTACAGTTCCGTTTCTCCTGAGAGGCACAGAGTTGCCACGTTTGGCGTTCTGGACAATAGAACGACGAAACTGTAGATTTCAGCCTGAATAAAATTGTGCAACTTTGTCTGTAATTATCATAAAAAAAATAAGGGTTGAAAGCCGTTGTTTCATTCATTACGTGTTATGTTGGTGCATCTACTGTAAAGAGAGTACAATTTTACAGCAATTAAAAATATTCTTAAAGTACAAAGTGGTTGGGATTCGGGGTCGTAAAAAAAAGGCAGCATAAAATCATCTCTTCACCAACGTTTCGGCTGATATACAACCATCTTCAGGGTTCTAAAATTTACAAGATACATAGTAAAACGAGAAAATAAAAACATTATCAAAACAACAAAAGTTTGACAATTTAAAATGTAAGTAATAAGTTCAATAAAAACACAAATAGCCAAAAGACAAAAGACTTACCAAGATATTCTTTTACTTGTCACTATTAAACAATAATAATAGACAGGACTGAAGTAGATATTAAAGCTAGACAAACTAATCAAGTACATGAGTTTTATTTTATTATTTGTCTTGAAAGCGAAAAGCAAATTGACTCTGAAACGTTCTACACATGAATGAGGATAAAAAGGGGAAAACCGCAAAAACAAACAAAAACACTAAAGCAGTGGGATAAAAAAAAATTGTATGTAGTATACAAGGCGTATACCATTCTGAAAATAATTCTTAATGTAAAAATTGAAAGATTAGCGATTAGGTAATTTGTTTAACAGATTAAAATATGCACTATTAAGTTTCTCTATATCTTTTCTGGTATTGACACTGTTAGACCCCCTGATACAAATCATCTCCTGAAAAAGTCTATTGTTTAAGTTATTTTGGGTGCCTAAAATGGTGGTATCTTCAAATTTAAACTTGTGGTTAGTTTGACGGCAATGTTCAACTAGTGCAGTTGGATTTACTGTATTTAATTTTTTTGTATCTCTGAGGTGTTCATTTATTCTAGTTTTTAAGTATATGTCTGTCTGGCCTACATAGCATTTGGGACAATCAGCACATGGAATTTTGTAAACAACGTTAGATTTTAATTCACTAGGTGTTTTAGATTTTGTTTTAGTAAAGAATTTTTTCTTTATAGTATTATCGTTGCTGTAGGCTATAGATGAGTTGTCTGTGGATATACATTTGCCCAGTCTTTCAGAGAGTTTTGGAATATACAGAAACCTTGAGTAAATCTTTTTAATATGTGTTTTTGTTTTATTTCTGTTTGTGGACACATTATCACCGAACATAATCCTGTTTATTAGAGAGGGTGGGTAACTATTTTTTAATAGAAAAGTTTTAATTAATCCTAGGTTTTTTTGATGGAATTCCGCAGAAGAAATTTTTAAGGCACGTTCTTTAAGATTTTTTATAATATTAATTTTTTGTTTAAATGCATGGTTGGAGTGGAAATTAATGAATCTCTCCGAAAACGTAGGTTTATGATACCAATCAACTTTTAGTGTGTTATTGTTATCAGTGTTATTCGATACAATGATCTTGGTGTCTAAAAAGGAAATGCTATAATTTTGTTCTAATTCGATAGTAAACTGCAATTTATCATTAAAAGAGTTAAAAATGTTTAAAACGTCAGTATGCGTATTTTTGGGGATGCTAGTGATAATATCATCCACATACCTACAAAAAAATGGTAGTGAGAAGGGCAACTTACTAATACAGACCTCTTGTAGTTCCGACATAACTAGGTCAGCACAAATGGGAGACATAGAGTTACCCATGCCCAAACCAGAAACCTGTTGATAGAAGGTGTCCTCAAACTTAAAATAACTCGACTCAACACAAAAATTAAATAATTCTAGAAAAACATCTTGTGTAAGTGTTGTTTGGGAGGATATTTTATTCCAACGTTTTTTGATGATTTCAATAACCAAAGGGACAGGTATATTAGTAAAGAGCGACACAACATCTAGTGACACAAGAATATAATTTGGAGGCAGTGATATATTTTGGACAGAGTCAGAAAACTCAAAGGAGTTGCGAACATATTTGTCATCCTTAATGAAAGCAAAATTTAAAAGTTCAGACACCCACCTAGATAGATGGTAAGTTGGAGAACCAATAAAACTTACTATAGGTCTCAGTGGGACTCCCTCCTTATGTATTTTTGGTAGAAAATATATTTTTGGAAAAACCCCATTTGACGATTTGAGTCTTTTGGCACACTCTTTACCAATATAACCGTTCTTTCGTAAGTTGTCGACAAGTCTGTTGTTTTTGTTTTGTATCTTAGTAGTAGGATCATTATTTAGTTTTTGGTAAACATCAGTGTCATTTAACAGACAAGTAAAAGAATATCTTGGTAAGTCTTTTGTCTTTTGGCTATTTGTGTTTTTATTGAACTTATTACTTACATTTTAAATTGTCAAACTTTTGTTGTTTTGATAATGTTTTTATTTTCTCGTTTTACTATGTACCTTGTAAATTTTAGAACCCTGAAGATGGTTGTATATCAGCCGAAACGTTGGTGAAGAGATGATTTAATTTTATGCTGCCTTTTTTTACGACTCCGAATCCCACCCACTTTGTACTTTAAAAATCAAATTTGGGTCACGAAATATATTATTAAATTAAAAATATTGTCAAGTACCCTATTGTGCTTATCGGCGCTAGGACTTCCACTAACCCGAAAAAAACTCCACCAAACGAAACACCGTACACCGCCGTCCGCAAAAAAATCCCACCCTCGCGTCGCAGATCTCGGCGTGCTTCTGCGCACGCGCGCCGCCGTCCACGGCCGCCTAACCTGTTTCGTCCGCAGTTCGGCCGCGCCAGTTGGAGCGTCCGCGTCGGGCGCCTCGGTGGGAGTCGCGGACGTGCGTCGAATACCGAGCGACAGTCGAGAGTTGGGAGTTTTCGCCGCGGATGAGTGATAGGATTGTTGGGGGTGACGGTGAATAGCGCCAGAATGGCGGGGGTTGGTGTTGTTTCGGTGATGGTACTACTGTTGTTGGTGAGGCGGGGATATGGGAAGATCGAGGCGACGGAGAAAGAAGGTAATTTCGTCTAGTTTTTCGAGTAATTCACTTTTTTTTTGTATATATTATAACGTGTCCCGGATAAGAATGAACAGCATGGGGATCTTGCAAACGGCGAGAGATAGAACAACGGTTAAATGGGGAAAAAGTTGCTCAATTTTGAAATGGTATAAACAGATTTTTGATATCTTTTTTCGTTTCTGAGTTTTTTTTGGAAAAAGTAAGATTTTGCGTTTTCGATTTTATTTTTTCCGAAGTTGTTATCACAGATTGGAAAAAAAGAAAACCACTTTCTTGTGGAACTTTTTAACGGGCTTTAAGATGGCGTTTTTAGATTTGTTCTACAACATTTCGTTTTTGAGAAACCATCTTCAACTTTTTTTTTAAATACCTATGGATTTTTTTGCAGATTTTGAAAGCACTTTTTATGGCAAATACCATGATGTATGGTACGAAATATCTATTTTTAAAATGTTTTGAGACAATTATACTGAAAATTCCTTTTTTCCATTCATTTTTTTTCTATTGCGGCCTTGTATTTAATAATAAGCAGTCTAAATATTAATCAGTATTGTCAACAATTTAAATTATAGTATATTTTTACTTCGAAAACTTAATATTTTTAAATACGGCCCTGTCTGGTTAGTGTTTTCCTCTGTTGTTGTGCAGTAAACAGTGTCGCATTGTGTTCTGGAGTAAATTCTTCGCTTTTTCTAATTGTGAGAAGAAATAAGCCAATGAAACCAATAACTTTTGCCATTTATTAATTGCAACAATACATTCGTTCGGCTTCTACACTATTTCTGTGACACAAGATATAACATGTTAAAAATTTGTCGTCATTGGAAAAAGCACCCTCCATTTCTAATAATACAAATTATTAACTAAATGCTGCAGTGGGAGTTATGCCAAATGACAAGGGGTTGGTTTCGTTGTGTCAAAGCCTTCGAGGTGGAGGATTTTTATTTATTTTTTATTATCGTATGTGGCTGTTCCTTTTTTTGGTTCCCCGATTGAAAGATAAGTTGTAAGTTAAATTGTTGACAATACTGATTAATATTTAGACTTCTTATTATTAAATACAGGGCCGCATTACAAAAAAATGAAAGAAAAAAGGAATTTTCAAAACATTTTAAATATATTTGGTGTCATACATCATGGTATTTGCAATGAAAAGTGCTTTAAAATCATCAAAAAAATCCAGGTCCGTATTTATAAAAATTAAGTTGAAGATGGTTTCTCAAAAACGAAATGTTGTGGAACAAATCTAAAAACGCCATCTTAAAGCCCGTTAAGAAGTGCCATAAGAAAGTGTTTTTCTTTTTTCCTATCTGTGATAACAACTTAAAAATCGAAAACGAAAAATTTTACTTTTTCAAAATAACTCAAAAACGAAAAAAGATATTAGAAATCTGTTTGTACCATTTCATTGACCTTAAAGTTGCGCAACTTTTTCCCCATTTAACCGTTGTTCTATCTCTCGCCGTTTGCAAGATCCCCATGCTGTTCATTCTTATCCGGGACACATTGTATAAACGATTATACGTGTTTCATCGTAAATTTTAGAAAAGCTAAGATTTGAACTGAACTGAAAGTTATATGATAAAACCGACAAAAAATGATAACGGTGTTTTTTAATTTTCTATGTGACAAATTAAATTTTTATTGCAACCTTTTACGTAATAGGCTATGTCCATAATATATCCTTATACAAATTATTATTCCCTACTTTTTCAAACGCAAATGATATTAACAATTTAAAATTGTCATATTTGATTCAAAGTATATTTTTTTATCTCGTTTTTATGAACTGTCTTTCTTATCGTCCTGTTTGACTATTAGTCAAATTTTGCAACAAATTTTAAACTAATTACCTTAAAACTTAATACTTGACCTAGGTAGAGCAATCGTCAAAGTCAAGCAACGCCGCGCGCAGTTGGTTCATGGACGGGTGATCCCTTGTGATTATTTTCTTGCCTAATAAAACATTTTCTTTCCGATTTGAAAAAAATATATATTATGTAACATGTACCTCGGCACTGAAGTTCATTTTATGACTCAGGTGGTTTATTTGCCTCGGCAACTAAATTCCACATGAGTCATTAAAGGTTGAACTTCCGTAATTTGGTACATAAATATCTATTTATTATGTAAATCGGTAAGTTATATAAAAAAATCAGGTAATTTTATTTTTTTCTTTCAATTTGTTGTTTAATACCTACTTACTTTATTGTCTATAATAATTAATGTTCAAACAAAACTTATAATTTTTACTGAAATACTACAATTTTACTCTTATTTATTTTTGATCTTGGATAATATAAGTAATTGATGCGTAATTTTAAAATATAAAATCGCTATTATTGGTCAAAATAGAGAAAAATGTCACAAACATAGTTGTTTAAAATCGCATCAAAATGTCAAATCAAAGTTCTAAGTGGATATTTTTTCTTGTTGTTTTTTTTTAATATTGCTTATTGACATTTTTTATGATATTTCCACTTTATAAATAAATACCTAAATAATAAAGCATAATATTGCACTATTTTTGTTAAACCTGATTATCTGCAAGAGAAAAGCATTGTATAAGAAAGCACCAAAGTGAGTCCTACCTACAATCAATGTACACGTTTTAAATATCTATTTTAATGTGTCACGTTAGTAGTATAGCAAAGGGTACTCCAGGGCGGAAGTGACGTCACAAGATGGCCGCCAAGGCGGGAAATTTGAAAATGGCCTTGACCTGCGGGTTGAATGAACTTTAAGGGGTCACGTTCAGTTAACCTTGACCTGAAGGTTATCTAACTTTGTTCGCAGTTCTGGGACGTGATGTCAATATGTCAAAATTTCGGGAAATTTAAATAGTTGATGAATGAGCTGGCGAGTATCTAAAACTTTAAAAGCCGTAATTGGATGGCAAAAATTGCGTTACGGAGATACAATTTTTAGTGAAAGAATTAGTAGAAGTACATCTGAAAATTAGCAGAGGACAAAAATTGCTTGGGTCTGAGAACAACAAATATTGAAGTTTGCGAAGAGACAATCTGAACTAAGAATCTTGATAAAACAAATCTAGTCATTACCAAAAAGTGCAAAACATTCTCCACAGCAATGAGCTCACCGTGTAGTATCCAACATTGACTCTCACTTCTATACGGTATAGGTATGCACAGACGTGTTTCCGGGAACACATCTATATACCTATATTAATACAGAGTTGTGAGAGTTTGGAGAATGCTTTCGGAAAATTATTAGGCATGCACTCAGTTTTCGTTTATCATCCAAAAGATCCCGGTGAGGTAGAGCTGCAGTATCCTCGACACAAGATTCGATCAGACGAATTTAACAAAAACTGTATTTCCAATTGACGACTCCGGGATTCGAACCCAGAGGCTACCAGGCGAAAAGCGGCCGTGTTACCGACTCAGCTAATGCGTTTGGTGACATATATTCCACAAAAACTTTAACACTATGTAAACTGATCCGTAATTTGATACTTTTCCATCGGAAACCATGTGCGAACGACACCTATGGGTAAGAAACTTGCATAAACGCGGAACCTAGGTTCCGAACAGCCGAACCTACCGGCAAGAATCTAAACGCGGCAAAACTATTACAGAAACCTACTTGTCTCGCTTTAGTACTTCTAGGTCACATTGAACAGGTGGATTTACATGGATATTAAAATTTAACTAGAGCGCTCTCGACACATGAACATTAAAATTGACCTAGAGCACTTGATAGATCAAATTAATAAGAATTTTGTTTGTGGTTACTTTAATTCCTAGTGTATTTTTCGGCATTTTCGTTCATTTTTATTTACAAAATTAATCTTTCATATTTTTTATAATATTTTAAGTTGGTTGAAGTAGCCTTACTAATGTTAACAAATCTAGAAAACGATGAAAAGTGATAAGTCTAAAGGAATAGGTTTTTATCTCAGTAATACAGTGTACTGATAAGTCCGTTCGAGAGTGACAGATAATACTTACCTAACCAACATCTTATTTACACTTGCACCTCTAATAAAATGTATAAAATTTACTGAAATACTTTTATCAATAGAACTTTATAGAATATAGATTGAAAATGACAAGTCTTTCACATAAGGTTGAAAACACATGGATTTCAATGTGTTGAAGTTTGCTTTTCTGACAGCCATATGAATCACATTTAATACGCTTTTTTATACTTTTGCAATAATTGTTCTCCCTCAACTTGAAACTAGAATCGATTTTTGTATGAAAACATGTTTTCCCCCAAAAGTAGCAAATGAAAAACATTATTTGAAGATACATGTATAATAAAAAATAATTGTAAATATATAAAACAATAACACATAACATAAGATACAAGAAAAAATTGACACTTAACCTAAGGAAAAATAAAGTAAAAATTAAAAAAAAATCTAACACTAATTTATATTAAGAAAAACTAACATTACCTTGAACTAATAAAAAATACTAATAAAAACTTGACACTAACTTAACCTAACGAAAAATATAACAAGCTATAAATAAAAAACCTACCACTAATTTATATTAAAAAGACTAACACTAACTTGTAAAACTAACCTATCCCTAACTATCTAATAATTTTAGGACCTTGCGAGCGCGCTTCTGCTGTCTTTCATACTCAAATATATTCACATCCATCTCAAGCACTCTTTTCATCGCCTTTTTCCTTTCATTCCGTAATCCTTTCAATGTACATTCTATATCAGCATCCTTCCTTCTTAGAAAACGGGCGGCGTTTTCTAAGAACTCATCCATGCTCTCTTTTACACCTACCGCATTCTCGCAGAAGCCGCTCTGGTCCTGACCCCCCCTCGCTGTAGATGGTCCTGGGAACTCCATGGCAGACCTCGACCTCCTGACCAGCCTGGGCCTCGTTGCTAACGCCGCCGAAACTTGAGCCTCCAAGTCCGAATCGTCGTAGAGGAACAACGGCAGAGGTTTCGGCATCTCTATCGGCAAGATAATTGGCCGACAGCCAGGCGTGGGAGGTCGCTCGCCAGTTGGAGTTCGGGGCGGCGAGTCCAAGGGGAAGTCATCCTCGTCCAAATTTATGATTGAAGCCTGTAACCGAAATTCTGTTAACACTTGTGAAAGTATTAAAAAAGTATTTTTACTTACAGGTAAAATAACATGCTGTAAAATTTTCACAGCGGAAGATAGCGTGGCTTTCATTTTTTTTCTGCGTTGAAAAAAGTACAGCGTGACGAACCGACTAACTGATGGACCGACTTGACAGCGATTGCTTTTTATGAAAGGGAAAATGCAAAAATTGCATATCGCACGATCGTGCGAGATCAAAATGCAACTATGCAAGATTGCAAGAACAGAACACCGGATCTAATCAATCCAGGTAAAAAATCTATGCTCCGATTTCTTAGGTCGTCACTCTAATGCGTCAGCTAGATCGAAAAAAGCAACTCTAAGAAAAGATTCTAAATCGAAATATTAGAAAATATTTCACATGAAAACCAAAAAATTGTCGAAATCTTTTGTACGTTGAAAACACAATTTTTTCTACTGATATGTCTTGAGTGGGATTCTTCATTAAACAAAAATGAATATACCACGTTTGAATTTTTAAAATAGAGAGATATTTTTAACTTTTTTCAGATCATTAGAAATTTTGACTAAATATGATAGTATAAAATTATCAGTCATAAAATTATCCCACTGTACCCGCTTCCTTGCACTTTGACTTCTCAATTCGCGTTCGAACCTCCCACCCTATACCAAAAACAACGTTGGAAAATTAATTGGGGTCTACAAATATTTTTATGTATGCTAGCTAAAAGCTGCCAAATATATTATTAAATTTTTGTTGCATCTTTATCTTATAATAACTTACCCTCAGAGTCCAAACTATTTTAAAAACATTCAGGCACTGCAATCCTTTCCGTTACACGAGTTATATTCACCTAGAAATTGACATCAGTTAAATATTTTGACAGGGTATTCTAATATATTTTTTATTTTAAAGGCTGCTGCCAATGGAAATTTTTTAATCTACAGTAGTATACCGACCACTTTCTTCGACTTATGTTCCAATTCTCAGTTTTTCCTTCAAAACGATATCAAAATATACATACTACACTAAAATCCTCTTCAAATTTTAGTTTTGACGTCTTTTTAACAGATTTTTGGCACTTTCACTTGGGATCATAACAGATTTTATTCGCTGCGAAAAACAAATTTGTCCGGTTTATTTTATGTTTTTGTCAACAATTAAAAGTACAGGCTTCCTCATGTACTCGTTTTAATACGCGCATTGGAATTATTCTTTAGTTGACCATGATTTATCATTTTTGAGATTAATTAAAATATTGTCATCATGTAGACATCTGTTACCAAATTATGATAAACTTTGCCTGTAAAAAACTATCCCCCACTCTCAAAGAGAATTATAACGATAAAATTGAAATATAGCGACATCTATTGATTAAAACACATTTCATAAAACAATGCAAACCCGCAAGTATATCCGCATAACAGATTACTGCTTAAGAACTTTTCTGTCCATTTATACAAGAATTTTAGTCCTCCTGGTGGCATAGGTTTAAAACGCATCAGTCAATTTAAAATGAAGGACGTGGAACAATGAAAATACAAAGTAATCTTTAAAATATTCATAATGCTTTTCAGTCTTACACTCTCTTACCTGGCACAGAAACTTATGGAAATTAATATTAAGAAGTTCCAGATAATCATATACCAAAAATTCGAAAAATCTATACAGGGTGAGTGACATCTAAAGGCAGAGCCGAAAACAAAATGTAGAACTCATTAAATAAGCACATATGCTTAATAAACATTAGCCCAAAAACGCTTGGTTCTCCATATACAGCGTGGTGAAACTTTTAACATATTTTTGAAATTTTTTCCGAGCTCGTTTAAGAATTTCAACCAAATTTGATACACATTATTGGTTGTGCAATAATTTTGACCTGTTTAGATGACCTGCGGCGTAGATACAAATAGTTACTCTAAATAATTGTAAAAAAAGGAATACGGTCCTGTGAAAAACCAAAAATTTTGTCTTTTTTGGATAGCCCATTCAATTTGGAACAAAAAGAGCCTCTAGCTATATTTTTATTTCTACTACAGTTTCTTCGTAATTTCGGATTTTTTAAACTAGTGCCAAGGTGATTATGCTAGCATTTAAAATGAAATTATTTATATCTACGCCGCTGCTCATCTAAACAGGTCAAAATTATTGCACAACGAATAATATGTATTAAATTTTGTTGTAATTCCTAAACGGGCTCGAAAGAAATTAAAAAATATATGTTAAGCGAAGTCTACCTTGTGTTTTCGGCTCTGCCATTAAATGCGACTCACCCTGTATAACAGGTTTGAAAATGGTTGCAAAGTGCAAAATCTCGTTGCAAAAATCATCCCACAGATCTTATAAATAAATGGAAAGTAACGTTCTGGAATGTAGAACCTAATATTTTTATTGGAACGGAGTTTGGTGACAGGCTACTTCAACACCACTGATTTGTCAAATTTGACGGCAGTATAAAAATTCTCGTAGGTAATCTAACCTATTCAGTAATCTGTGGTAGGTAATATTCTTACCATATATAGCTTGTTAAGTTGTGAGTCCTCCATGCCAAGATACTTATATGAATAAAAAGGAAAGAACTGCTGTAAGCATGTCAACAGAATTACTTAGATTTAAATGAATGTTTCCTTAAAGGAGCATATAAAATAGTTCTGAATCGTTTAGTGTTTAGTGAATTATAAGAATTAGTTATCAAATAATAATAATTCTCACCCTCATAATACAACCAAACTAAGAGTAGGTACCCCAGAAGCAAATGCTTTTGCGGAGGAGGGGTGGCAATTACTATTGTCTTTGAGAGACTAGGATAGCATTCGCTCTAATTGAAAAAAGCAGCTAGTGTATTTTTTAATCGTTTATTTAACCCAAGCAACAATGAACTGCCGTTCGTAGATGTTTATTTTAGAAGTGTACCTTTATTTTCTTAATATTTTTGTAAACCATTGTCGTTCAATCAGTAGTCTCTGAATGATTCCAATAATCAATTTCACAATCAATAATGAAGAACATTTTGTTATATAGTAGATCATAGATTTTTAATGGGTGAACTATTCCGTGTCAGAAAACGAAAGATTTTTAGGTATCATTCTAATTTTGTAGTACGCAAAACTTCTAAATAAATTTAGCATCGGGTAGCTGGGCGAAAGGAATCCATTTTATAAGATACACAAATTGTGAATTCTACTACATAGATGTAATTTACACAAATAAGCAACTGATTATTTCGGAGATATTCGAATGAACTTTTTTTGAAAGGTCTTATAAAACCGCTTCTTTTTGCTACCGTTTTGAAAATGCAAATCCAGGGATTTAGCGAATTTTTTTTATTTAAAATCTGACATCACGGTGTTAATCGGAACATCCAGTATACCAAACAATGACGTCAGAACGTATAGACAGGTTTGTTTTGATAAACGCTTGACGCCCAGAACTAATCACAATCTAAGCGCTCCATTAAATTATTCCGAAAATGTCGCGAGATTGTCAGAAATTGTCCCTTTTTGTCCAGCCGTAGCGAACTTATTTCGACTGTGGGCTCGGAGGCTGGCGTCGTTAGACCATCCCGCGAGTCTTCAGGTGAGGTTCCGATGCTTCCGGCGCCCCCAAACAAGAAAAAACATGCGATATCTAAGTGTGACTCGGGAGGAACTACAACCGGGAAATCATCGGGTGTACAGTTGGTTGACTTTCTGTCTTTGTTTGAAGCATGTTGTTAGAGTAGTATGGATATATTTAATCTTGGAGTCAAAATAAAGGGCATTTTAACAATGAGGCACCGCGTCTATATAGGTTTTGACGTCATTGATACAAAATTTTTAGTCAAAAATATACCGGGAGTTACTTTCTGCAAGGTGCCAAAAGAGGAATTTTAAAGGTATATGGTGAGTGAATTATGCCATGGAATTGCTTCAAAAAGTCGTACGGTCAAAGGAAGAAGCGACTATGAAAAACGACTCTAAAAACGTCTAAACGACTCTAAAAAACGACTAGACGACTCGTAAAAACGACTAGACGATTCGAAAAACGACTAGACGATTCGGAAAAACGACTAAACGACTCTGAAAACGACTAAACGATTCTGGAAAACGACTAGACGATTCTGAAAAACGACTAGACGACTTGAAAAGCGACATACCATGGAATACCATCGAATACCATGGAATACCATCGAATACCATGGAATACCATGGAATACCATGGAATACCATCGAATACCATCGAATACCATGAAATACCATCAAAGACCATGGAATACTATCGAAAACCACGGAATACCATAAATGGTCTTGGATATCCCTGTGAAAAATTTGCCTCGGGGAGAGCATAAAAGGAAATTATCCGTGATCGATGCTCTGTGATCGAAAGATATATAGGCCTTTGATAATTATCATCACTCTCAGTTAAAGACATGTCTTTGTCACTTGAGATTGAACCTAGGAGTTATGGTATCCAACACACCAATGACGGATTAGTCATGGGACAAATACCAGTAACCGTTGAAGATAACGTATTATGTATTGGAGATGAAAAAATTACCCTTACACCAGGTCTGTCTCAACTTCTATTGAAGAACAAACCACAAGGTTTTAATGACACTGACCTAAAAATATATAAAGAATTGTTGATTATTACTAATGCTCACAAAAGACGATATGGGAATGCATTACGACTAAACCCTAGCAAAACGTGGAAATATATCAACATTATATCAAAGTTATTTCCATCTAGAAATAAAACTCCAACCAGCTTTTTAAGAGAGTTGCATTTAATGGAGTCTCCAACAACTTCCAACATTAAGCCAATGCTTAAATGGGATAAAAATACCAATCCGAATGATATCGTCGATATGTATAGGAATGCTCTACAAAAGGGGGAAGAAACCGCTATATATATAAACACCTTAGTAGCTATGAATGTTATTAGTGATCCAATAAATAAAAATGTTTAAATAAGTGTTTGTTTCTCTATACATACCTACTCTATGTACCTAGTAGCGCAAATTTTTTAAGCCGTGTTGATCCCAAAACCATATGAATTAAGTTTTGAAAATATTTTGTTTCGCGCATATGGTTGATTAATCATCCAAAAACGATAAATATCGTTAAAAATTATATCTGAATCATTGAATATTAAAAATCTTGCAAACCACCTATCAAAAGGCGAATCGAACCTTCCTAAGAAAATACAAAGAGATTTTGTCCCAATAATCTACTTCTTATATATTTCATCCATATTTCTACACTTCGTTGTACAAAGTTAAAGTGTAGAGACTTATGGTGACAGACTGGGTAACGTAGGCAAACAAATTTTAATAAACCCACAATTAGACATGCTCGTTTTAGAATATCCAAAAATATGAAATATGTTTCTAGGCATTAGAATTGGGACTAACAGATAAGGTTAAAATAGTGTAAGTATAGTAACTTTCTATTTTCTAATATAACATAGTAGTCGAAAATGTCGCAATAATGAATCCACGTTTTTTGGCGTCGATATTTGCATTTCCTAGCTTCCGAGAAACATAATTTAAAAATATATCCTGTAAAGATGAATCATAAAAGAAAAATAGCATCTTACGGTTGAATATCTGTGAAAGTCACGTACAAATCTTTCTAATTCCGCAGAAAAAGTACTTTCGCCAGTCATCGGAATAAACGTGTTTTTACGTATTATTTTCGCAAGCGAATCTCATTGTTTCAAATTATTGTATATACTGAGAAATGTAATTATAGGTATCATATTACGGGGTAATCTGGGGACACGTTACTAACGGAAATATCAAGTTCATCAACGCGCCAGACTTAGAAAGGTGAAATATGTCTTGTGTAAAAATTTTGCATTTTTGATTTAGTGCGATTTTTTAAAATTTTTGATGTTTTAGTGTGAATTTTATGCATTAAATGGCCTTTGATGGTATTCCATGGTTTGTCGCTTTTCGAGTCGTTTAGACGTTTTTAGAGTCGTTTTTCATAGTCGCTTCTTCCTTTGACCGTACGACTTTTTGAAGCAATTCCATGGCATAATTCACTCACCATATACCTTTAAAATTCCTCTTTTGGCACCTTGCAGAAAGTAACTCCCGGTATATTTTTGACTAAAAATTTTGTATCAATGACGTCAAAACCTATAGACGCGGTGCCTCATTGTTAAAATGCCATTTATTTTGACTCCAAGATTAAATATATCCATACTACTCTAACAACATGCTTCAAACAAAGACAGAAAGTCAACCAACTGTACACCCGATGATTTCCCGGTTGTAGTTCCTCCCGAGTCACACTTAGATATCGCATGTTTTTTCTTGTTTGGGGGCGCCGGAAGCATCGGAACCTCACCTGAAGACTCGCGGGATGGTCTAACGACGCCAGCCTCCGAGCCCACAGTCGAAATAAGTTCGCTACGGCTGGACAAAAAGGGACAATTTCTGACAATCTCGCGACATTTTCGGAATAATTTAATGGAGCGCTTAGATTGTGATTAGTTCTGGGCGTCAAGCGTTTATCAAAACAAACCTGTCTATAAGTTCTGACGTCATTGTTTGGTATACTGGATGTTCCGATTAACACCGTGATGTCAGATTTTAAATAAAAAAAATTCGCTAAATGGTTTGAATGAGAATCAGGATATAAAAATCCCTGGATTTGCATTTTCAAAACGGTAGCAAAAAGAAGCGGTTTTATAAGACCTTTCAAAAAAAGTTCATTCGAATATCTCCGAAATAATCAGTTGCTTATTTGTGTAAATTACATCTATGTAGTAGAATTCACAATTTGTGTATCTTATAAAATGGATTCCTTTCGCCCAGCTACCCGATGCTAAATTTATTTAGAAGTTTTGCGTACTACAAAATTAGAATGATACCTAAAAATCTTTCGTTTTCTGACACGGAATAGTTCACCCATTAAAAATCTATGATCTACTATATAACAAAATGTTCTTCATTATTGATTGTGAAATTGATTATTGGAATCATTCAGAGACTACTGATTGAACGACAATGGTTTACAAAAATATTAAGAAAATAAAGGTACACTTCTAAAATAAACATCTACGAACGGCAGTTCATTGTTGCTTGGGTTAAATAAACGATTAAAAAATACACTAGCTGCTTTTTTCAATTAGAGCGAATGCTATCCTAGTCTCTCAAAGACAATAGTAATTGCCACCCCTCCTCCGCAAAAGCATTTGCTTCTGGGGTACCTACTCTTAGTTTGGTTGTATTATGAGGGTGAGAATTATTATTATTTGATAACTAATTCTTATAATTCACTAAACACTAAACGATTCAGAACTATTTTATATGCTCCTTTAAGGAAACATTCATTTAAATCTAAGTAATTCTGTTGACATGCTTACAGCAGTTCTTTCCTTTTTATTCATATAAGTATCTTGGCATGGAGGACTCACAACTTAACAAGCTATATATGGTAAGAATATTACCTACCACAGATTACTGAATAGGTTAGATTACCTACGAGAATTTTTATACTGCCGTCAAATTTGACAAATCAGTGGTGTTGAAGTAGCCTGTCACCAAACTCCGTTCCAATAAAAATATTAGGTTCTACATTCCAGAACGTTACTTTCCATTTATTTATAAGATCTGTGGGATGATTTTTGCAACGAGATTTTGCACTTTGCAACCATTTTCAAACCTGTTATACAGGGTGAGTCGCATTTAATGGCAGAGCCGAAAACACAAGGTAGACTTCGCTTAACATATATTTTTTAATTTCTTTCGAGCCCGTTTAGGAATTACAACAAAATTTAATACATATTATTCGTTGTGCAATAATTTTGACCTGTTTAGATGAGCAGCGGCGTAGATATAAATAATTTCATTTTAAATGCTAGCATAATCACCTTGGCACTAGTTTAAAAAATCCGAAATTACGAAGAAACTGTAGTAGAAATAAAAATATAGCTAGAGGCTCTTTTTGTTCCAAATTGAATGGGCTATCCAAAAAAGACAAAATTTTTGGTTTTTCACAGGACCGTATTCCTTTTTTTACAATTATTTAGAGTAACTATTTGTATCTACGCCGCAGGTCATCTAAACAGGTCAAAATTATTGCACAACCAATAATGTGTATCAAATTTGGTTGAAATTCTTAAACGAGCTCGGAAAAAATTTCAAAAATATGTTAAAAGTTTCACCACGCTGTATATGGAGAACCAAGCGTTTTTGGGCTAATGTTTATTAAGCATATGTGCTTATTTAATGAGTTCTACATTTTGTTTTCGGCTCTGCCTTTAGATGTCACTCACCCTGTATAGATTTTTCGAATTTTTGGTATATGATTATCTGGAACTTCTTAATATTAATTTCCATAAGTTTCTGTGCCAGGTAAGAGAGTGTAAGACTGAAAAGCATTATGAATATTTTAAAGATTACTTTGTATTTTCATTGTTCCACGTCCTTCATTTTAAATTGACTGATGCGTTTTAAACCTATGCCACCAGGAGGACTAAAATTCTTGTATAAATGGACAGAAAAGTTCTTAAGCAGTAATCTGTTATGCGGATATACTTGCGGGTTTGCATTGTTTTATGAAATGTGTTTTAATCAATAGATGTCGCTATATTTCAATTTTATCGTTATAATTCTCTTTGAGAGTGGGGGATAGTTTTTTACAGGCAAAGTTTATCATAATTTGGTAACAGATGTCTACATGATGACAATATTTTAATTAATCTCAAAAATGATAAATCATGGTCAACTAAAGAATAATTCCAATGCGCGTATTAAAACGAGTACATGAGGAAGCCTGTACTTTTAATTGTTGACAAAAACATAAAATAAACCGGACAAATTTGTTTTTCGCAGCGAATAAAATCTGTTATGATCCCAAGTGAAAGTGCCAAAAATCTGTTAAAAAGACGTCAAAACTAAAATTTGAAGAGGATTTTAGTGTAGTATGTATATTTTGATATCGTTTTGAAGGAAAAACTGAGAATTGGAACATAAGTCGAAGAAAGTGGTCGGTATACTACTGTAGATTAAAAAATTTCCATTGGCAGCAGCCTTTAAAATAAAAAATATATTAGAATACCCTGTCAAAATATTTAACTGATGTCAATTTCTAGGTGAATATAACTCGTGTAACGGAAAGGATTGCAGTGCCTGAATGTTTTTAAAATAGTTTGGACTCTGAGGGTAAGTTATTATAAGATAAAGATGCAACAAAAATTTAATAATATATTTGGCAGCTTTTAGCTAGCATACATAAAAATATTTGTAGACCCCAATTAATTTTCCAACGTTGTTTTTGGTATAGGGTGGGAGGTTCGAACGCGAATTGAGAAGTCAAAGTGCAAGGAAGCGGGTACAGTGGGATAATTTTATGACTGATAATTTTATACTATCATATTTAGTCAAAATTTCTAATGATCTGAAAAAAGTTAAAAATATCTCTCTATTTTAAAAATTCAAACGTGGTATATTCATTTTTGTTTAATGAAGAATCCCACTCAAGACATATCAGTAGAAAAAATTGTGTTTTCAACGTACAAAAGATTTCGACAATTTTTTGGTTTTCATGTGAAATATTTTCTAATATTTCGATTTAGAATCTTTTCTTAGAGTTGCTTTTTTCGATCTAGCTGACGCATTAGAGTGACGACCTAAGAAATCGGAGCATAGATTTTTTACCTGGATTGATTAGATCCGGTGTTCTGTTCTTGCAATCTTGCATAGTTGCATTTTGATCTCGCACGATCGTGCGATATGCAATTTTTGCATTTTCCCTTTCATAAAAAGCAATCGCTGTCAAGTCGGTCCATCAGTTAGTCGGTTCGTCACGCTGTACTTTTTTCAACGCAGAAAAAAAATGAAAGCCACGCTATCTTCCGCTGTGAAAATTTTACAGCATGTTATTTTACCTGTAAGTAAAAATACTTTTTTAATACTTTCACAAGTGTTAACAGAATTTCGGTTACAGGCTTCAATCATAAATTTGGACGAGGATGACTTCCCCTTGGACTCGCCGCCCCGAACTCCAACTGGCGAGCGACCTCCCACGCCTGGCTGTCGGCCAATTATCTTGCCGATAGAGATGCCGAAACCTCTGCCGTTGTTCCTCTACGACGATTCGGACTTGGAGGCTCAAGTTTCGGCGGCGTTAGCAACGAGGCCCAGGCTGGTCAGGAGGTCGAGGTCTGCCATGGAGTTCCCAGGACCATCTACAGCGAGGGGGGGTCAGGACCAGAGCGGCTTCTGCGAGAATGCGGTAGGTGTAAAAGAGAGCATGGATGAGTTCTTAGAAAACGCCGCCCGTTTTCTAAGAAGGAAGGATGCTGATATAGAATGTACATTGAAAGGATTACGGAATGAAAGGAAAAAGGCGATGAAAAGAGTGCTTGAGATGGATGTGAATATATTTGAGTATGAAAGACAGCAGAAGCGCGCTCGCAAGGTCCTAAAATTATTAGATAGTTAGGGATAGGTTAGTTTTACAAGTTAGTGTTAGTCTTTTTAATATAAATTAGTGGTAGGTTTTTTATTTATAGCTTGTTATATTTTTCGTTAGGTTAAGTTAGTGTCAAGTTTTTATTAGTATTTTTTATTAGTTCAAGGTAATGTTAGTTTTTCTTAATATAAATTAGTGTTAGATTTTTTTTTAATTTTTACTTTATTTTTCCTTAGGTTAAGTGTCAATTTTTTCTTGTATCTTATGTTATGTGTTATTGTTTTATATATTTACAATTATTTTTTATTATACATGTATCTTCAAATAATGTTTTTCATTTGCTACTTTTGGGGGAAAACATGTTTTCATACAAAAATCGATTCTAGTTTCAAGTTGAGGGAGAACAATTATTGCAAAAGTATAAAAAAGCGTATTAAATGTGATTCATATGGCTGTCAGAAAAGCAAACTTCAACACATTGAAATCCATGTGTTTTCAACCTTATGTGAAAGACTTGTCATTTTCAATCTATATTCTATAAAGTTCTATTGATAAAAGTATTTCAGTAAATTTTATACATTTTATTAGAGGTGCAAGTGTAAATAAGATGTTGGTTAGGTAAGTATTATCTGTCACTCTCGAACGGACTTATCAGTACACTGTATTACTGAGATAAAAACCTATTCCTTTAGACTTATCACTTTTCATCGTTTTCTAGATTTGTTAACATTAGTAAGGCTACTTCAACCAACTTAAAATATTATAAAAAATATGAAAGATTAATTTTGTAAATAAAAATGAACGAAAATGCCGAAAAATACACTAGGAATTAAAGTAACCACAAACAAAATTCTTATTAATTTGATCTATCAAGTGCTCTAGGTCAATTTTAATGTTCATGTGTCGAGAGCGCTCTAGTTAAATTTTAATATCCATGTAAATCCACCTGTTCAATGTGACCTAGAAGTACTAAAGCGAGACAAGTAGGTTTCTGTAATAGTTTTGCCGCGTTTAGATACTTGCCAATAGGTCCGGCTGTTCGGAACCTAGGTTCCGCGTTTCTGCAAGTTTCTTACCCATAGGTGTCGCTCGCACACGGTTTCCGTGATAAAACCTATTCCTTGAGACTTATAACTTTTCAACGTTTTTTGGATTCGCTAAAATTTGCAATCGATTCTAAATATTTTTAATAACAGTTGTATGTTTTCTTCATTTTATTAGAGGTATAAAGAAGGTCTTGACTAGGTAAGTATTATCTGTCACTCTCGAACGGACTTATCAGTACACTGTATTACTGCGATAAAAACCTATTCCTTTAGACTTATCACTTTTCAACGTTTTCTAGATTTGTTAACATTAGTAAGGCTACTTCAACCAACTTAAAATATTATAAAAATATGAAAGATTAATTTTGTAAATAAAAATGAATGAAAATGCCGAAAAATATACTAGGAATTAAAGTAACCACACCAAAAATTCTTATTAATTTTATCTATCAAGTGCTCTAGGTCAATTTTAATATTCATGTGTCAAGAGCGCTCTAGTTTAATTTTAATATCCATGTAAATCCACCTGTTGAATGTGACCTAGAAGTACTAATGCGAGACAAGTAGGTTTCTGTAATAGTTTTGCCGCGTTTAGATTCTTGCCGGTAGGTTCGGCTGTTCGGAACCTAGGTTCCGCGTTTATGCAAGTTTCTTACCCATAGGTGTCGTTCGCACATGGTTTCCGATGGAAAAGTATCAAATTACGGATCAGTTTACATAGTGTTAAAGTTTTTGTGGAATATATGTCACCAAACGCATTAGCTGAGTCGGTAACACGGCCGCTTTTCGCCTGGTAGCCTCTGGGTTCGAATCCCGGGTCGTCAATTGGAAATACAGTTTTTGTTAAATTCGTCTGATCGAATCTTGTGTCGAGGATACTGCAGCTCTACCTCACCGGGATCTTTTGGATGATAAACGAAAACTGAGTGCATGCCTAATAATTTTCCGAAAGCATTCTCCAAACTCTCACAACTCTGTATTAATATAGGTATATAGATGTGTTCCCGGAAACACGTCTGTGCATACCTATACCGTATAGAAGTGAGAGTCAATGTTGGATACTACACGGTGAACTCATTGCTGTGGAGAATGTTTTGCACTTTTTGGTAATGACTAGATTTGTTTTATCAAGATTCTTAGTTCAGATTGTCTCTTCGCAAACTTCAATATTTGTTGTTCTCAGACCCAAGCAATTTTTGTCCTCTGCTAATTTTCAGATGTACTTCTACTAATTCTTTCACTAAAAATTGTATCTCCGTAACGCAGTTTTTGCCATCCAATTACGGCTTTTAAAGTTTTAGATACTCGCCAGCTCATTCATCAACTATTTAAATTTCCCGAAATTTTGACATATTGACATCACGTCCCAGAACTGCGAACAAAGTTCAATTTTTCAAGGTTGAATCCAGGTGCCACGTGTCAAGGTGACCACGAGATCATTGTCGTTAAATTTCGTTGGTCTCCAAGGTGACCCCTTAGAGATCTTTAACTTATATGTGACCTTCATGTCAAGGTAATCCCATCGCATTTTCAAATTTCCCGCATTTTGTCATATTGACGTCACTTCCGTGAACTGCGAGCAAAGTTTTTTGCAATTCAAGGTGCCACGTGTCAACACGAGATTATTAACCTTCAGGTGACCCCTTAAAGATCATCGGTCTCACTTAATTGACAACCACAGGTTAGTTTCAAATTTCCCGCCTTGGCGACCATTGACGTCACTTCCGTTCCCAGAACTGTGAGCAAAGTTCAATTTTTCAAGGTAGAACCCAAGTGCCACGTGTCAAGGTAACCTCTTAAAGTTCATTGACCGGTCAAGGTAACAAGGTGACCTATTAAAGTTCATTGAACCCGCGGGTCAATGATCCCTTAAAGGTTATCGATCTGGTAACCCCTTGACCTCTAGATAACCTTCAGGTCAAGGTTAACTGAACGTGACCCCTTCAAGGTTAACCCGCGGGTCAATGACCCCTTAAAGGTTATCGATCTGGTAACCCCTTGGCCTCTAGATAACCTTCAGGTCAAGGTTAACTGAACGTGACCCCTTAAAGTTCATTCAACCCGCAGGTCAAGGCCATTTTCAAATTTCCCGCCTTGGCGGCCATCTTGTGACGTCACTTCCGCCCTGGAGTACCCTTTGCTATACTACTCACGTTGTATTTCACATAAAATTCCGCACAATAACATTAATGTATGTATTTTTTATATGAAAATTGCCTATAAACTCGCCTAAGATATACCGCAATAAAATGCGAGGAACCCTCAAAAACCTAATACCTACTTATAATCAACAATAACAACCAACTTAAATGATAGACTTAAAGTCAACTAATCCGGCGCATCTTAATAAGGAAATTCCCCCAAATTAAGTACGTGCTCAAGTTATAAAACGGAGGGCGGGCGGTCTATTTTTTCGCATCGGATTCTGTCCGTCGGCTGTTCTCTCTTTTTCCTTGTTAAGGCAAATGGCCGAAGCTTTGCCCTGCGAAAAGTAATTAGAATAATGGGTGTTCGACTGGCCGCTACAGATTTCAGATCGAGCTAGCGGCTGCGATAAAAATATGCTTTTGAACATTAATTGGTTCGGTTTAATCGGCACCAGTCTCAAAATCGGCACGGCGCTATTTTTTTCTCTGTCATACTTCGGTTAAAACATATCTTTGATATCTATTAAAATAAAGATACAGCATTCAGTTTCCATAACCTCCACGAAGTCCCTAAATTACAAGAAAAATTCGATATCTTGGCAACGCTGCATCCAAAATACAAAACGAAAAAACGGTTCTGTAGCAAATTTCATGGAGAATGCAAATATTCCAAAGGATTAATGCAATAATTGTCAAAATCTAAATATTTTATTTTTGTCCTGCAAACACGAATCGCCCTGTATATGTGAAAATAAAAGAGAGGTTACGTCCACTGCCAACCTTACAACTTTTGTATTCAAGTTTTTTTCGTACCTCTTACGGTTCCTGAGATCCAGGGGGTAGGACAAACTATTTGGGACACGCTGTACCTAATTGTGTGAAGAAGAAACATACCATCAAGCGAGAATTAATATTATATTATAGTCGACCGAACTTCCGCAACTCGCGTCAACTTTTCCGCGGTAAATTCACAGGGAGCGGGATCCGGAGCAACGAATCCGTCAAAAATATCCGCTAATTTTTCAGATGCGGAGTTCATCCGCCAGGGGAGTTTTTCCCAGCTTTTACCGAAATTAGCGCTGAAAGTCCGGGGCCTCTGAATAGAGGGGGCGCCGAAATAAAGCGGAAACTTCTGAAAGAACCATCTATATTTAACGAGGTTCGTGTGTTTCGCCTGGAAATAACAATTGCGGCGACGCCGTGTGGAATGAGTACGCACGTAGAATAAAAATGGAAGTTGCCTCAACGGCTATCGACTGGTTTTCGATTTGAGGAGTAAAGTGGGATTTATAGCTGCTTGCAACCAAAGGCCATCCTTATTCGTTGATTGAAACTGAAGATTTTTGGGGATTTGCGGGTACCCAACCCTTTCTACTAAACTTAAAAGGAAATTCAGAAATTAAAAAAATATTCCAGTTGAATAAATTTAAGGGTGCGCAAGGCACCCTAACAAACTCTTAAATAATTTCTGACTATCAATTGTTTCCATAGCTATCTAAATTTCGAAAAATTATTAGAAAAATTCTATGTTTTTTTACATATTTGACCCTGTATATTATGAACAATAAAAGATACAGAAAATCTTTCCCTACAAAAGTTGTTGAGAATGATAAGGACTTTCAATATATAGAGAAAAACTGGTATGTTTCTAATATCGATGACGTCACAGCGGCCATTTTCCCAAACATCAGAAAAGCTAATTTTTGGTCATAATTGGACCCTTAGTATGTCCCATTTAAGAACCCCTTTTCGAAATTATATTTTGAGTTTTCGTGTTCCCGCTGTAGACCTGGGGCGTCGAGTTTGGATCACCCTGTACAATATTTTTATTCCTGCTAAATTTTGACCAATGTTGGGCCATAAATATTAAAAAAAAATTAAAACCAATTACGTATACAGGGTGTCCCGTAAGTCATGGTCCAAACGTAAATGCGTGATTTGACGTTATTTGAAACAAGAAAAACTCCATATGTTGTTATCCAATTCTTTACCGTTTTCGTGATACAGGGCGTTGAAGTTTTGGAGAAAAATTGGTTTTTTTACAATATCTTCGCAACCGTTTGAGATATTTGCAACGACTCTGGTACACAATAGTGTCCTGTTAGTTGGCATAGTTTCGGAAATTTTAGTGTCCCAAAACAAACCAGTGGCGGAGTTAGAGGGGAGGAGGCTCCATTAATTTCAGAAAAAACTTAGTACGGCCCAGTCCGCAATTTAATTTGAATGCATTTTTAGATAGGCGACTTCATTTCCTACAAAAATTGTTTCTTTCTTTTTTTACGTACCTGTCGCCATTTCATTGCAATTTTTATTTTTTGATTTAAGTTAAAGTTTTCATAAAAAATCGCCGAAAATTTTTGATAGACAAGGAAAGGCTGAAGAATGAAAAAACGACCCGCTCATCAGAATGGAGTAATTTTTATTGATAAACTTGTTTGGTTATTCCAATATTTTTTGATATTACAGGGTGTTTTACTAATTAATGTGCTTTTAAGCTAGCTTTGTCATATTTTTCCGCAAAATCTTACCAAAAGTAATGAGATGTCATAATTATTTGTTAAATATTTTTTTTATAAAAGATGCTCAAAATGTCCCGCTTCCCTAAGGTTCGTCCATTCTGTTTTATTTCCTCCACCGCTGTTCCTACCCTCTCCCGAAGCATTTTCTCAGTGTTGCATTCGGTTCTATAAAATTTTTCTTTTAGATAACCCTATAAAAAGAAATCTATGTGGTTAAGATCTAGCGAACGTGGTAGCCATTGTACGCCCCCCCCCCCCCCCCCCCCCCGACCCATAGCCTGGTTTGTTGGAAGACGTACGCAGAAATATGTGTCTCCAACATGATGGAGCGCCACCACACTAAGTATTATGAACATGTGCGGCAGTTCCTTAACAATACATACCTTGCAAGATGGCTGGGTCGAGGGTGGAGTATACAGTGGCCACCACGTTCACTAGATCTTAACCGCATAGATTTATTTTTGTGAACAGATTGAACGAACCTTAGGGCGAAATAAACATAGTTTCCTTCGTCGATGTATAATGGTGGAAGCGGCACGGGCGTAGCCAGGATTTAGTTTTGGGGGGGGGGGGGTATAGTTTGAGAAGTAAATAAAACAACAAAAATATACTTACATGAAATTTAATATCTATATATTCATCCGAAAAACTACGACATATTTATAAAGTTCTTAACTTTAAATGAAATGGATAAATTAATTTCGTTCCTCTGCGCTAAATCTAAAACCATTAAAGAAGAAATCTTCGGCTTTTTCTTTTAAATATATCCACTACTTCATCTGCATGAATTTCTGTTCCATAGTGAATGTTCATTAACCATTAAGTCTGTTTTCACTTGTAGTGTTTCGTAAATAGTTTTTCAGTCTCCTTAGGCTCGAGAAAGACCTTTCTGGGGTAGCAGTGGATACAGGAATGGTAGCCAAGATTTGTAGTAATGTGTAAATATTAGGATAAAGGTTTTTATCGCACATATCTAGGCATTCCAAACTAGATTTCGGGGTAGGCAGTCTTCTTAACAGCATGCAAGGTAGCTGAAGCTTTGATAGCTAAATCCAAATTTTTGTTTCTTTATTAGAAACCCCTTGACCTTGACTACACCACTTTTTCCAGTAGTCCATACCTTTAGGTTTATCACCCTTCCTTTTTTCCCCTCCATTTTTCGACAGTAATAATGATTCACGTATCTATCCTTAACAAGGTCATCGAATAACAGTGCACTAAAATTACTCACTTACACGGTACACTTAATTCTCTTCACTATTCGTTCACCACTTTTCACTTTTATTCGCTTCGAGTTCGCAAGGAACAATACTGCCGTAAGCGCGGTCACGCGCCGCGGCGCCGCTTATATAGCAGCCCAGTAGCCGTCCAGAAACTTCCACGAACTTCCACAAAGTTCCGCTCATTTCGACCTAGGGGCGTGGCGAATAATCGAGAAACAACGCAAAGTGTCCCTACAATACAAAATAGTTCGGCTGCAACTGCGTCTGCCTCTCGTCAAAAGATGGCGCTAGGCGCTACTATTACTACATAATATATTCAAACGTAATAATAATTTAACTCTTCACTCCTCGTATTTTTTCGGTATAATATTAGGTAATATTTTGCTTATTTCGGAGGGGGGGGGGTTCAACCCCCGAAACCCCCCCTTGGCTACGCCCGTGGGAAGCGGGCAGTGGCGTATAAAACAATAGTTTTGCCGTAAATATTACGGAAGATTTTTTTTAAATAATTAGCCCCCCCCAGCTTTACATTCTGGTTGCGCCACTGGAAGCGGGACATTTTGAGCATCTTTTATAAAAAAAATATTTACTTAACAAATAATTATGACATCTCATTAGTTTTTATAAGATTTTGCGGAAAAATGTGACAACGATAGCTTAAAATCACATTAATTACTACACTCTCGTTTTTTCATTCTTCTGCCTTTCCTTGTCCATCAAAAATTTTCGGCGATTTTTCACGAAAACTTTAACTTAAATCAAGAAAATAAAAATTGCAATGAAATGGCGACAGGTACGTAAAAAAAGAATGAAACAATTTTTGTAGGAAATGAAGTCGCCTATCTAAAAATGCATTCAAATTAAACTGTGGACAGGGTCGTATTAAGTTTTTTCTTGAATTAATGGAGCCTCCTCCCCTCTAACTCTGCCACTGGTTTGTTTTGGGTCACGGAAATTTCCCAAACTATGCCAACTAACAGGACATTATTGTGTACCAGAGTTGTTGCAAATATCTCAAACGGTTACGAAGATATTGTAAGAAAAAAACAAGTATTCTCCAAAACTTCAATGCCCTGTATCACGAAAACGGTAAAGAATTGGATAACATGGTGTTTTTTTGTTTCAAATGACGTCCCCTATCACCCATTTCCGTTTGGACCATGACTTACGGGACACCCTGTACAGGGTGGGCCAAATTTGACACTTTTATTTATTTTTGACGGAGATAGACGAAAACTGATATTTGTGTCTGATGCTCATTTTTTATGATAAACTTAATGGCGAAAACCGCAAATCGATATCTGTCACCGTTCTTATGTTACAGGGCGTTTTTCGAAAATGTGCGTTTTCGAAAAGTGGCCGTAACTTTTTTCGGGTTGAAAATTTTGTGTTTCTGTTAAAACATTCTTAAAGCACTTTTTTACGTAGAATCCAATGCTGCTACTACTTTTTTTTTCTAGTCAATGGTTTAAGAGTTACGGATAAAAAATATTATTTTTTAAATGGAACACCCTGTATATTTTTGCATTTTTTAATAGAGCAAAAAATTACCATTAAGAAAATATATAACACTTAATGATTTACTTAAGTAGTTATCAATTACTAAGAGCTTTTATGATTTAATGTGTATAATTGGAAGCACGCCCTTTCAACAAGTAGGCTTTGGACGGTGAGACAATGAAACAACCGTGGAAAAATGTTTACTGTTACCTACCTGTCAAATTTTCAGTTAGGCTGTTTAGGCAGGGTAAACATTTTTCTATTTTTGTGTAATTTATAAACTTTATAACATACCTACAATAAAATTTGAAAGTTATGAAAAATGGGATATGATAGTCTGTTTTATACAATGGGCTCAAAAGTAATCCCAAGTAGTCTCATTTGAAACCCCCAAGTGAAATTTTCATTTGCGTTTTTTATTAGCCAAGAGCGACCCTGGGGCATCGAGTTTGAGACACCCTGTACATAATATGCACGATTATTCATCTTCCCACCGCGGCTAAAGACTCCCCGCTTTGTCGTTCTCATTTTCGCATCGGGTCCTCGCCGGTCGAGTGCCATTTTTGATGTTTGCGCAGCCCAACCCCCACCCCTCGCCCCCCCACCCCTCGCTCCCCCACCCCTCGCCCCCCCATCCCTGAGTAACCACTTCACTCGGGGGCGTTCGCCCGCCCGCCGGCTGTTTGCTCTCACTCCGGCCGGATTTTCTTTATTATTATTGCGCTAATATATTTCCCGCTCGATCCGGGAAAACGTCGGCTTTTTGTGAAATTATCTTCTCGGGCAAGATATACAGTGTGACCCATTTGTTTTGGGGTCAGTCTGTAAAAAGTGTATCAATCGTGCGATTTGGCTGATTTTTTTTTTAAATTGTAGAGCTCGATGAACTGCACATTTTGAACAAAAATTGCCTGGTTCGCATAAAATCCAAAGCCTACTATGACCGTTTTTATGAGCAAAATTTTAAGAAACCATATTAGCGTTTTTTTTTGAAAAAATCTGTGTGCGCCAATGGATTGAGCACCCCTCGAAATGGGCATGTACAAAATTTCATCAAAATATTTCAAGTAATAACGATTTTGTAGAAAAATTAAAAATGCAGCCAAGGTACGTCTTTATTTTCAAAAATTCAAAGTTGGCCATGGAAAATAATTGAATTGTTTACTTTTATTAAGTGTCAAACTGTCTAAATTGAGTTCAGAAATTGTTTGTGCCCAATACAATTAATTATCATAATTATGGAATATTTAAGCATAAGAGACAAAATAGAAATTGTTCGACTCGTGGGCGACAACGAGCGCTCGGCAGCAGAAGCTGCGGCCGAATTTAACAATAGACACCCAGGTAGATCAGTGAGTCGAAGTACTGTACAACGTATAAACAATATTTTTGATGAAACTGGATCGATTTCTAAAAATTTATTAAAAACTAGGCAAAATGGACGCCGTGGACTTGTTGAAAATAACAATCAAATTCTGCAATACTTTAGTGACAATCCTCGAAATAGTGTTCGAACGGCTAGTTTAGACCTTCATATACCCAGAGAGAGTATAAGGAGATGTTTGAGACAAAACAAAATAAAACCGTTTAAGCCAAAATTTTTGCACACCCTGGAACCAGGAGATGAGGAGAGAAGATTAGAATTTTGCTATTGGCTGCAAGGTGAATATCTCCATAATGGCAACTTTTTAAATGAAATTTTATTCACCGACGAAGCCACGTTTACTACAAATGGTGTAGTATCAAGTCAAAACTGCCGTCACTGGTCAGCTGAAAATCCAGAGTTTATAATAAATGCAAGGAGACAATATTCACAAAAAATTAACGTTTGGTGTGGAATACTACGCGACAGAATAATTGGCCCATTTTTCTTTGAAGGGAATTTGAATGCGGCTGGCTTCTTGAATTTTCTAGAAATTGAATTTAGAAATGCTTTAGACGAGTTACCATTAAGATACCGTTTAAATTTAAAGTTACAGTTAGATGGCAGTCCTATTCATAATGCTCGTTTAATCAGAAACTGGCTAGATAATAATTTTGAAAACTGTTGGATAGGGCGAAATAGTCCTTTCTGTGAGTGGCCACCGAGATCTCCGGACTTAACTCCTTTAGATTTTTTTCTTTGGGGTACACTTAAGCAAAATGTTTATAAGTCAAGACCCCATAATTTACAAGAACTGCAAGCTAGGATAAACCGTAGTTGTTAGGAAATTACTCCACAGCAAATACGAAATGTAATTTTGAATGTACGCAAGAGGAACGACAAATGCATTGTAGAAAATGGAGGCTTGGTAGAAATTACAAAAATTTTATAATTTTAATTGTTTTTATGTTTTGTGTTTATAAGCATAAGGTTGTATTATTACAATTCAATTATTTTCCATGGCCAACTTTGAATTTTTGAAAATAAAGACGTACCTTGGCTGCATTTTTAATTTTTCTACAAAATCGTTATTACTTGAAATATTTTGATGAAATTTTGTACATACCCATTTCGAGGGGTGCTCAATCCATTGGCGCACACAGATTTTTTCAAAAAAAAACGCTAATATGGTTTCTTAAAATTTTGCTCATAAAAACGGTCATAGTAGGCTTTGGATTTTATGCGAACCAGGCAATTTTTGTTCAAAATGTGCAGTTCATCGAGCTCTACAATTTAAAAAAAAAATCAGCCAAATCGCACGATTGATACACTTTTTACAGACTGACCCCAAAACAAATGGGTCACACTGTATATTACACGGAGAAGCTGGAATAATGAGTTTAAGATGACGTGATCGTGACTGGATTTCGATGCATGGAGGGGTTAAAACTGGGCCTCGAACAATGGAAAAGAACTACCACTAACCAAAGCAGTAGGACGACTGAAACTGTCGACAAGATCAGATTTTTCCTTTAGGCTTATCGAACCCGCAGCCAAGATGATTTCAGGAACCATTGGTAATTTCCGCAGATTTTGAAGATACGATTGTGAACGAGTCCATTTCAGTTTGAATTGTTCAAGAAGAATTTTGACGTAGCCAAATTTGGAAAAGCGGTAGGTACAAGGTTCCCTGAAATTCTTATTTTATTTGAAGGATATCGAATATAAAAGAAAAAACGAAAAGCCTCTAACATTTTGTAAATTTATTACGTTATTCCCTTGGTAAAAACAAATATTTTTTGTTATTGCATTGATATTCTATCTTCATCATGAGATTCACAAATTCAAGTAGTTAATTCGGTATCAGATCTTCGGTTAACACTTAAAATAAATAACAGTATAATAGATTATGTCTCAGAAATGAAATACTTAGGTGTTTTGTTGGATCCTCAGTTAGCCTTTGCAAGTCATGTCGATTTTCTTTGCAAGTAATTGGGGAAAAAAATTGGGTTCTTCAGGCGCGCTTCTGTTTGTCTGTCACAGTGGGCTAGAATGCTGGTCTACAATACAATTATTCATCCGCATTTTACTTATTGTCTTTCATTGTTGATATCATGTACTCAGGACGATATACACAGATTGCAATTGCAACAGAACAAAGTTATGAGGACAGTGCTGAATTGTAGTAAATATACGCCGATTAGAACTATGCTGCGGAACTTGAACTGGTTGTCTGTTGAGCAGAGCATTAAAAGGGCGAACCTAGTATTGATATATAAAATGGAGCATGGTCAGCTTCCAGCTTGCTTGCATAGTTTTCTTGAGAGAAGAGCAAACTTCTTTCAGTATAATATTCGTTCGAACCAAAATTATAATATTCAATTGGTAAAAACGGCAAGTTTGCAGAAATCATTATTGTATGAAGGTGTTCGGCTTTTTAATGCGCTTGCAGAGGCGATAAAATGTGCACCAACACTGAGAATCTTTGTTGGGGTTGTGTCTGATTATTTGCGAGATGTTTGATTGTTTGCGTGATGCTTGATATTTGAATGTGGCTGAACTGGTACTTTGCAAGACTTCTTTTTGTTTTTTTTTATTTTTATATTGTGTTATATACATATTTTTTCTGTGATGTACTAGCCGGGTGCTAAATAAAGATTTATTATTATTATTATTATCAAATTTGAAAACGGAATATTTAAAAAATGGAAAAAATAATGGTAAAAGGTTTTATATTATTTTGATTAGGGTGTTTCATTTTAAAATACGTAAGTTTTGTTTGCTACGCATTTGCGAAACAATCCGTATACAATTTCTTACTATCCCAGAAAACTGCATAAAATTATTTTAAAACTTTATTTTATACAGGGTGATTCACTTTTAAATACCGAAAATTTAAGAATCTATAAAACATGAAAAAATAATGCGAGTTTCCTATATAAACTTGGTTCGTTTGGGCCTTAATTTTTTTTGAATAGACCATTCAATAATAAGCAAAAAATATCTCTCTACATTTTTTCGTAAATTTGGCAAAACTATATTAATTTAACAATATCTAACATTATTATCCATATTCAAGTGCCTTCACCTCATTTCTAAACATTTTTGGCATCGATATACCTAACAGATTAGTTACCGCACAACGTATGGTAGCTGGTAGCTCGGTTTGTTTTGAGAGTTTCCACATTTTCTTCAATTTTGAGCCTTAGTTCATCCCTGGTGTCGAATACCGTGTTATAATTTTTTTATTTTAAATATCCCTAAACAAAATAATCAAGAGGATTCAAATCTGGGGATCTGGGTGGCCAAGAAATTGGTCCGATTCCATCAGGTTCTGGTTGTCGAGGCGGAAAGCGACCAATGCAGCGGTGCGAAAAATTCTCGTTTAATCAATTCCTCACTTGTCGCCCATAGTGAGGTGGTGCCCCATCTAATTGATACTACAGCCTCACCCTAATATTTGGCGGCAGATCTTGATGTACACTGTTAAAAACGAATTCGCGATTTTATACGGTAATCATGTTACCACCAAAATGTTCTGTAATAATAAACTTCATCGAGTAATTTTGAGGACTCGTTGTATAATTACATTTGAAAATTACTTAATGTCTGATGTATTATTACTATGATCTAGTAGTAAATATAACTAAGCCGACAGGTAAACTTACATACTGTGCTTTTAAATATACTTTACTATGTTCGTAAATTTACTTTAATATTGTAATTTTACGCACGAAAATTTACACTAAATTACATGTATTATTATAAATACGCAATTAAAATTTGGTGAAAAATAACTTAAATTTACAATAGCTATTTCGGTATAGTGGAGAATTGCGAATTAAAATAACTAGAAATATTGTGGAAACATACATTCCGATATGTAACTGAGGCGTTTAACGTATTAAATTTACAGTAAAGACAAGTAATTACACACAATTGCTATGTATGCTTATGCCAATATACACTCATTAAAAAGTAAATTAAGTAAATTTACATTAATTGCCTGCAATTCTACATTCCTCAATTTGTTTTCCGGTAAAAAACAAAGTAAAATTACATTAACTTACATTCAACTTTACACTTTTTGTTAAGGTGGTGTTTCTTTTATTTATTAAACTACCGAACAAATCACTATCTGAAGAGCAGAAATCAGCTACATAGTCTGTAATAGGGCTCATGGTTCACATAGCCCTAAGGGAATACTATGCGAATTCGGGCTGTACAACGGAGACCTTAAATAATGCAGACTATGCAATAGGGAGTCGGAAACAGCTCTGTGAATGTGTGGCCCTGGACCACAGAAGACAGTCAATATATGAACTCCAAGATTGGCACCAGAACACTACTGCAAAAGATCAGCAAGGAACCTGTAGTGCAGTAAAATAAAACTAGAGAAAAGCAGAATAAGACCTCGAGGCTGCGTTGCGCTCGGACGTAAAGAGCGGCTCCCAAAAAAATATAATAAAATATGTATTTTTAATTGGGTTTTTCTTAAATTAATCGAAAATTACTGCATTTAGGTATAGGAAACCGTACACAAAGTTGTCATCATTTTTAGTGGTGAATAAGATTAAAAATTAATTTAAAAAAATGGGGGTTTCCATTTGAAAATTTCGAGATTTGAACACATTTTGAATGTAATTTTTATTCATATTTTGTGAACACCCTGTATAAGAACGGATTTATTTCGCAGCAGAGATCACTAGATCAGGGCTTCTGTTACATGATGATAAAAATTCGTTTTGAAATTTCGCGGTTTCCTCATATAAATTGCTAATTGACTTTAGGTCTGCACCTGTAATATTTTTCGGAAAAATGCGCATATCTCAAAAACGGTTGGATTCAGACATAGGACATGTTGCATGTTTTGTTACAAAATAATGCCTAGAATCCAAAAATGCAATAATATACAGGGTGTTCCATTTGAGATAAGAAAGTTGATATCGACTTCCGGTATAACCGGAAGTGGCAGATCCACCAAAATATTTTAGTTGAGCAGCGCCCATCAGCATTGGTAAGGTGCCAAATTTTCAGAATTTTCCTACTTTCAGTTTTCCATAATATAGATCGATGCAGTTCTTGGTGGGCCACCCTGTATTGTCTGCATTGTTTATTTTTTGTCAATTAAATTTATTATAATATGCCGATAATAGTTATTTATGTACCAAGGCACTGAAGTTCAACTTTTTATGATTCATGTGGAGTTTAGTTGCTGAGGCCTCTGGCCGACGCAAATAAACCACATGAGTCATAAAAAGAACTTCAGTGCCGAGGTACATATTATATTTTTTTTGAAATCGGAAAAAAAAATGTTTTATTAGGTAAGAAAATAATAATAAGGGATCACCCGTCCACGAACCGACTACGCGTGGCGTTGCTTGACTTTACCGATCGCTCTACCTAGGACAAGTATAATGATGTACGGCACCTCCTGACAGAAAAACCAAACTGCTGCTTCTTGTGCAGCCTACACAACAAATCTATTGATTTTCAAATTTACTAAAATATGTATACTGAAGGATTGCGCTTCTATAGGAAACAATTTCGCAATGTGTACGAAAATTGAAATGAGCATTTATCGGCCGGGTTTTGTATATTTGGTCATTTTGACGGGCGATTTCTCCGCGTCTTACGTTTGATGTTTACGTCTCGCCAAGGCCTACTTATTGAAAAAATCGTACAATAATGGGCTACATTATTGTACGATTTCTGTGCTTTCAATGACGATTTTGGGACATTTTAATGCCGATTTCAAGAAAAATGTTTTAAGTTTCCGTTTTCAAAGAAGTATAATAAAAAATATCGTTCATTACACGTCCAGAAATAGATTTTTCCGTGCTTGCATGACTTCCCGTGTTCGGCTGCGCCTCACACGGGAATTTGTCACGCGCGCACGGAAAAATCTTTATTTCCAGACTCTTAATGAAATACACTAGTTTCGTCGTAATATTTGCACAACGACATCAGTTAGATATATCATTAAAGGCAGAAAATGGATCGAATAGGCACTCCACTCTTACTCAAGGCATACTCATTTCAACGATCTAAACAACCTCCTATAGATGCGATGTCGGTCCTTGTAGTCCCTCGAGACATTCGACGTTCCATTTTTCCTCCCCAGACACCCCGACCTCCCTCCTCCATATGCCCCGTTCCTCCTCCCGCCTCTCCCACCTGGCACACAATAAATCTCCCGGGGGAAACCCGACCCCCGCCTAAAAAATCGA
>OY987298.1:4230000-4429490 GCA_963920635.1 Pseudeuparius sepicola | reverse complement strand
CCCGCCTAAAAAATCGAAAACAACCCCCTCCCCGCACCCGTAACGAGTTCCCCGAACGCCCGTGCCGTCTATTTAAAATGACCTTAAGACGAAACCTGTTTACGTAGCCGGGTGATTGATGGTATTTCCGCTTTGTTCCCCCCGCGGGACTCCTTTGTGGCAAAATTTTCGCCAGATGCCCCTCCCAAGGCGCGGCGGGGAGGGGCCGCGGGGCCACGGGGCTATCGAATTTAAATGAACAGTGTCGAAACTTCCGCGGTGCCGAGGTGACGACGTTCATAGCATCGCCAACTATTTAGACCCATGTCTTTATAAACACCGCTGATGGTCAAGACCGCTGGACAAATAGTGGGTTCACCGTATTGCTCGTTAATAGCGTGATCAGTTACTAATTGTTCTACACTCACTGCGATTGCTACGGTTTTCTACGGTTTTCCGTGGTACTTGAGCAAATGCTATCCTAGTTCTATCGAGAAAAGTCGGCCCTAGCCGCAAATGGCAACGGAGACAAAATAATAGTAATGGGGAACTTGAGCCATTTTTTTATTTCTTTAATATAATATTTGCCTATCTATAGAAAGACCACATACCAAATATCAGCCCTCAAATTGCAATATTTAATTTGCAATAAATAATTAAAGTTGCGTTTGAAACGACGCGAAAAGCGCGGGAATGGTCGTGACGTCATACCGCTCGATCGATCAGAAGGCAGTGACAGGAGTGACAGCTGCACAGAATTATGGAAATTTAACGTTAAAATAAACATCTGATGTAGGTCCAAAATAAGAACCGCCTAAAAGTTTAAATTTAACAAGCACTTCTTTAACTGAATGGTGAGGCCACGGGACTAATAATTCGTAGGTACTGGGTTCAACCGCACAAGAAGTTTTTTTTAATTATCACTGCATTCTACCTCTTATATTTATCACTGTTTATCATTTTTAGTAATAATTGGACAATGGTTATTATGAAGATTATTACTCACAATCTACTCCATAGTGTAGAGTTTTAGGACCCGAGGCAACACGGACGTTACCTAAACAACCTCCTCGGCCAAAAAAGTGCGCTTATGCATCTCGCAATGTAAATAACTATCACTCTTTTCAAACATTATCAACCATATCAAGACTGAGATAGACTCTAAGACGGATAGACAAGGATGGGAAATGGGAAGTTCTCGTTGATCTTTCTAAACAAAGCTTGCGTGGTGCTGTAGTTTTCATACATGTGCCGCCCATATTAGTTTATACATGGTGCCACCAGAGGCGCCACCACCAACGAGCTACTTGACGTAAGAACTAAGGAGGGCGCGTTACAAAAATTATTTGAATTATGCAGTTTTTAATTGCTTATATTAATTTATTACATAAAAATAAAAAAATGAGTTCTTTTGTGAATAATTGTGGTTCATTTAATGGCAATAAATTATGTTTGAAAGTAATGTTTTTCAAATTTAATTTTTGTACAAGTTCCCCATTGCCCTAATAGGTACTAAAATAATAGAAATGAATACAGATGAAAATATAAAAAATTCTTATAGCGTTAAAAATTTCTAGATTGTAAACATATGTATATTGATATTGTGATTCCTAATAATATGTGCAAATAAAATTTACTTACTTACTTAGGTACTTACTGTACATCGGCTGTGAATACAAAGTTATACCACAAAATAGTCATATTTTTCAACTGCTGTTTTTTTTACTTAAAGCGGCTTTAAGATTACACAACGGGATCGTTTGAATATGTTTTCTGAGAACAGAAAATTCGTATTGTCTAAAACAGAGAAAATACGGGAACAAGAAGAAGACAGCTATAATATTCCAGGAATCTAAATGCCTTTGTGGAACCATATGTTTTTTGTATACCTTGGTAAGTACATCTTTTCGTAGAATTTTATAATACCTATACCAAGCTCTTTACCCTTAATTCCTCAGTCAACATTTCCTTTTTTATTTGCCCCTATATTATTTTCCCGTTCCATTTGGCACAATAACTTTCCGAACAATAACACCTAATCCCCGCTTTAAAAAATCGAAAAGCCCCACTCCCCAACCGCTTACATAATGAGTTCCAGGGACGCACGAGCGTCATCTATTTAAAACTACCTTAAGTCGAAACGTGTTTACGCACCCGGGTGATTGATGGTATTTCCGTTATTTCCCCTCATTTCCCCCACTAAATTGTTCCCCCTTCCCACTTCCCGGAAGGCGCTTTGTTTAGGGAGGCGAGTCATAGTGGCTAATTTTCGTTATACACTCCGTAAACCACTAAAAGATGTTTACGAAACGTTACCTGAACTAAGTATTTAGCTACACTTACTTTGCTTCACTAAAAACGTTTGCTACAAACAACGCTTTTCACTCGTCACTGTTTCCTACGCCTTCTCTGCCTTTCAAGTGTCGCGTTTGAGGCGAGGCGCACGGAGCTAAGCCCCATTGGCAGTTTTTAGGCAACCACGCATACAACACGCGTAAACCGACCTATTTTCTTGCTGTCCAGCTAAACGAATGACCTCTTTCTAGTCATACCTACACTTCCCGTATTATAATCTTATCCCCCAATCAATAACACAACCACCGTTCCACTTATCCACGAAGCTTACCCTCTATAAAGCAGTTGCTTGGCCGGAGGGTCAGTTCGGCGCGAGCCTATGGGGACGTCGTGATTGATTGGCGGGGACGGCGGGGACCAGAACCGGGGCCGATGGGGACGATGGGTGGGGGATAGGGGGACAACGTGATTGAGTCGGTGGCTGGAAAAAATGATGCGGCCCTCGGGACCGCGCCAGATTCCCATCTCGCCGGACCTCTTCATTTCTTCCTTCCCCCGGTTCGTAATAATATTGTCTTGTTCGGCGTTCGAGTGTAGGATGGATGGGGATGGACGCGGATTAGAGGATCGGAGGCGAATACTAAATTCGCTGTCGGAACCTTTCAATGTGACTGACAATATTGACATTAATGGCGTCATACTAAATTAATCCGAGGCCAACGATAATCGCGTAGTCACGTGACCAACTTAGTCCTATACAGGGTGGCCCACCACGAACTGCATCGATCTATATTACATGGAAAACTAAAAGTAGGAAAACTCTGAAAATTTGGCACCTCACCAATGCCGATGGGCGCTGCTCAACTAAAATATTTTGGTGAATCTGTCACTTTCGGTTATACCGGAAGTCGATATCAACTTTCTTATCTCAAACGGAACACCCTGCATATTATTGCATTTTTGGGTTCTAGGCATCATTTTGGAACAAAAACACGCAACATGTCCTATGTCTAATCCAACCGTTTTTGAGATATTTGCATTTTTCCGAAAAAATTACAGGTGCATACCTAAAGTCAATTAGCAATTTATACGAGGAAACCGCGAAATTTCAAAACGAATTTTTGGCATCGTGTAACAGAAGCCCTGACCTAGTGATCTCTGCTGAGAAATAAATCCGTTCTTATATAGGGTGTTCACAAAATATGAATAAAAATTACATCCAAAATGTGCTTAAATCTCGAAATTTTTAAATAAAAACCCCTATTTTTCTTAATGCGATCTTATTCACCACTAAAAATGATGACAACTTTGTGTAAGGTTTCCTATACCTAAATGCAGTAATTTTCGATTAATTTACGAAAAACCCACTTTTCGCCCATAAAATGCGGGGTTTGCTTAACGCTTGGAAAATCATATTAGCCGTGGACGTTGAAAAGACAATCGCGGCTGAGGAATTGTCACTTGGTCTATAAATTATTGTCAACAATAATGCCGGCGCGCTTAAATTACACAAACGAAGATTATGTATCGCTCGTTCTTGATATTACTTTGTTGCATCCTCCGCAGATATTAAACAAATTTAAATAATCTTCGTTTGTGTAATTTAAGAGCGCCGGCATTATTGTTGACAATAATTTATAAACCAAGTGACATTTCCTCAGCCGCGATTGTCTTTTCAACGTTCACGGCTAATATGATTTTCCAAGCGTTAAGCAAACCCCGCATTTTTTGGGTGAAAAGTGGGTTTTTCGTAAATTAATCGAAAATTACTGCATTTAGGTATAGGAAACTTTATACAAAGTTGTCATCATTTTCAGTGGTGAATAAGGTCGCATTAAAAAAAATGGGGGTTTCCATTTGAAAATTTCGAGATTTAAGCACATTTTGAATGTAATTTTTATTAATATTTTGTGAAAACCCTATATAAGAACGGATTTATTTCTCAGCAGAGATCACTAGGTCAGGGCTTCTGTTATACGATGCCAAAAATTCGTTTTGAAATTTCGCGGTTTCCTCGTATAAATTGCTAATTAACTTTAGGTCTGAATCTGTAATTTTTTTCGGAAAAATGGAAATATCTTAAAAAAAGGTTGGATTTAGACATAGGAAATGTTGAATGTTTTTGTTCCAAAATGATGCCTAGCATCCAAAAATGCAATAATATACAGAGTGTTCTATTTGAGACAAGAAAGTTGATATCGACTTCCGGTATAACCGGAAGCGCCAGATTCACCAAAATATTTTAGTTGAGCAGCGCCCATCCGCATTGGTGAGGTGCCAAATTTTCAGAATTTTCCTACTTTTAGTTTTCCATATATACAGTGTGTTTCACTTCAAGTCGAGACAATTCATTATTTTTTTACGGGTTGACCGATTTTGCATTGTTACATACATATTTGTTTTTAACGAATAAAAATTCTGTTAAGTCTCTAATAGTTTTCAGCTCTCTTAGTTATTCCTTGTACAATGAAAGAAACTGACAAATTTCTGGAATAAAATTCGTTGAAATTTCTTCATTTTTTGTGTGTCGTCGGTAACATTCAGCAAAATTTCAGGTTGCAGTATTTGAAATTTTCACATATTTTAAGTAAGCTCTTAAATCTGTTAGATACTTGATTACCTAATTAAAATGTCCAAAGATGCATTAAAAACTGTCACTTCGAACTTCTTACTACTATTCTCCATCATCTCATCTAAAGCTAATTCATCGAAAAAATTTTCTTTTTTTAACTCTCGTATTTTTGAAGGTTGTTGTTATTCCCCATTCGTTTGCAATTCGTTTGGAATGTTCTAGTACACATTTATAGTTTGAGCGCAACTCTAGAAATTATTTCCTTATTTTCTTCAATATATATGTCAGAAATCTCCCCTCATTTATTTACAGTCCAATAAGTGGACTATATAAATTTTAAGAATTGTGGTAGAGGCTGGGGCCCCTTCAGGGGTAGCTTCGCTACCCCTGTTACCCCGTTTTGACCGCCACTGAAAATGAGTTGTAGTCCTAGATATTTTTATTTGTATAGCGGTATAATCGTGATTATGTTCTTTTCTTCCTATCGCTTGGATAACTTTTCACATTGGTTTTGTGCATCCAAGCTTTCTCTAATTGTTTTTTCAAAATTTTCAACCTGCCTCAGCTGTTTTAGGCTGAGAGTTAAACGGCACTGCACTCACAATATTTTGGCACTTCTCAAAAATTGTTGGGACATCACCTTCCTTTAACTTAGGTGATATTCTCTATAGGTATTTTCCTCCCACAACACATTTGTCTACTTTAATTGTTTCACTTTCTTGAAAATGTGTTAGTCACACATACTTAAGGGTTTTTTAGAAATTAAATCTCAGTTGGGATTTGACGAATCCATTTTTGACGGAAATTTTCATCCCGAGGCAAAACAAATGTTTGTTATGGCGACACTTTCTTCCTGGCTTCTGTAATATGTATAAATATAATATAAACAGACCCAATATTTGGTATTTAGGTTATTTTTTACGAAATAAAAATGAAAACTAACCTCAGTAGGTACCTAGGTATACTGCAAATATTGACGAGGTCTCAGTTGTTCGGCAGCGTGAAAGACCGAATAGATAAACCGTATCGGGGCGTGGGTCGACAACGAAAATCAACGGTTACAACACTGATTTATTTCGCAAAAGGTGAATCGTGAATACAATAAATACACAAACCCGAACGTGGTCAACGGGAACGGCTTCCAGCCGCCCGGACCGTCTGAACTCGCGGATCTCCCGTAAGCAGTTCACCCCTCTGTGAATCAGGCTCCACTGTCCAGTCCAATACAGTCCGTGTCCATAATAGTCCATTACGGAATTCCGGGCTCCCTATTCTGTGGTTCGGGGGAGAATTCCCCTTTACAGCGCTCACGCGTCGGTGCGAGCAGCACCAATACTCTTGGACGCCACGACTCCCACCCAGAGGCCATAATAATACCTGGGCGGTTCCCCTCCGCCAGGACGCCCAGGACACACGCGCACTAGACACAAACTTGTTTCTAAAATATAAACTAAGACGTTTAAAAACATTTTAAACATTGAAAACTTCTCAAAACCCAAGCTGCAGCTTTCAGTTATGTGACAAATGACATCTGACGTCTGACTAAGATGGTCACGTGATTTTTGTGCGCCAGGGCCTGTCTTTATAGTAGGCCTTGCCAATGTTATACCCATGGTTAACAGAAGATTTTCTGGAGAATGTCATCTGACAAAATCGGGACTTCTTACAGTAATCGGGGTATACTATTGTAGATTTTAGATTTGGTCGGAGATTGTAGCTGTCTATAACTGCCACTTTTTGAATGTTGCGGAAATTCTATAACCGAACTCACCACTATTATAACAATACTACGGCTGATACCAGGTTGCATCCAACTAACCACCCACCCCCCCGTACCTCTCTCGACCCCTGTCCCCCACAAACCGCCGCATTAGCGACCGGCCCCGACGCCGGCCGATCTTATCCGCCGCCCCCATTGTCTTCGCCGCCAGCCGCGATTGTCGCCCTTAATTAGGACGTTATCGGAGGCCGGAAACCGCCGCCGGTGTACCCGGATCGCGTCCGAACGGGCGTGGCGTCGGTGGCGACGGGAAGTGTTGCCGATGCTTGTACCGGTGACGGGAATAAATAAAAACGGCGGTTAAAGTTTGGCGGAGGTCGGGATCGAACACGCGACCATTGGGTTGGGAACGCGATGCGCTCACGACTGGACTACCGGCGCTTCGATTATTTTTATTGTGTGCGTGAACGACTTCGTCCGACACCGTCGCAATGATAAAGGCCTGCCAGCTGGCGACGCGAAACGTTACTACATCATTAGAGCAGGGGCGTGCGGTGACATTTTAAGTAAGGAAAGCAATGTTTAAAAACTTACCTATTTGTAATGTAATTCGATTCTTCGATCACTTTTTGCGAATTCGTCAATGACGTCATCATAAAAACGTCGATGCTCTAACATGTTCTGGAGAAGTATATTCTCAATATAGACAACAGCGATATCTGTGAAAGTCATTCATTTTTGTGGTTAAATTTTTCATAGGGGGTTTTGCTCTTCCGTTTGTAATTAATTGAAGCTTATCCGCAAAGTTTAATGTTGAAATTCCCTTTATTATTAAGGCATACACTACACATTCACACACACTCTTCTTACTTAATAATTGTCCAACTTTAACATTTTCAACGTCATTCCCGACAGCCGAAGTTGACGGTATTTGCATGTCCACGTCCGTATTATTGTCTTCCATATCGCCCGAGATACGACGCGCGCGACAAGACGCACCGACGCAGATCAAAACCAACTAAACTATACAAAGAACCTACTGTAACGATAGCTTCCACGCCCACTTGAAACAGGCGTTCTCATTCGCGTCAGCCAGTGCGGTGGAGGTGGAAAGTTCAATAACCTCTCGACTATCGAACGCTACAGAAAAGCTAGCGGCCGGCATAGCTTACATTGTGCTGTACTGTCGCTCGGTAGGATGGGCGCAGTCGGAGTCAACGCCGCATTTGCTATAGGCATAACATATTGTAGATTTGATATATTTATGATATATATATATATATATAGGTAACTAACCTAATTGCTTCCTGTTTAAAAATTCAAAAATTACATTCTATCATTTTACATTGTTTTGGTTTAGGGGAAGCACTGCTTCCCTTGCTTCCATGGACTGCATGCCCCTGCATTAGAGGAAAGTAGCCTTTTGTAGTTGTTTAAGTCTACTTATCTGGCGATTTTCCTGTTTTAAAGAACATTTGTTGTGTCTATTCTGTGTTGGACTGTGTTTTTCAGTAATACAGGACGTGGAGTTTTATTAATAAGGTGGTAAAACAGCAGTGATTCAGAATAAAGTGATTAAAATTCAATTTTAGTTTATAGGTTTTAGGTTGTGTCTATAGTTCCGGACTTATTTAAGTCATGCCGTGGACGTGTTCCGTTCCCAATTGCAAGGGAAACTACGAAGGCGGTCCTGAAGTGTCCGCTTTTTCCTCCCTAAAGACCCCATTTTAAGGGAAAAGTGGGTTAAGACCATCAAAAGAGAATTTTTTCCTACACAGTCTTCCAGGGATAAAAGTGGTTTTGGTTTGGACTGTGTGGATAGTGTTATACCTAACAATTTTACACGATTAGATGCAACCGCCTTAAAATCAGGAAGTTTTATGGTTTTACTCATTCGAATTTAGTTGTATCTAGGCACGGAAATAAGAAATAGTTGGCATTTACGAAAATTTTACCGGTAAATATCTAAATGCACCAAAATGTGACTTTCACTCTCGTACATTATTATCCGTGTTGTGAAACCATGAGCTATATAATGTAAATAATAATTTTTAAGTGTTTTTTTATCAAATTTACCAAGTTGACATCTTGAAATTTGAACTTGGCTCCTTAGGCCCACCTCCCTTGGATGACTCATACGAACCTATTCGTAAGTGTCCGCTTAACGACAACATAAAGCTTCCGAACTCTGCGATGAAATGTTATTGTCTGTCAATTATCGATGAATCAGTCAGAAATTACTATTTCTGCTCCCTCCTCCGTAAGTAGGTACAGGGTGATCATCATTTTCAGACGCCCAGCCTCTGTTGGTGGAAAACTGTCCAATATATGGAAATAATTTATATGCGAGATGAGGTAGGGTTTACAGTACTGTACAGGGTGGTCAGATAAGAATGCAAAGTGCTGTATCTCGGAAACTATTCGTCGTAGAGACTTGCGGTAAAAATTTTTTTAGAATAAAGTGGCCAAGAGAAAAACGTGGAAATTATTTTGAGATATCCAAGATAGTCACCTGGGGGCGTAACCGCCATCTTAAACTTTTAAAGTGATTTTTCACTGAAATCCACCTAGTAATGTTACCAAAATAATATATGCTTTTTAAAGGTAAGCTTTATTCGAGTAATTTTTGTTTAACACTTTTTGACATAATATCTATTAAAATAAAGTGGTAGGGAGTGATTCTATGCTTTTTTTAATGGATTTTAACAAACTTGGTCTCGTTGGAAAAAGCATTTATTGGTCCGTCAAACCCATCTTACCCGTGATATATCTAAGTCTCAATGATGCCGCTAGAGCGCGATTTTTGATATAATAACAGAAAATTGCAAAATTCTGGAAAAAATTAAATGCAATAATATAACTTTTTTTCATAAAAATGTAGTGAAATGATACCTAAATAGGCTAGTGAAAACCGTATCTCGATATACTATTCCTAGCTGAAAATATCAAAGAAAGAAAATTTAGTTTTATCATAAAATTTTAAAAAGACGCTGTTACACCGGTATATATTCTTAGTTGTCTTTTTTTTAAGATTTAATGATAAACTTTCATAATTTTATCATTTTTTAATTATAAAAGTATACTTAGTTCAAAAAATTAAAAAAAAAAACGTGTAGGGCATAATAATCAATACATTTAATATGCAAGTGCAAGGTAGGCGAAATACGAAGGGTAGGCCATGGAGGAAAAACAAATGCCAAAAATCAATTTGTCAACAAAATATTAAAATCCTAATCCCAAATGAAAATGTTTTTTTTTAATAAAACTAATGCTTCCTTAAATGCTCGAATTGTCGTCCATCACAGTCAATGCATTGTTGGAGCCGCTGATGCGTGGACATTACAGCAGCTCCAATGTTGACAAGTTGATTTTAGGCATTTGTTTTTCCTCCATGGCCTACCCTTCGTATTTTGCCTACCTTGCACTTGCATATTAAATGCATTGATTATTATGCCCCTACACTTTTTTTTTATTTTTTGAACTAAGTATACTTTTATAATTAAAAATGATAAAATTATGAAAGTTTATCATTAAATCTTAAAAAAAGACAAATAAGAATAAATACCGGTGTAACAGCGTCTTTTTAAATTTTTATGATAAAACTAAATTTTCTTTCTTTGATATTTTCAGCTAGGAATAGGATATCGAGATACGGTTTTCACTAGCCTATTTAGGTATCATTTCACTACATTTTTATGAAAAAAAAAAGTAATATTATTGCATTTAATTTTTTCGAGAATTTTGCAATTTTCTGTTATTATATCAAAAAACGTGCTCTAGCGGCATCACTGAAACTTAGACATATCACGGGTAAGATGGGTTTGATGGACCAATAAATGCCTTTTCCAACGAGACCAAGTTTGTTAAAATCCGTTCAGTCATTTATAAGTTCCAGCTGTTTATTTAAAAAAAACATTGAATCACTCCCCACCACTTTATTTTAATATATAGGTATGTCAAAACAAAAATTACTCGAATAAAGCTTACCTTTAAAAAGCAAAAAGCATATTTTGTTAACATTACTAGGTGGATTTCAGTGAAAAATCACTTTAAAAGTTTAAGATGGCGGTTACGCCCCCTGGTGACTATCTTGGAAATCTGAAAATAATTTCCAGGTTTTTCTCTTGGCCACTTTATTCTAAAAATGTTTTACCGCAAGTCTCTACGACGAATAGTTTCCGAGATACAGCACTTTGCATTCTTATCTGACCACCCTGTACAAAGGAATAAATTGGCCTACTCTGCAAATATATCTTCATTATATCGTTCGGGAGCCCTAATTTTTCTGAAAAATATTGCAATTTTTCAAAAAGTTATTCTTAAAAACGCATTGAAATATTAATTTTTGTTGATCGTCATTACATTACCAGAGATATTCCCCTGACCTTTTATTTGTTTAAATGAGTTTCTAACCGGGACTTTTGATCTTCTTACCTACCGTTGTCCCAGCACCGGCTACAATTTTTTTATAGCCCAATTTTCACTAAATGCATGTAGCGATTTTCTTGTTTAAAATCGGACACCAACGCGTTAATCAGAACTCCCATATTATACAAAAAATATACAGGAAGTTCAATTCTACAGAGTGTCAAACTTTAGATAAATACAGGAATTTTAAAGGAATCTGGCAGGTCAAGGGTCAAGTATTCTCTCAGCATTTAGAAGATTAGAAACCTCAGACGTCACGCGTTAATGTTTGCATGAAATTTCACACTTCAACTCAATTCCCTTTAAAATCGTAATGCACAATCAACTTTTGCAAAACAACAGTTGACAGATTATTTCATTTGTCGCAAAAAGCTCTTTGTTCATCAATTTTTGTGCAATAAAAAATTCCTTTGAGCCTGTAAGACAAGTTCCTTCGATTACAAAGTACTTTTAATTCGCCAAAAACTTTCCCGATTGCTGCAGTTTGTTTTTAAACACAGCTTACAAAACTTTAAAATGTGTCCGAAGGCGAGTCGCCCGCCTTTCTGATAGTTTAAACTTTCCCAATTTCCACATTTTCCTCCTAATTAATTATCAGATTTAAAGAGTTTCCAAGACTTCCTTAGTCCTGCCCCGGGACGAATTCACAAAGGAGATTTGCCATGCCATTTGCCTTCTAATTACTCAGTAACTTTCCTTACGACTAACTGTTCATGTCAGGGCGTAAATCGTGTCTTGGGAATATCCACAAACGGTTTCCTGAATGCTGACTTACTCATGTACACCCCAGGTAGAAGACTGACGCCTTGCAGACGCCATGAAGACGTTCTGAGGACATCTAAATGTCACAACCAGAAGACGTCCCATGTGGACGTCTACAAGACGTCTCATATGGATGTCCACAAGACAAAGGTGTGGCGTCACTTGAGCCTTTGAAAGTAAAAAATGCTCTTTTTTGACACACGGAAAAAAGTTTAACATGAAAATTAGATATCGGTGTCTGAGAACCGCAAATCGATATCTGTCAGCATTCTTAAATTACAGGGCGTTTTTCGAAAATGTGCGTTTTCGAGTTGAAAATTTTATGTTTCTGTAAAAGCATTCCTAAAGCACTTTTTTACGTAGAATCCAATGCTGCTACTACATTTTTTTTTCAAGTCAATGGTTTAAGAGTTACCGATGAAAAAACGATGTATAAATAGACCCATTTTCATAAATTTCATATCCCATTTTTCATAACTTTCAAATTTCTTTGTAAGTATGTTATAAAGTTTATAAATTACATAAAAATAGAAAAATCTTTACACTGCCCAAACAGCTCAACTGAAAATTTGACAGGTGACAGTAAACGTTTTTCCACAGTTGTTTCATTGACTCACCGTCCAAAGCCTACTTCTTGAAAGGGTGCGCTTCCAATAGGGTATTTAACCGTTTTTCAAATTTTATTTTGTTGAAAGCCTGTATTGATGCAGACTACACTAGTAAAATTCTAAATTAAAAATTTTACCTCCTTTGGGAGAAAATTGAGTTCAAAATTATTTCCGTTTTTAACGGTTTTCTTAATTTTGACGTCATAATAATTTTGAGCTATGTGAATAAGACCGCGAAGCCTTGAAGCTTTATCCGTTTATTGTACGTTGCCAACTCGTGTGATTTTTCCTTGCTGGTCGAATATTTTGTTATTAGAATAGCTGTTTCTAGTATGGAAACTCAAATTGTCAACATAAAGTTGATTATACAGTTCAAATTCTCTGACTGTTTTTAACTCTGGTTATTGGTTCGGACTAGTTTGAGATTGCTTCCTAGAACAAACCTATTAATTGCAATAAATAATAACAGCAGTTAACTTTATAAAAAAACACTATATTCCGTAAAGATATACTATACTTTCTCAATGTTTGTTGAAGAATAGTCGGTCTTTGGAGTACAGGATTTACTTCTGAATACAAGTCCGAAAGGGGATCTGGCAACGGTGCAGCAAACTAGTAAGGATAACGGTGCCGTCCTAACCTAATCTTGATGTTTTGTGGGTATCGAAACATAACCTAGCTTTGTAGCTTTGCGGTTTTCGCGTTTCGAAAGATTGTTTCGCTTTGGCATCTCGCTTTAAAAATTGTGAGAGCATAAATAGGTATGTCAATTTCCGGAAGGTTGTCTGAACTTGCTTTAACAAAACCCACATTAACTACAGGAGGAGCCATTACTTTACTCTCTTACGTGCAATTTATTTGAAAATGTGATTAGAGGAAACTACCCTATTATACACATGAAATCATAAAAGCTGTTAGTAGTAATCGATATAAACCATTAAGTGTTATATATTTTTGGAATGTTAATTTTTTGCTCTATTAAAAAAATGTAAAAATATACAGGGTGTTCCATTTAAAAAATAATTTTTTTCATCGCTAACTCTTAAACCATTGACTTGAAAAAAAAATGTGGTAGCAGCATTGGATTCTATGTAAAAAAGTGCTTTAGGTATGTTTTTACAGAAACACAAAATTTTCAACCCAAAAAAAGTTACGGCCACTTTTCGAAAACGCACATTTTTTAAAAACGCCCAGTAACTCAAGAACAGTGACAGATATCGATTTGTGGTTTTCGCCATTAAGTTTATCATAAAAAATGAGCCTCATACACCGATATCAATTTTCGTCTATCTCCGTCAAAAATAGGAGTTTCCCTTTAAAAGTGTCCAATTTGGCCCACCCTGCACAGAGTGGCTCATTATAAATCGACACCCCCTCCCCCCTTAACTTCTTATTTTTTGAGGATAGAAAAAAGTTTTTTACAAAAGTTTTAGATACTAATACAAGGTTTTTTGTGACGCTATTGGATTTTACACAGTGTAATCTAGAAAGTCGTGGCAGGCATAACTTATATTATTTTAAATAGAACACTTTGTATATTTTTGGATTGTTGAATTATACGCATTTGTTGATCGTCATTACATTACCAGAGATATTCCCCTGACCTTTTATTTGTTTAAATGAGTTTCTAACCGGGACTTTTGATCTTCTTACCTACCGTTGTCCCAGCACCGGCTACAATTTTTTTATAGCCCAATTTTCACTAAATGCATGTAGCGATTTTCTTGTTTAAAATCGGACACCAACGCGTTAATCAGAACTCCCATATTATACAAAAAGTATACAGGAAGTTCAATTCTACAGAGTGTCAAACTTTAGATAAATACAGGAATTTTAAAGGAATCTGGCAGGTCAAGGGTCAAGTATTCTCTCAGCATTTAGAAGATTAGAAACCTCAGACGTCACGCGTTAATGTTTGCATGAAATTTCACACTTCAACTCAATTCCCTTTAAAATCGTAATGCACAATCAACTTTTGCAAAACAACAGTTGACAGATTATTTCATTTGTCGCAAAAAGCTCTTTGTTCATCAATTTTTGTGCAATAAAAAATCCCTTTGAGCCTGTAAGACAAGTTCCTTCGATTACAAAGTACTTTTAATTCGCCAAAAACTTTCCCGATTGCTGCAGTTTGTTTTTAAACACAGCTTACAAAACTTTAAAATGTGATAGAAAAAAGTTTTTTACAAAAGTTTTAGATACTAATACAAGGTTTTTTGTGACGCTATTGGATTTTACACAGTGTAATCTAGAAAGTCGTGGCAGGCATAACTTATATTATTTTAAATAGAACACTTTGTATATTTTTGGATTGTTGAATTATACGCATTTTTTCGATTCCAGCCAAGTATATAAATATTATGTGTTCGCTCCAACAGTTCTTTCATCAGGGCTGAGCCTTTTTTGTGAGGGATTACTCGTTCGGTCGTAGGTTGCCAAATCATAGTAAAAATTATCGACAGTTTACAAGTATATTCACGCTTTGGTAGACAAAATGGTCTATTTTAAAATTTCAGAGAAAAATTAAGAAGGAAAATTGAGAGAAATGAGAAATTTTAAATAATAACATAGTTATTATTAGAAAAAAGATGTAAGCATTACAAATGATCCACATGGCCTCCATGCTAAGTTATAAATATATATATATATATATATATATATATATATATATATATATATATATATATATCCTTTTTCTAAACATTATTGTCGTTTTTACAGTTGATAATGTAGGTACGATTTGAAAGCGTATACTAGGGGAAGAGTTCAAGTAAACGTATAGAATGATGCTAATTTAGAGGATAAGAATTTACCATTCTGTGCAAAATCTCAAGCATTTAAATTTACAGGACAATCCCTTATGGGACATTTTAAAAATACCTGCTTCATTTATGGCCGCCAAGTCTCGGAATACAGGGTGTTTAATCTTAAGTGCGAACACCTCCGTAAAATTTGTATTCTCCATCCGATTTTATCCGCGTTTTTTTCTAAAAATAGGCCACAAAAAACTCTACGTTGGTGCAAAATTTCAGTTCTTAATTTCAATTTTCAAGGCCTACTAAAAATTTTTTTTCTAGTAAATAATGCCGAAAACCATTTAGCGATTTTTTTATTTAAAATCTGACACCACAGCGTTAATCAGAACAACCTAAAACCCCCATATACCAAGTTTGAACAAAAAATATAGAGGGAATTCCATTCTGCAGGGTGTCAAAATTGAGCAAAATAGGAATTTTAAAGGCATCTGGAAAGTCAAGTGTGCCATGGAATCCCGTCAAAACAGATGAATGATCAACAGGACTACTCAAAGTGTTGGTGTGCAAATATTCAATACAAAAATGTACAGGGTCTTTTTCTCTGGGCGATGTCAAAATGCTGAATTTTTATTAAACTTTATATTGGTCAGGAGTCCTCTGGAATCATTGAATAAATATTAATAAATACAAAAGCAACTTATTTTTTTATATCATCCAACCAACAAATAAAAACAATTAAAATTGTTGGACCTTTATCAATAAAGTCACTGTCTAAGATGATACATTTTCTGTGCGTTTCCTGTTGTGGCACACCAGCCACCTTAACTCATATGGACTTACTGACTGGCAGGCTTCTGTATTTTTTAGACTTAGTTCGTTTGTAACGTCTGGGGTGGTTTTGATATACTCGATTTTTGACCTGTATAAAGTTTAAAAAATTCAGCATTTCGAGTTGCTACAGAGAAGAACACCTTGTATATTTTTTATTGGGTCTTTGCACATCGACACTGTGAGTGGTCCTGTTCGTCATCCAACTGTTTCGAAGTAATTCCATGGCACACTTGACTCGCCAGATGAGTTTAAAATTCCTATTTTGCTCAACTTTCACTGCCTGCAGAATGGAACTCCCTGTATATTTTTTGTTTAAATTTGGTATAGGGGGGTTTTAGGTTGTTCTGATTAACGCTGTGGTCTCAGATTTTAAATAAAAAAAATCGCTAAATGGTTTTCGGCATTTTTTACTAAAAAAAATTGTAGTAGGCCTTGAAAATTGACATTAGGACCTGAAATTTTGCACCAACGTAGAGCTTTTTGTGGCCTATTTTTGGAAAAAAAACGCGGCTAAAATCGGATGGAGAATACAAATTTCACGGGGGTCTTCGCACTTAAGATTTAAGATGAAACACCCTGTGGATGTACAAAGTGCGTTGCAAGATGTCCTGACGCGTCGCGGCCTGCCCGGATCAGGCGCGGGGCATTAGCGGCGTCCCGTGACGTCACGGGCGTAGCCAAGGGGGGGGTTTCGGGGGTTCAAACCCCCCCCCCCCCGAAATAAGCAAAATATTACCTAATATTATACCGAAAAAATACGAGGAGTGAAGAGTTAAATTATTATTACGTTTGAATATATGTAGTAATAGTAGCGCCTAGCGCCATCTTTTGACGAGAGGCAGACGCAGTTGCAGCCGAACTATTTTGTATTGTAGGGACACTTTGCGTTGTTTCTCGATTATTCACCACGCCCCTCGGTCGAAATGAGCGGAACTTTGTGGAAGTTCGTGGAAGTTTCTGGACGGCTACTGGGCTGCTATATAAGCGGCGCCGCGGCGCGTGACCGCGCTTACGGCAGTATTGTTCCATGCGAACTCGAAGCGAATAAAAGTGAAAAGTGGTGAACGAATAGTGAAGAGAATTAAGTGTACCGTGTAAGTGAGTAATTTTAGTGCGCTGTTATTCGATGACCTTGTTAAGGATAGATACGTGAATCATTATTACTGTCGAAAAATGGAGGGGAAAAAAAGGAAGGGTGATAAACCTAAAGGTATGGACTACTGGAAAAAGTGGTGTAGTCAAGGTCAAGGGGTTTCTAATAAAGAAACAAATTTGGATTTAGCTATCAAAGCTTCAGCTACCTTGCATGCTGATAAGAAGACTGCCTACCCCGAAATCTAGTTTGGAATGCCTAGATATGTGCGATAAAAACCTTTATCCTAATATTTACACATTACTACAAATCTTGGCTACCATTCCTGTATCCACTGCTACCCCAGAGAGGTCTTTCTCGAGCCTAAGGAGACTGAAAAACTATTTACGAAACACTACAAGTGAAAACAGACTTAATGGTTTGGCTCTAATGAACATTCACTATGGAACAGAAATTCATGCAGATGAAGTAGTGGATATATTTAAAAGAAAAAGCCGAAGATTTCTTCTTTAATGCTTTTAGATTTAGCGCAGAGGAACGAAGTTAATTTATCCATTTCATTTAAAGTTAAGAACTTTATAAATATGTCGTAGTTTTTCGGATGAATATATAGATATTAAATTTCATGTAAGTATATTTTTGTTGTTTTATTTACTTCTCAAACTAAACCCCCCCCAAAACTAAATCCTGGCTACGCCCGTGCGTGACGTCATCCCCGTTATCCCGTTATCCCGAGGTGGCGCGCGGGACGGCGCCGGCCGATACGCCCCGGATTAATCCGGGACGGGCGACGGGCGTATCGGGGCGGGGGTAATTTTCGCGTGAAGCGGGGGATTTCGTTCTATTGATAAGAGGGTGGGGGGGATCCGGGGGACAAGGGCATTATTGGGGGATCGATAAACAAGCGGGGCATACAGCACAGTGCACACAATTTTACTAGACACGCCGCAGGAATGCTTGAACCACGATACACTTACCCACGGTATGTCATTGCGCATCCATATGCCTATCACTGTCGCACCTTGTGACGTCACTTGCGAAGCAGAATTTAAATTGCTCCATATGTTTTACACAGCAATAGACACTTTTTTATGGGTTTCTGCTTATTTTAAACGTTTTCTTTTAAATAAATGTTGTTAAAAATACGTAGATTATATTACTAGATAAATGAATGAATATTCTGTTGATAAAAAACACATTTAATTTGATAATTATAATTTTACAAATAATTTGTTTTCTTCGCGTTTTAGCTAATCGTATTCATGCAAATAAAATTGATGCATATTTTGTTAAATTAACAGGATTTTTCTTTTAAAAGACCATATATTGGTCGACAATAAGAAAATATCGTATATAGGTATCTAAATAATACATTTATTGTAGGTAAGGTAATCCTGAACTAAGTTTTGGCTTCTATCGACACAAACTCTCCATCGGAAAAAAGTATTTTACAGATGACTTGTTATAGGCAAAGATATTGATAAATAAAATTCAAAGCCTTACCAAAAATATAACTTTTTCCTTCCAGTGTTTATGTTAATTAAAACCTTATTTACCAATTAATGCACATAAGCCTCGAACGTCGAACGATGTCTTCCTATCACATTAGCAACATGACACATCGAATAGCCTTCATCCACCAAAGTTAAAGCTCTTACTGCTTCTTCTGCCGATAAATTTTTTGGTCGATTCATTTTTCAATTTTAAAATACTCGTCGGGCAACTGGGCATATGAAACGAACGTTTAATAAGCAGTTTCTGAACAGTTTTTATCGGTATAGCGAATTTTATTTGACCTTTGTAACTTTAAAACACAACATCTGTTGACACATCGCTTGAAATGTCAGAAAAGTTCCATAGCCTACTTGAAAACATTGAACAATGACTGTGTTGAATAATAAAGTATATAAAAACATGTTACGATATAAAACAGTGTATCTCCTTTAATAACAGAGATAATGAAGTAAACCAAAAAAGAAAATGTTGAAGAAAGATGGACCTACCGTCTAATGTCAACTGCTATATGTTTCGGTTGCTAGTATACTCCACAGGGTGATACGAATTTTCGGAAAAAACATAACATTTTTGTTACACCCGGTATAAATCGAAAATGAACTTTTTGTCATAAACAGCGAAAACTGTGACATTGTCAAAGAACCAACCTACAATGAAAAATAAATCATTTAAATCGGATCATAAATTCAGAAAAAAAATAGCATCAAATATTTATTTATGATGTTGCGTTTTGTCCAGGAGTTTAGCTACTTCATAGTTTGTGACTTTATCGTGTCCTTTTTCGGTATTGGGAACGTTGGAATTTCCCGCGGAATGACTTTATAGTAATGTAAACTTAGACGTGGCAAATTATAGTAGCAGGGACAAACTAGCACTACTAAAATCCTACTTCAAAGTTACATTCACTTTCCAGTAATTTTTGTAGTGGCAGCAACCTTTCACCTTTCTGAAACCTTTAATATTTCTCTAAAGTCGCGGAAGTTATAAGTAAATATTGATAGTGTTTCTAACGTAGTTTTTACCTCTATAAAACTTCATGGTGAAATTGGTGAACAGCTACGAAAAAGTGCGTATCACCTTCGAGTGTGAATAATTGTAAGTAAATTAGGTATACCAATTAGTTCCAAATATTCTGAACTTTTTGCCTTTGGAGTGTGTTATGTTGAGAGGTGTTATGTTATGAGGTGCTTCACTCTTGTTTCATAACGATAAAATAAACCGTTTTGCGCCGAAATTGGCAAAACTTTGCCACCTCTCCTGACAAAAAAACGCTTTATGCTTTCATAAAATAAAGCTACTAAATGTAACACGCTCATTCATTGCAAAAACTAAGACTAATTCTTTTCCATTTACGTCTGTTCTCTGTCAGGCTAATACTTGTACAAGTCATTCGCTTGTATGTTGGTTATTTTTGTGTTGTATAGCCCCAAGTTTCTTAAACTAAGCTGACATATCACGCGATATTAATGTAGGCCAATATAAATTCTGTTAAACCCAGGCCCACCGGCTGTTAGCCTGATGTGTGGAAATATTTAACAAAAAAATAAAGGGTACAAATATTATACAGTTTGATTTTTTCTGAAAACATACATTCGCCCTATATGCGATGCCCACTATGAGGATCTCGGAAACTAGCAGAGCTAGAACAAAGGTTAAATGGGGAAAGAATTGCAGTTTTGAATGCTCTATCTAATGCCCCTTTTGGATTTTTAAAAAAGTCCATGGCTCACTAGATATTTTGAAGAGTGATTTTTTACTATTTCATCAGATCTCTGTAGCTCCGTTATTTCTGATTATACAGAAAAACTGTACAGACAAAAATTGTAGATAATTTTGGGCTTAATAAGACAATCCAATCCAATCTTTTATGTTGTTTGTGATTTTTGAGATATGGCAAAAACTTGTGTTTTTTTGAACGTAAATCATAGTTGGCTGTGGCCTTATAAAATCGGCAATTTTTTGAGCTTTCCAAAGATATAATACTCGGCATAATTATTATAAGAAATAAAAGAGCTATGGCTAATTTTCTGGGGGCCACAGCCAACTATGATTTACATTAAAAAAAACAAAAGTTTATGTCATATCTCAAAAATCACAAACAACATAACCAATTGGAACAGATTATCTTATTAAGTCCAAAATTATCTACAATTTTTGTCTCTACAGTTTTACTGTATAATCAGAAATAACGAAGCTACAGAGATCTGATAAAATAGCAAAAATCACTCAAAATATCTAGTGAGCCATGAACTTTTGTAAAAATCCAAAAGGAGCATTAGATTGAGCATTTAAAACTGCAATTCTTTCCCCATTTAACCTTTGTTCTATCTCTGCTAGTTTCCGAGAACCCCATAGTGGGCATCGAAAAAAACACATAACCTGTATATTCTAAAAAGTTGAAGCGGTGATCGGGCATAATAACAAATACGCTGCACACAAATTGGTTGATATTTTGGTATGCAAAAGTGCATGTCATTTTCGCAGCGCGTAATGAAGTTAAATTAAACAACAACTAACCCACAATTCGGGCTGTGAAAGAGTCACTACCTCAATAACAGTATTTTCACGGGTATTGATTAAACTGACCGCACACTGTTTTGGTTACAACAAAACTTTCAGGGAAGTTTTAATGAACCCTAAAACAAACTACGCTCTATCCCCAATTTACCGATATTTTCGTGGTATTGCAACTTTTAAAAGTTCCTGAAAAGGGATTAATTATAATATAAAATATGTATAATTCTTGTTATTGTACCTATAGGAAGCAAAATCATTGTGGTCTATATAGTGAGTATAATAATGCATGTGCTCTACTACCCCATTATAAACAGTCCATTAAGGGTCGTGACTTGATGTCAATCTGAAGTACGAAAACATTTACTCCGTAATAAAATATACAACACAGCAAACAGAGTCGATAAATTCTTTATTTTTTACAATGGGGTAGAAATTGTTTGTTTCGAATTAGGATATATAGATATGTGGTAAAGTGGAATTCTACGACGAATTTTCTTGAAACAAGAAAAATATATGACTGCAGCATGTTGTAATTCTTCGCAGAACACCAAGAGTAAATTATTATTCCCCCTGGTCCTGCCTAACTGACCGAATAATCTTGTTAACAACATGAAAGCTACGTTGTTATGGGGCACTGGGTTCGTTAGGGAGCTTTTATATAGATAATTTTAAAGTTTATACTGTAGTAACTTCTTCAGCTCGACTTAAAATATTTGTTTAAAATACCCACCATCCAAATATAAAACCTGTAACTTTCTAAAATGTTGATAGTTCATTGATGTTAATATCTGTAATTTACATTTTTAGCGACTTTTTGTTGGTGTTAAATATTTTAAAAAAATGCATCTTGTCACAAATTGTATCAAATCGACCTATTTTAGCTTTTTCGCGCTCGTTGGTCCGATTAATGCGATAATATTAATAATAATCAAAATATGATAAAATTTCACGTCCCCAACAGATTTTTAATAACAATCATAGGATTTTGTGGGATAGTTGTTCCGAACCAACTCTCAAAGAAGAAGTAGGAAATAGACGAAAAATTAAAGAATCAGCATTTATTCTAGCAAATACAGACAACTGTGTTGCTGAATGTTCAGTGGAATTCAGTAAAATATTATTGCCACTTATTCAAAGAGAAGTTAGTATAAATAATTAGGTAGAACACAGGGTACAATATCAGACAGGTGGCTAGGCTATTGTTTCTGTTGTCATGGCATTTTAACCTGAAATTTATTAATCTGTCACTTCACTTTGACGTGGCATGATCTTTGAGAAAGGAGGAAGATTTATTCTCCGAAAGCTCAGAAAACAAATTTGTTGAAGATATTTTTTGAGTTACACGTTTCAAGTTTCGTTCATTCACTGTTAAGGATTTATTAATTTTCCAGGCAACTTGAAAAAGTTGTCTTTCGATCAGTTTGGTGGCGAAAAACTCAATTGAAATTCAATGGGTTTATACATATCCAAATTTGGTGGCTTTAAGCCCAGAGCCGTATTAAGCCACTTATTTATATTATACTTATTTATTTCAGGCACATTTAAAGAGGATATTTTCCATTAAATTTTGTCGCTTTGTGCGTCACCAAAATGAAAATTAATTCATTATTAATAGACCGGGAGATAGTGACAGATTTTTGGAAGTGATTTTACTCAGTATGCCTTTCAAAGGGCATTATGTAGCGTATATATTCTCAGAATAATAAGGTATAAATAATCAGAGTCATCCTGGGTTCTTCATATGAAAAACTGAGTTTTCATTTAGATATTCGATTAATATGCGTTATGCTATAATTTTAGACAGGCTGCCATGTGTTTTATAATGAAGTTCAAAATATAAAATTCCTCGGAAAACCATATAGGCATACCGTTAGCGTGGGCACAAAGGGCTATTATTGTCACGTGAATTTTTATTTTAATAATTAATTTTTCCACGTTTCTGAACAGGCTGCCAATGAGAAGTATGCAAGTTCTTCGCGCATGTCCAAGTACATTTTAAATGGAATGTTATTTATTCATTTAAACGATTTATTCGATGTACTTGGACATACGCAAGCGGTATGCCATATTTTTTCCACAGTTTTATGACAAGAACTTACATGCCTATCATTAGCAGCCTGTTCAAAAAGGTGGACAAATTGAGTATTAAAAGACAAGTTCACGTGACAATAGTAGCTCACTTTTCCTATGTGATAGGCTGTGACATGCTGGGTCCCCTTATTTTAAAGAGTCCCTGGCTAAAACCAAACGAGATTAGTTCTTCCGCACTCAGAGAAACGTACGAATAATTATTGGTTAAGTATGTATATACTTGCCTGTTATATATGATGTAAACATGCAACATGCATAACCAATAAAAAGTAAATACTTATATACACTATATTTATTTTCTGAAATTGTGTAAAAACGGAGGGTGCAAATATGTAATATATACTACCTTCAAATTTATATCAGTTTTAGGTATGTATATCACTTCTAAAAATAGTAGTTGTTTATACCAATTCTACTTAATTTGCTTTAAATTGTTGCAATTTTTATGATAAGTAGTGTATTTATATATAGTATTTATATATATATATGTTTGTAAACAGAAAAATGTCTAGATTCCAAATATGAAAAAATATAAAGGGTGTTTTGTATAGCAAATAAAACAATTTTTTAACTCATCTCCATAGGGCTCTAATAAAAAACATTTAACAGGAATAGAAGGTACCCTACATATCTACTAATAACTTGAAGTCCACTAGGGACGGATTTTAAAAGACTGAAAACGTCACAGGGTTTTCATTGGGATCGAACTTTAATGGTATTTTAAATAAAACGATATACTTACTTAACACTGTATTGGCACATAGAAGTTAATCATGTAACAATTTCCAGTCCGGTACTAACATCATCGAATGTGAATGTTTGACCACTATACAAATATCAATATGTTTGTCATAAATGTGGCAACTTCATAGAACACATATAGAAATTTATAGGTAATTAGTGTATGGCGTCCATGTAAAATGTATTTATTAACTATTAACTAATTTGTTAATTAAAAATATATATAACGTTTAAAGCAAGCTTAAGATTTTCATATGGTTCTAATATATTAAATGCACCTGTAGGGTAACAAATTTATTGTAAGCAAACTTATTATAGAGCATATTTTGAAATATAAGTGCAAAACAAAAAAAACACAGATTTACTTCTATACATTACATTAAAAAAATGAAAATCATATGCCTTCAACTTCAATGTTTTTTTCTAAACTAAACAAACTGGCGGTGACACGCGCTTTTAATGGCGATGACATCCAAATTAGGGATGGCACCCACCATTTCCCTCCTTCTGCTTGATTGCAGTGCACGGTTGCAGACGCGGCCCAGTAGTGTTGTCCGGTCGCTCTGCCTCCACCCCAGCAGCTGACTGCACAAGTGCACAACATATTGCTCCGCGCGATTCGTTTCTTCGCTCCTCTGGAGAAGCCACTCCGGGCAAGGCGAACCTTGGCTTCTCTTCTGATAGCGGCGCCAGAGAATCGTTGACACAGCCCATCAGGTGTACGGGCGATTACAGCTTCCACGCAATCGGACAAATCACAGCTATAATAACACTACTCGCGTCTACGTTTTTCCGCCTTTCGGCCTGACTGGACGCCGACGCTGTGATACTGTGATACTGTTTACCCTCTATTCTTCCATCTATAAATACCTACACGCATCTAACAGTCAGTGGCGGCTCGTGGCAATGGGCAGGGTGGGCAGTGCCCACCCAACGTAAGAAGCGGCAGGCGTATTATAATACGCCTAAAATTGTCAGTCAAATTGTGAGATTCTTAATTATTTGAGTAGTATTACAATGCGCCTAGTCGTACTAAAAAAGCCTAGGCGTATTATAATATATAATAAGACTGATTTTACAATAAGCCTGCGACATATAGCTATAGCTTCAAAATGTTTGAATTTGGTAATTATTATGGGAGGGCGCGATGGAATTTCCCAAACTGCGGTGCGCGGCTCTCCCAGCCGATGCAGATGCCGATGGGCCAGCCCGTACCGGGCGAATCTTAGCCTTATAAGCCAAGCTATACGTCTGCGACGAGAGCTACGCGCCCGAGCTGCGCGAAGATATAAACGTAGGTTACGCATACTCTGCATTTAAATGTTATTTGGGTGGGCGGGACTCCAGCCGGCCCACCAGACGAGCCGACTCAGCGGCAAGCGGCCGGAAGCGGCGACCGAACGCTGCCGTGTGTCTGCAGAGTCAAAACGCATTTACATAGGTAAATTAAGTCGCGAAAATTCAGGAAAAATGAATCCATGTCTATGTAAGTGTGTAACTATTACTATTAGTAACTAACAGTCAGTTGCTAACTACGTTTTTATTTCGGTAAGGTATGTAAAGTATACGTGTATATTCACGTTCACGTTCAGTTAATTAATCACAATCGCATAATCGGTCCAATTTTCAATAAATTAGAATTAGAATGAATGTAAAGGGCAAAGAGAAAACGAAAACCGATTTAGATCTACATTCGAATTGCAAAAAAGTTATACTTATACCTACTTTATACTTACCATTTATCATTTATCAATCAAATCTGAAAGTACTTAGTAACTAGTAACTTACGTTCCTTTGTTTTTTTTTTCAAATCTCAAATCTTATTAGTTTATTAGGTACATTACAAAACAAACAGCAAACTGAATTTTTGATTTTCCGGCCGGGATAGGCGCCGCTGAGCCAGGCAGTCAGGCATAGGGAAGTTGGGCAAGGAGGCTCGGGCGCGCCGGCGAGCCCATTTTTTGAACGCTGGGGGAGGATCGTCCGACTTCGACTTCCTTGTCATGCAGATGATGCGATGCATGCACTTGTTGTTATTGCTATCTCTCTCTCTTCGGGCTCCAGGCCGCGTGGCCGCGTGCTAATGATAACTTAATTCTAATTCAGTTTTACGGAGTCGTTTTCGTAGGTGCTACTATTTTTTCGCGATCGAGATAATGGAGTGCCGGGGGTGCGACCAAGACCAAGCAGTCGAGGCAACTATTCTGCAGGTGCAGGGGCTGCTGGTAAGCAGTAATAACAACAATAACAGTACAGGTATCACAGGTACAGGTGATATAGTAAATTTTTTGTTAAATCGGCGCTTTAATATGTGAAAACACTCTGACCTTCTCGTTGGTTCTTGCTGAACTGTTTATTTTTGGAAAGTTTGCGATAGATAGGTACCTACCTAAGTCAGTTTACGGCGTACTTAACGAGTTTCCGATTCCAAAAGTAAATTGACTAACTAGAGTAACATGTCCCTATTTCCCTATTTTTTGCGGGGGGGGGGGGGGGTGTCACCTTGCCCACCCGCTGCCAAAACCCACGGGCCGCCACTGCTAACAGTCCGTTGTGATGGGGTCGAGAACTCTCCCACTACACGAACCCTATAGTATCTAACCTAACCCAACTCGAAGGACTTGTTATCGATCTTACCTAGTTTTTTATTGTAAGGTTAGTTTATTTTTGGCTGAATGTTTCCTCGCTTTAACTTGACAGCCAGTCACGCCCCTCGGGCATTAGATCATAATGGAAAATTTAATTGGGTAATATCGGCCCCAAGAAAAAATCACTGCCTACACGCCTCGCGTGCTGTGTCAGACGGATTTAGGGAAATGGATCCTAGATAGGGAAATAACGGCCGAAGTGAATAGCCTTTACAAGCTGTAATCCGATAGAAAAAATAACAGTTCCTAAAATGGCAATTGTAACTTTTCAATCAAAATAGTTTTCAGGAAAATTAAGGTACCTATGCATGTATTATAATCGTAATATTGTCCTTATATTTATTTTTACCTTTTAGTAACCGTTATAGTTATTGTAACGAAAAAATGCCTCTAAAGTTATTATATCAGCTTTCAATGAACATGTTTGCACTGTTTTCTAACCTACTCAAAGATTTAGCAGACAAATTTTAAGTTTCGGTATTCTACTTACAGAAAAATAAGGCTTTAATTGACATAAACCGACATAAACACTGGTAGGAAAAAGTTATATTTTTGGTAAGGCTTTGAATTTTATTTATGAATATCTTTGCCTATAACAAGTCATCTGTAAAATACTTTTTTCCGATGGAGAGTTTGTGTCGATAGAAGTCAAAACTTAGTTCAGGATTACCTTACTTACAATAAATGTATTACTTAGATCCCTATATGATATTTTTTATTGCCTACCAATATACGGCTTTTAAAAGAAAAATCCAGTTAATTTAACAAAATATACATCTTTTATTTGCATGCATACGATTAGCTAAAACGCAAAAAAAAAACAAATTATTTGTAAAATTATAATTAGGTATCAAATGCGTTTTTTTATCAACAGAATATTCATTCATTTATCTAGTAATATAATCTACATATTTTTAACAACATTTATTTAAAAGAAAACGTTTAAAATAAGCAAAAACCGATAAAAAAGTATCTATTGCTGTGTAAAACATATGGAGCAATTTAAATTCTGACGTCACAAGATGCGCAATGACATACCGTGGGTAAGTGTATCGTGGTCGGTGACAGTATCTGACAAGTTTATTTGTGAAGGCTAAACAATAAAGGTGGTAACCAAGTTTCGACCTGTGATTGTTGAAATACAGTACATTATACAAGAGCTTTTTTATAGTAATAAAAGGAACTACAGGTTTCTAACGTTTTATAAGTGTCATATACAGATGGCCGGTTACTAATAGGATTAGAATAGGACAAGAAATATGTTTGAAGACATGCGCAGTAGGCATAAAAGAAAAGTTTTATAAGAGTGTTCAAAAGAGCTTGAGAAGAAACTAAACTAACCGGTGGAACTAAGGATGCATCAGTAATATAGATTGGTCGATTTAAGGCACATAAGGGTTTCTTAATTATAACAGGAAAGTGCTGGAACTTCTTAACGTGGCTTCGACTTTTATAATATTAGTAACGGTTGCTTCTCCGCGGCAGTTGTAAAACAAAAACTGTTACTCGGGAGTGTTTTATGTCTTCGCCACATATTTTCACACGATAAATTAACATCGATATTTTAAGAATTGAACCCCATGGAACACCATGGAACCCCATGGAACCCTATGGAATTCCATAGAACTCCATGGAACCCCATGAAACCCCATGGAACCCTATGTAACTTTGTACTTTGCTTATTTTAAACAATTCTGTACTCCAACTAGGTATACAGGGTGTTCGCTTTCAAAATGCCCACCATTGGGATTTTTGAAACGGTAAGAGCTACATGGTTGGTTAAATTAGACAAAAGTTGCGCATTTTGATGTGTTTCAAGAATCTGCAAAGAAATTTGATATAGCTCACGTGGTTACTAAAATAACTTGAAAAAACTGAAAACTTGCACTTTTTATTTTGTCGGAAACTTTTTTAATGCAAACGGAATTGAATGAAATACAACCGTGTATCACAACACCTAATTAAGCCCGCACTTAAATGTCAAATTTCTATTATTTTAAATATTTTGAATCGCAGAAGCACGGCAGTAGGCCATGATACCGAAAACAATATCAATAACTGTCACCTAATAAACTGAAACGTCAGTTAGTTCCCATAACCTTTGTTAACTACTTAAAATTGTGTGTTAACCGTCTTAAGTGACTAAAGCTTATTGAATCATGCCCCAACAATATCCAATAAATGAAAGATTGGATATGTACAATGTTTATATTCGAAACTAGGGTATACAGGTTGAATTTTAATGGCATGGTATCTGCGATGTCTCTGGATTTAAATGAATTTGAGCCAAAACATTGATTTCACTTACAGCTCCTCTAGCTCTTACAAAATCATTTCTTCTTTTGTTTTGTAACGTCGCATCCGCTTCCATACGCCTACACAACCTTCGGAAAATAGTTCTGTTAGGCTGCCTTCGTTCGGGGTATAATTCTTGATACTGGCTACAATTACGGTAGTTTCGAATATAAACATTGTACATATCCAATTTTTCATTTATTTGATATTGTTGTGGCATTCAGTCATTTAAGACGCTCAACCCAAAATAATTTTAAGTAGTTAACAAAAGTTATTAGATGTAACTGACATTTCAGTTTATTAGGTGACAGTTATTGATATTGTTTTCGGAATCATGGCCTACTGCCGCGCTTCTGCTATTCAAAATATTTAAAATCCTATAAATTTGACATTTAAGTGGTCTTAATTACGTGTTGTGATAAATGGTTGTATTCGTAATTTTTTGCTCTATCTGATGGTGGTAAAATCCAATATGGCCGCCATAAGAAAATCGAAATTTGGTTATGAATACCTAAAGATCCAGTAGGCACATAATTTTTCCGAATAGTGCATTCGAAAGCCCGTACCTAATTACGTAATTCCACCAAATGTCATTCAATTCCGTTTGATATTAAAAAAGTTACGGACAAAATAAAAAAAGGCAAGTTTTCAGTTTTTTCTGGTTATTTTAGTAACCACGTGAGCTATGCAAAATTTCTTTGCAGATTCTTGAAACACATCAAAATGCGCAACTTTTGTCTAATTTAACCAACCTTGTAGCTCTAACCGTTTCAAAAATCCCAATGGTGGGCATTTTCAAAGTGAACACCCTGTATATCCTTTGGAAATACGTGCTTCGATTTACTTATTCTCGCAATATCTCCAACTTAATAATCAACGACTTGGATATTTTTTCGAGCTGGTATATGTAATTCCTTATCTACTTGATTTTTTCTTTACTATGCATGACTATGCACCACCGTCAAGGATCTCTGCTAGTCTGAGAGACAATAAGGATTGCATACGCTTAACCAGTCATTTTTAAATAATAATCTTACCAATACTTCAGCCGGCGCTCTAACTTTTCGAAATTTGTAGCCACTCTCCCGGAAGTCTCAGTTAGTCCATCCAATAAACTGGATCGATTTCTCCGGCCCGCCTTCCAGCTTTAGAGGACTGTATCGACGGAGATGGAGCAAGACCGTCTGAAGGATTGATACAAGGCCTACTATAAAGACAGGCCCTGGCGCACAAAAATCACGTGACCATCTTAGTCAGACGTTACATGTCATTTGTCACATAACTGAAAGCGGCAGCTTGGGTTTTGAGAAGTTTTCAATGTTTAAAGTGTTTTTAAACGTCTTAGTTTATATTTTAGAAACAAGTTTGTGTCTAGTGTGCGTGTGTCCTGGCGGAGGGGAACCGCCCAGGTGTTATTATGGCCTCTGGGTGTCTGGGTGGGAGTCGTGCCGTCCAAGAGTATTGGTGCCGCTCGCACCGACGCGACGCAACGCCCGAACCACAGAATAGGGAACCCGGAATAGACTATTATGGACATGGGACAGTATTAGTATTGGACAGTGGAGCCTGAGACACAGAGGAGTGAACTGCTTACGGGAGATCCGCGAGTTCAGACGGTCCGGGTGGCTGGAAGCCGTTCCCGTTGACCACGTTCGGGTTTGTGTATTTATTGTATTCACCATTTACCTTGTGCGAAATAAATCAGTGTTGTAACGTACCCGAGGATTTTCGTTGTCGACCTACGCCCTGATATGGTCTTTCACGCTGCTGATCAACTGAGACCTCGTCAATATTTACAGTATACCTACCGAGGTTAGTTTTCATTTTCATTTCGTAAAAAATAACCTAAATACCAAATATTGGGTCTGTTTATATTATATTTATACATATTACAAAAGCCAGGAAGAAAGTGTCGCCATAACAAACATTTGTTTTGCCTCGGGATGAAAATTTCCGCCAAAAATTGACTCGTCAAATCCCAACTGAGATTTAATTTCTAAAAAACCCTTAAGTATGTGTGGCTAACACATTTTCAAGAAAGTGAAACAGTAATTAAAGTGGACAAATGTGTTGTGGGAGGAAAATACCTATAGAGAATATCACCTAAGCTAAAGGAAGGTGATGTCCCAACAATTTTTGAGAAGGTGCCAAAATATTGTGAGTGCAGTGCCGTTTAACTCTCAGCCTAAAACAGCTGGGGCAGGTTGAAAATTTTGAAAAAACAATTAGAGAAAGCTTGGACGCACAAAACCAATAATGTAATAGATGAAAGAAAACTTGCCAAATTGTTACGAAATTTGTTTTTTCTACTTATCTCCAAAAATGCCTTTTATTATATACGACTAAGTTGGTCACGTGGCCTGTCTTTATCGTTGGCCTCGGGATTGATATAGGTGACGAAAGTCCTTCGGGCGTACCTATCGATTTTTGCTTCGGGACCAGCGGGAAATAAAAAGCAAGCGAACGGGAATTTACAGGTGGAGTGACCGATGTGCCTGCGTATGAGGTGTTGAATGATTCATGGGATGTTTGGTTTTAGATCCGAGAGGGGAAAGAAGGGTGCGAAACTGCTTTTGTGTGAAAACATGAAAGTATCAAACCTTAGAATTAGTGTACTGTCTATTGTCCTTTGAGGATAGGAGTATGTTTTTTTTTGAAAATTTAGGGCACTTGTGGATTATAGACCATCAGATAGTGACATATGTAGGTGTCTCATTTTCGCATACAATGAAGAGACAATTACGAGTGGTTCCTATGGGGATAACATACATATATTATGAAAAATTCGATTTTCCTATATACTTATAATATCTATAATATGTTAACAATTTAAGGAAATTAACAAGTTTCTTTAGCATAGCACCATAACTTTCAGTTATTCACGCTATATACAGTGTCCTCCAAAAAGTTCGCACCATAGGGATGAAATTTGTAATTAATGTTTTGTTTTGAAATTCTATTTTGGGGTTACCTTTTGCTTGAAAAATGATGAAAAATGACCCACTCAAACGTGGCCATGTGACTTTCGTTATCTGTCAAAAATGACATTTATAAAAATATGTCGCCACAAATGGGTTTACTTGCTAAAATATCAAAAAGTTTTACTTGAAAAAGTTGTTTATTTTTCAATTCTCCGTAAGTGTGCCAGATTGGAATGCTCTAATAAAAGATTTAGTTTTTTGCCAATTTTTAATATTATTTATGAAATTTCTGAAAATTTTAAAAACTTGTAACGTCGTAAAAACTTTTTTACGTAAAATTGGAAAAGAAACAACTTTTTCAAGTAAAACTTTTTGATATTTTTACAAATAAACCCATTTTTGGCGATATATTTTTTAAATGTCATTTTTGACAGATAACGAAAATCACATGACCACTTTAGAGTGGGTCGTTTTTCATATTTTTTTCAAGCAAAAGGTAACTCCTAAATTAAATTTCAAAATAAACATTAATTAAAAATTTCCCCCTATGGTGCGAACTTTTTGGAGGACACTGTATATTTAATATACGAAACAATAATAATTTTAATAGTAGAACTCCTCAAAGAAATCAAAATAATTATAAAGGGTTTAATATTAATTACAAATCTATGCCCTACGCATCAAAGAACTTACCACAAAAATTACTGAATGCTCTAGAAACGAAGATATAAAAATTGCTTTGAGAAATGTAAAACCTATTGCTAATTTATACACCAGACTAAAAGATTCCACCCCTATCCTTAATCGATCTAATATAGTTTATTGCCTTCCTTGCTATAACTGTAATATAAAATACGTAGAACAAACATCACAAATTTTAAAACAAAGAATTTCGGGATATAAAAATGATAGTAAATTAAATAAAAATATACTTCTGCCCTCTCCGAACATGTTATCCTTGCGGCACATAAAATTAATTTTGATGCTAAAATCCTACAATACGAACAAAATTACTATAAAAGACTATTTCTAGAGATGGTTGAAATTAATACCTAATGAAAGGATTGCTATAAATAAAAGAACAGACATACAAGATTAAAGTATAATTTTTGTTCTTACATTTTAGAATTTGATACAACATAAATAAATTTTAATAACCTTTAAGCATTCTCTTCTTTCTCTTTTGATAAATATTATAACCTTAAATTGTTTCTAATAATATTTTCGTTTGCCAATCCAAGCTTTTGTTTAGAACTTGTTGCTATAAACAAAATTGTCATTCAATTATTAATAATTCTACAATTTTCATACAACCTTTTTCTTCCTGCCACCATTCCATGATTTTCGGTCATTTTGTACCAAATGTCATAAAATTTATTATTACAACATATCCATAAATCAATTGTAAGTACTTTTTGATGATAGTCCAGGCAAGGAATTTTAATCTATTTAGATATGAATACATCATATCCTACATACATCATAATTTACTGTCACCGACTCCAAAGATAACTCAATTTAGAAAGAGAAAAATATTTCTAAAATTTTAGTTGAAATGTGCATATGGGCAAATTTGTGAAGTCGGTGTAATTTTTTGTTATTTTTTTTTTTAATTTTTATTGTACTGCATACGGCCAAATTTTTGAAGTTGGTTTTAATTTTTTTGTTATTATTTTTTAGTGAATTCCATCCTTTATTTGTCCACCCTTAGGATTGAAATTTTTGTCTTCAAATTTAACTTCTCTTCAAATTTAAATGTGACCACCCCTAAGGTAACACCTTTCTAATAAAATAAGAATCATCTAAATCGATCCAATATGAACTTTCATCCTCTATTTATCTACCCTTATGGGTGGAATTTTTTCTTTAAATTTAAATGGAACCACACCTAAGGTACCCCTTTTTCAATAAAGAAAGAATAACCGAAATCGGTCCAATATGAAATTTCATCCCTTATCCTAAAGTAATCCCTTTCTAATAAAATCGAAATCGGTCCAATATCAAATTTCATTCCCTATTTTTCCACCCTTAGGGGTAGGTTTTTTCTTCAAATTTAAATGGGGCCATTCTGCAGGTATACCCTTTCAAATAAAAGAATAATCATCGAAATCGGTTCAATATGAAATTTCATCCCCTATTTGTCCACCATTAGAGGTGGAATTTTTTCTTCAAATTTAAATGGGACCATTCTGCAGGTATACCCTTTCAAATAAAAAAATAATTGTACAAATCGGTTTATAAATGACGGAGTTCTGAGGTGGTAACAAACATAAAAAAAAATAAAAAAAATACAACCGAATAATAAGTCTGTTAAAAGAGTGTTCACATAGTTTCGACTTCGAAATTTGATTTTGCCTGATATAATTTTTATGTTCTTTTAAACGAACATTAAATGGCCTACAAGTCTCTCCAACATAGAACTTTCCACATTCGCAAGGAATTTTATAAATGCAATTTTTTGAACTTTGTACCGCATTAAATGGTTTCGTTTTAACTAGCATCGATCTTAATGTATTTTTGGTTTTAAATACTGTTCTGACATTAAAACGATTGCCTATGCGTTTTAGCTTATCTGATAGTCCAGGAATATAAGGAATAAGTAATTAAATTTACTAATCGGTCCACCAGATTTATTTCTCCAATTCTATTAGCATTGTTATTTTGTTGGCAATCATGAAAAACTTGCTCAATAAATTCAATAGGATGACTATTCTTCTCAAGAACATGTTTTATATATTATGCTTAATTTCCTCCTCAAATTTTGTGTTATTAGAACAAATCTCTTTAGCCCTGTCATACAAACTTTTAATTACTCCTTTCTAACACTAATATGATGATTGGAATTAAAATGGAGATATCTATTAGTGTCAAAAAAGGGGTAATTATAAGTTTGTATGACAGGGCTAAAGAGATTTGTTCTAATAACACAAAATTTGAGGAGGAAATTAAGCATATAACACATGTTCTTGAGAAGAATAGTTATGCTACTGAATTTATTGAGCAAGTTTTTCATGATTGCCAACAAAATAACAATGCTAATAGAATTAGAGAAATAAATCTGGTGGACCGACCAGTGAATTTAATTATTCCTTATATTCCTGGACTATCAGATAAGCTAAAACGCATAGGCAATCGTTTTAATGTCAGAACAGTGTTTAAAACCAAAATACATTAAGATCGATGCTAGTTAAAACGAAACCATTTAATGAGGTACAAAGTTCAAAAAATTGCATTTATAAAATTCCTTGCGAATGTGGAAAGTTCTATGTTGGGGAGACTTGTAGGCCATTTAAAGAACATAAAAATTATATCAGGCAAAATCAAATTTCGAAGTCGAAAATATGTGAACATTCCTTTAATAACAATCATAGGATATTGTGGGATAGTTCCAAACCAATTCTAAAAGAAGAAGTAGGAAATAGACGAAAAATTAAAGAATCTGCATTTATTCTAGGAAATACGGGCAACTGTGTTGCTGAATGTTCAGTGGAATTCAGTAAAATATTATTGCCACTTATTCAAAGAGAAGTTAGTATAAATAATTAGGTAGAACACAGGGTACAATATCAGACAGGTGGCTAGGCTATTGTTTCTGTTGTCATGACATTTTAACCTGAAATTTATTAATCTGTCACTTCACTTTGACGTTAAATTATATTTGAGAAAGGAAGAAGATTTATTCTCCTAAAGCTCAGGAAACAAATTTGTTGAAGATATTTTTTAAATTCATTTACTGTTAAGAATTTATTAATTTTCCAGGAAACTCGAAAAATTTGTCTTTTAACCAGTTTGGTGGCGAAAAACCCAATTAAAGTTCTATGGATCTGTTTACGCCACAAATAAATTTCAGAAAATATTTGGATAAGTAAATTTTAAAAAATGCCGTTTCGAGTGGATAGATACTTCAGTTTACTCCAGGTCAACGGCGCGAGTCACGTCACTTATTCTATTCTAATGAAATTTATAGTCGAGTCAACGCTATACGTCGAAAAGAAAAAACCGAGTCATAAACTAACTTCGCGTGTTACGTCGGGCAGGTTTAAGGAACCACGCGCCGAGATACGGAAATAACAGACAAGCGAATAACTTTTACCAGCTTAAATCCGACAGAAAACACGACCGGGAGGCCGGCCTGGTTGCCGACTTAATTAAAACTATTTTCCGAAAAGTTTTGATGGGACGGACGCAACTTGCGGGGTTCACTGAATGGATGAAAATGCTTTCGCGAAAGCGTCGATTGTTTTACTGGAAGTGGCCTATGTGGGTGAGTTGTTTTACTCAATTTATTGCGACACAAATATGTCGGTCACTTCAATAAAAATGAAACGTAACAAAAACACACTCAAAGATAGCTTCTATGTGAAAGCAAACAGCGTTTTATGTAAGTTGATCGGAATCATGAAATATAAGCTACCTACCGATTTTTGTGAGTTCTAGTAGATTTTTTCAGGGGATATACATATAACAAGTGGTGTGCCTATTATCGAAAGTACCTCCGGTTAATTTTACAAATTATAATCCCAAATTGCGATTTATTATAGTTTGTTATAATAAAATCGAAAACGCAAAATTTTACTTTTTTCAAAATAACTCAAAAACGAAAATAGTATATTATTAACCAAGGTTTAGACAGAGGCTATTATTGACCCGAACGTCAATATTAAATCCCGAGGCAACGCCGAGGGATTTAAGACGTGAGGGCAATAATAGCTGTCTGAACCGTGGTTAATATACAATTTTTTCCACTACTAACACTCCATAAAAATATTTTTCCACTACTAACACTCCATAAAAATATTATTGTAAAAAATTGTAAAGCATTTTTAATAGTAAACTTACCTTTGTTTTTTCCTTCATATTATTTAATCACAAATCAAGTTAGCCTTGATTTTTGTTTCATCAAATGAAGTTTCTTTACTGTTATCTGTCAAATTTAGCCATTAATTATTATTATTATTATTTATTCTTGACTAAATCAACTGTGAGTTTATATTATTTCTGTGAAAAATGTGTGATAATAATTATCATGATGGCTCATCCTCGCCAAACATATTCTGCACTCCTCCGGAAATTAGAGAAGAGGCACAAAAGATTAATGATCAGTTGCTTCCACAGAAGTCGAAAAGTGCTTACTTAAAAACTTATACAATGTTTAAAGACTGGTGCAAAATGAAGAATATTGAAACAATTTCTGAAAACATATTATTGGTATATTTTCAAACGCAAGCTGAAAACAAGAAATCATCAAACTTGTGGGCAACGTTTTCTATGTTAAAATCCACGATTTCATTGAAGGAAAATATTGACATTTCGAAGTATTTTAAACTGGTAGCATTTATGAAAAGGCAAAATACTAATTATGTAGCGAAAAAAGCACTTGTTTTTAAAGAAGATGAAATTGCACGATTTTTGAGAGACTCACCAGACGAAGTGTTTTTAACAGCAAAGGTACCTACCTAAACATGCCTCGTTCAACTTTACATATATTTACATATTTACAATAAACAATAATTACATTATTACTTACTAGGTTGTACTTGTTATCGCAGTTGCTGGTGCATGTAGATCAGACGAACTTTGTAATATGCTTCGAAAAGACTTGGATGTTCGAGACGATATGATCGTTATTGATATTTCTACTAGTAAAAATGGAACATCACGAAAGTTTGTTATCATGAAGCCAGTTTGGGTCGAAGTTGTTAAAGAGTATATTCAAAAACGGAAGAACATTGGCCATAATACAATAAGTAAGATGCCAAAAGTGATTGCAAGTTTCTTGGGACTATCAGAACCAGAGAGATACACTGGCCATTCATTCAGAAGGACTTCGGCCACTATTTTAGCGGAAAATGGTGGCGATCTTATAACTGTAAAACAGCACGGAGGTTGGAAATCTTCCACTGTTGCCGAAGAGTATATTGAAGAATCTCTGGCTTCTAAAAAAAGAATAGCTAAAATGTTTCAAGGGCCAGTTTACAGTGCTACATCAGTACCTGTAGTTGCGCAGAGCGATAACACTATCCATCCAAATGATAGTCATAATGAACCTCGTGATGAACAGTTATTTGATATTGGTAGTTCTAGTTCCTTTGCTAATATAGAATCGAGAAATCCCGCCAGTGTTACACAAAAAATATTGGATAATATTCACTTAAACAATCAACACATTAATATTCCGGTTACAAATACAAGCACTGCAACAGGTTTAATTAATATGGCTTGTTACAATTGCACAGTCAATTATTACATTAATAATAATAATTAGTTTTAGTTGTAATTTGTAATTTTTGTTTTCCCAAATACCTACTTAAATAAACGTTGTTTCATCAGCTGTTGTTACTAATTTTAGGTTAGAACGGTTAGGTGGAGGTGGGGGGAAGGTGAAATAAGTAAGCAAGGTTGTATAATAATGTATAATATTACGAAATTGTGCCGTACATAGAAGAGCCTGTTACTAGTGACCCGTGACGTCAATTCATTATTGACCTTGGTCAATAATAAATTATTATTGACCTCGGGAGAGAAAATCAACTTCTCGGGTTAATGATGGGTCAATAATACATGCTTTTTAGGGTTAGTAGTGGAAAAAAGATATTAGATGTCCACCATAGTGTCACGTCACAGAGATGAAGGATATAGTTTCCAGTGTGTGCAGTATAATTAGACCCTATTTTGATACAGAGGAGTTATAATATACGGAACACATTCATAATAAGGAAGTATTTATGTGACAATCATTTTGCGTGCAACTTTAGTTAATGCTCAATGATTGCAATACATTAAATATCAGATATTCATCTGATTCATCACAGGCAATCTGTGTGGCGTTTTAAAAAAACAATATAACACATAAACAAACAAATAATGTAGAATAAACCTGAATAAACCATATCATACTTAAATTTTAATACTGTACGTAGGGAAATTATTCTGCAGTGCCCCACAAGGGTGTGTGACTTAAAATTTGTTTATCAAGTAACAATGTAGTAAGGGAGCAAAGTATTGATCTGTTGTCGTAAACCACTTAGTAGAATAAACAATGTATATCTAGAAAGACCTAGCTTTTCTTTAGTACGAGTATCGGCACGTTAAACAAAACAAGTGGCGCCCGTATTTTTTTGCAGTTGGTTATACTGTTAACCCAGCCCGTCTCCACTGTCTAAAAGCTGGCGACCGTGTTGTACTCGTAAAATCTGCTCAGGGAGGTAGCGAACATCTCTCGTGAGTCTTCGAGGTTTATTCTACATTATTGGTTTATTTATATGTTATATTGTTTTTTAAAACGCCACATCTGGACACGTTTGAATAGAAAACTAAAATTTGCCTTTGTTCCACGATTTATTGCAAACGCGCTCCGGCAACATTGCAATGCCGTTTCTCCTGGCAGTCACAGGGGTTGCCACGTCTCTCGTTCATAAATAAATAATCGTTAAAACCCGCCGTTTCATTTATTATGTGTTTCTAGAAGCAAAACAAAGTTTGTATCTTATGCTCCTCTCCTTTTCCCAATTCCATACGAAATACTGCAGACTATACTGCATAGTGCAAACCGACACGTTTCAGCAGCAAAAACTAACGCTGCCGGCTACGTATCGCCAGTTCCGATCGCCCTGCTGGCCCGGATAACTGGCTGAAATCGGCCCTGGCAAAGCCCTAGACTATCCAGGAGTAGGTATATACGTGCATTCGCTGCGAGAAAGGAACTTGCAGGCCCTCTGGGTGGGCCATCTGGATAAATTGATTTTTAAGGTGAGCGCAACGTTGATAGGAACTTACTTGAGTGGGGTTGTTGAAAGAGGGTGTACAGGGTGATCCAAACTCAACGCCCCAGGCCTGCAGCGGGAACACGAAAACTCAAAATAAAATTTCGAAAAGGGGTTCTTAAATGGGACACACTAAGGTCCAATTTTGACTTGTATATTTCCCAGAAATATACCAGTTTTTCTCTATATATTGAAAGTCCTTATCATTCCCAACAACTTTTGTAGAAAGAAATTTTCTGTATCTTTTGTCGTTCCAAATCTACAGGGTCAAATATGTAAAAAAACATGAAATTTTTTCTAATCATTTTTCGAAATCTAGATAGCTATGGAAACAATTGATAGTCAGAAATTATTTAAGAGTGTTAGGGTGCCTTGCGCACCCTTAAATTTATTCAACTGGAATATTTTTTAAAAAATTTTTTGTAACAAACAGTAATAACAAACAAGTTAGTAACAAGCACAATAATTCAGAAATTTAATAAATATTCCAGTTGAATAAATTTAAGGGTGCGCAAGGCACCCTAACACATATATACTCTTAAATAATTTCTGACTATCAATTGTTTCCATAGCTACCTAGATTTCGAAAAATGATTAGAAAAAATTCCATGTTTTTTTACATATTAACCCTGTAGATTTGAAAAGACAAAAATTACAGAAAATTTATTTCTAAAAAAGTTGTTGAGAATGATAAGGACTTTCAATATATAGAGAAAAACTGGTATGTTTCTGGGAAAATAATATCGATGACGTCACAGCGGCCATTTTCCCAAACATCAAAAAAGCTAATTTTCGGTCAAAATTTGACCTTAGTATGTCCCATTTAAGAACCCCTTTTCGAAATTTTATTTTGAGTTTTCGTGTTCCCGCTGTAGGCCTGGGGCGTCGAGTTTGGATCACCCTGTACAGGGTTATTCACTGAGAATTGACCCCCACCTAACTTTTTTGTTTTTTAAGATAAAAGGACCAATGGCAACAAAATGTTATTAAACTTTGTAGCATTATCTTTTTCCGTTTTTGAAAAATTACGTATTCAAATTTTATACTAAATTTATTTAACTCGAATTTGTGGATCTCGTGATAAAGATAGGCGATCAATGTAATAACGAAAAATATTTTTTTAAACAAGAAAGTGATATAGTGATACTCCAAAATGTTTAGGAACCTTTTCAAAGTTTACTGATTATATTCTCGAAATAAAGAATTTTAGGAAAATCATAAAAGCTCATAAACATTTTGGAGTATCACTATATTACTCTCTTGTTTAAAACATTTTTCGTTATTACATTCATCGTCTATCTTTATCACGAGATCCACAAATTCGAGTTAAATAAATTTAGTATAAAATTTGAATACGGAATTTTTCAAAAACGGAAAAAGATAGTGCCACAAAGTTTAATACCATTTTGATTGCCTCGATGAGCAGATTTCAAAAATCCAATAATATACAGGGTGTTCCATTTAAAAAAATTAAGTTGCCATTGGTCCTACTTTTTTGGAACACCCTGTACACTAAACGGTCATGGCATAAAAGTATTCGCCGAACCATTGATTCTGTTTTTTGAATCACCCTTTTATCTTAAAAAACAAAAAAGTTAGGTGGGGGGGTCAATTCTCAGTGAATAACCTGTACTTCGTACAGGTTTTATTTTCGTCAGATGACCAGAACCTTTTTAAATGTTTTTAGTTTTTTACCATGCGGTAGAAGCTATATCCACGCCCAACAAACGGCTAGTCAAGTTTATCAGTGTTTGGGTGAGAGTTACCTACGAAGGTAAAATATTACCAATTTTTTCCTTTAGAAAATCGTTTAAAGTTTGAAAAACCTAAACCTAATTTTTGTTACCTAAAACTACTAATTTCTAACCTAATTATAAATTAAATAAACGATCAACTTTTAGAAAACTTTATTTGGTCCTAATTTAGTTTATTATTACCTAAAATCAGACTTTGAAGCAAGGAAAATTGTATCATCAATTTTTTGGTCAATATTTACTTATTTTTAACTTTCTAAATGCCCTTATAGTCCAAAGATAATTTAAAAAATGCTGAAGGTCGTAAAGAAGTAAATTTTGTCTCAATATTTTTGTCCCTGTAGGTTAGGTCAAAAATAGGTTGGATAGTTAAGTAACTTAATCTCTATAATATTCGACCTGTTATATCCCTATAGGTTTTTGGTCGTTTTTAGGTTTATACGGTAACCTAATAATTACTGTGAAGTTCAAAAGACTAGTTTTTCGGACTTGAAAGTAAAAAGCAGGGCTTAAAGAAGGTCAAAATTTCTTATAAAATTAAAGTAAAATTGTTCCAAAACAGTTTTTAAAGTAGAAAAATCGTTTGCAGTGTGAAAATGAATCGTGAACATTGAACATGTATGTATGTTTCAAAATATGAAAAAGTCACACATTGGGACCCCAAATTAACTCCTCAAAGGTTTGTTTAGCATATTTTCTTGCCCTGTTCGAATTTTGTTAATAAACATTTTTGAAGATGAGAAAAAAAATGTATTTTTTTTTTTGTAAATACACAATATATATGAGGCGCACGAGTTTTTACGAAGTATTTCAACTAATACAATAACATTTTAGGCGCAAGGAAATTTTTGCACATACAACAAATTCCATAACTCTCCGCATATCTATTAGTTTGGTTATAGGGTCAACGGCAGAGACGACATTTTTATTGCATCGGCCGTTTATACAATATATTTACCGTATTAATAGAAAGAGAAAACTGCTGTTCTTCATAGTCAGATTTAAGTCCAAGTATAGAGATATATTAGGTACCTACCTAATTATTACCTAATTTTTACTACTTCAGTGGTCAATTTTACTAAATCCCCTAAAGTTATACTACCTATTTTTAACATAAAAATTAATTCCAGTTCATTCCCCACTTTCCACTTTTTTACCTCATATAGGGGTAAACTGGTTTGGTCAAAATACAATTCTAACTAGTTGGGTAGTAAGAATTAGGTAATTTTAACTTTAAATGTTTGTTGGGCGGATATAGACATTCCAAGATGATGAAAATAAGATTGGCATGGAAAAAGTTAACATTACTTATATTGGCTGACCAGAAAATTGAAGAAACCTTAATTAGCATAAGAGTAAACTGCCTCTATTTGTAGAGAAAAAAGTTATAAAGAAAATTTGTTCAGCGTGGTAAGCTACTTAGGCTTGCAAAATTTCGAAGCGTTAGGCTTACTTTCATTTTTCATTTTTTCTTGTTTTTCTTCGATTAAGTAATTTTCTATAGGTAGTACGACAAAACTGTATAAATAAAAGTTACTCAGAGTAGGAAACTGTGTAAGATGAAAAAAAAATTCAATCCTGTGCCTACTTTGAGTTTCGTCCAATATTATCCAAAATACAAAGTAGGCCAAGAATCGTTTACTTATGTCATCATGCGCAGTTTTCCATTCTGAGTAAGTTTTTTTACAGTTTTGTCGTACTATTTACAGAAAACCATTTTTTTGAAAAAAATTAGAAGAAAATAGAGGTATAGTTTACTATCATGCTAATTAAAGTTTCTTCAATTTTCTGGTCACCCAGTATATAAGTTATGTTAACTTTTTCCATGCCAGTCTTATTTTAAAGGCAAACAGACTTTTTTTATCAAGAATGACTTTTTGTCGTAAAATGAAATTTTTGGTCCATTTGTTCTCTTGGGATTTTTAGCCGTGGACATAGTGTATAATCAAGGACATCAGAACCTATAGACGCTCCATTAAAGAGGCAAAGATATTTTCGGGTGGTATACAGCGGGCCATGAATACCTAGCGCCATCTTTTGACGAGAGGCAGACGCAGTTGCAGCCGAACTATTTTGTATTGTAGGGACACTTTGCGTTGTTTCTCGATTATTCGCCACGCCCCTCGGTCGAAATGAGCGGAACTTTGTGGAAGTTCGTGGAAGTTTCTGGACGGCTACTGGGCTGCTATATAAGCGGCGCCGCGGCGCGTGACCGCGCTTACGGCAGTATTGTTCCATGCGAACTCGAAGCGAATAAAAGTGAAAAGTGGTGAACGAATAGTGAAGAGAATTAAGTGTACCGTGTAAGTGAGTAATTTTAGTGCACTGTTATTCGATGACCTTGTTAAGGATAGATACGTGAATCATTATTACTGTCGAAAAATGGAGGGAAAAAAAAGGAAGGGTGATAAACCTAAAGGTATGGACTACTGGAAAAAGTGGTGTAATCAAGGTCAAGGGGTTTCTAATAAAGAAACAAATTTGGATTTAGCTATCAAAGCTTCAGCTACCTTGCATGCTGATAAGAAAACTGCCTACCCCGAAATCTAGTTTGGAATGCCTAGATATGTGCGATAAAAACCTTTATCCTAATATTTACACATTACTACAAATCTTGGCTACCATTCCTGTATCCACTGCTACCCCAGAAAGGTCTTTCTCGAGCCTAAGGAGACTGAAAAACTATTTACGAAACACTACAAGTGAAAACAGACTTAATGGTTTGGCTCTAATGAACATTCACTATGGAACAGAAATTCATGCAGATGAAGTAGTGGAGATATTTAAAAGAAAAAGCCGAAGATTTCTTCTTTAATGGTTTTAGATTTAGCGCAGAGGATCGAAATTAATTTATCCATTTCATTTAAAGTTAAGAACTTTATAAATATGTCGTAGTTCTTCGGATGAATATATAGATATTAAATTTCATGTAAGTATATTTTTGTTGTTTTATTTACTTCTCAAACTAAACCCCCCCCAAAACTAAATCCTGGCTACGCCCGTGAATCAAGTACTCGTACAGCGACTCTAATGATTTAAATTCGAAATGGAAAAATTGCTTAAAATGTTTTACGTGTTCTCGCGACTACGAACTGTAGGTTGTAACACGGCATCAGGAAATAAACTGTTTTCCCGTCCGCCGGAGACGAATGCGGCAATGCGATGCAACAAGTCCAATGCTGCAACGCTCACACGCGAAAGTTTAATGAAAACTGCCATTAGAAGTTTTTTAGTAGGATATTAAAGACATATTGAATTATATTTTACGTGATGTCACGAGGAAATCCATATCCAGAGACATTGACATTAAAAAACGGTCTGTTATGTCGTACGATATAGCTTTCAACATTCAAAATAAAAATTACTTAAATTTAACTACCCCAATTCAGAATAGATTTGTAAGATTGCTAGCCTTGCGAGTGCGCAGTATCACTGCTACGCAATTGGTTATTCAACTGTACAATACTCACGTCACACCGAAAAGTCTAAAAACTGCACACAGCCGACATTCTACGCCACAACAAATCCACAGCGCCCGACGACCGCATCTAGACGGTAGCGGCGTTGCCGGCTTGTGCTGCTCGGCGCACGGAATCGTATGTCTCTTTATATAATAAATAATATAAAGAAAGTAGGTGAAAATATTCCGTACATCTCACATCTTTCATGATTTCCGTACATCCTACATCTTGAACTATTATTGAACTATACCTAGAATAATTCGATGACTTATAATCCACCAAACAGGCCTAGTCAAGGCTGGACTGACACTATATTAAAGACCCGAGCATGACGTCATATTTCATTGTTGTTTGCGGACTGGGGTGGCGCCACTAGACGAAAAAAATGGCGACTTATTATAGGTTATAGGGGGGTATTTTGTGATTATTGGTATGTCAGTTATTGACGGTTAAAATGTCCCAAATTTTAAATATCCAGCTTTATTACGATTTGCCTTCTTTTTACGGTAACGAATTGTCTTTGCGTCCAGTATTTATATAGCAGTTTTATCCTATTAGCACAGCTTTTCTATAGATTTGTTTGTGATAACATGAAATTTCCATGCACACGAAGAAAATGGTATGCACACTGCACAGGCCAAATAAACATTATTTTGGAATTATGGGATGATCTGATCAACCAGCTGAAGAAGCGAAAATTCTAGATATTATTTTGGAAGCGAACCAATAGTCCTCCATATATAGAAGAAACTGAAAATCTAATGCGTTTTATGCTTACTTACACTACAACTAGCCATGGACTTCATTTCAAACCAAAAGGTACCAAATACTCTTGCTTGCTTTTTAGACTCGGTTTTTTAAGAAAATGTGAACTTAATTACAAATAACATGTGAACTTAATTACAAATAACAAATTAATTAGAGGTACATAGACAAATATTTTATTTTATTTTGGATATTAAATTCGTTGTAACAGACACACTTGCATGTTTTAATTTTATAAAAGCTTCTGCAACAATGGTGTTTTAACATTAAACCACCGCGTAAATTTGTTTCGTCGTGTGGCGCCAGTGGCGATCGCTTGAAACAGCGCTATGCACAGGTCTTTAGCAGAGAACAACCAAGTAAGAGAATACGAACTCGGGGTGCGGTCATTGTTGTCGCTCAGCCAGCGGCCGCCATTACTCTGGAGGAGAAGTCAGGCCCGTATTTAAATAAAATTAATAAAATTGAAATAGATGGTTCAGGTCTGTAACGTAAAAATTAAACGGAATATATTTAGAAAAACGTAAAACTGGACGAAACAATATTACATTAGAAACAAAAGGTGTGTAAGTTTTGAAAAATAGCAATAATACCTATATCCGCTAATATAAGTGCCTACATAGGTATAAGGGATATTGTAGAAAGAAAGCAAAATTATGTTTAAAAAATTTATTCGTGCTTCCATACAACCATTTTACTTTTACTAATATATTTTAAATTTCTATTAATAAGTTTTAACGTATAATTTTTTTCGGAACAATCCGTCAACAAAATGGTAATTGTATAAATCCGACTTCTATTCAATTTAAAAGAGTATTCAAGAAGCTTTTATGTGTAAAGTTGTTCCATTCGGGTACAGAAAATTATGAGGGTGACAAAGACAAAATATTATTAAAATTACAAGATCTATACAAGAACACAGATACGAGTATATTGGAAGCTGATCCCTCACAGTCCTTGCCACCTGACCCCAATGAAATAATTATCAATACCGATTATCGCCGACATGATGTTTTGCAAGAAAATTTTCACAAATATATGTGGTCACCTTATTAGAAAATGTTTACAAGTACGAGTACATACTTGCACAATTTGTGAGAGATATGCCCATCAAGTTAAAGAACTAGATGACAGTACTTTATATTGTTATTTTAAAGCATACCAAAAGGGTACCGTCAACAGTTTTGGCAGCTTAATGATGCCCCATAATAATTTTATAATATTTGTTTCAAAATTTGAAATTTTATTCGACGATAATTTCGAAAAATTATCTACACAAGTTAATATAATAAAAAATCTTTTAACGTTGATTACACAAATACAATTTGACCCACCTTGTGGAAAATTTTTCAATGTCTCACCTTATTAAATTATATTTTAGGTTAAAACTATTTTATACGTTAAAACTTATTAATAGAAATTTCAAATTTAATAATAAAAATAAAATGATTGTATGGAAGCACCAATAAATTTTTTTAAACATAATTTTGCTTCCTTTCTACAAAATCCCTTGTACCTACCTATGTAGGCACTTATATTAGCGGATATAATATTGCTATTTTTCAAAACTTACACACCTTTCGTTTCTAATGTAATATTGTTTCTTCCAGTTTTACGTTTTTCTAAATACATTCCGTTTAATTTTTACATTACAGACCTGAACCATCTATTTCAATTTTATTTAAATACGGGCCTAACTTCTCCTACAAAGTAATGGCGGCCGCTGGCTGCGCGACAATAAGGACCGCACCCCGTGTTTGTATTCTCTTACTTGGTTGTTCTCTGTCTTTAGTATAGTGTTGGTTTAGGTCAAGGTTACCAATGTTTGGGTGAGAATTACCTATGAAGGTAAAATACACACATCAAAAGAATCTAAGGGACAAGGATAAAAATTATGAAATAAAACACAATTATTTCCTGCCATATTTCTTTATATTATAGCTGTACTCTAAATAGTTTCAGATGTTTTTGCAACACATAATTAACAACAATAAAGCAGCTTTAAATAATAATTAATACAGAGTATCACCACCACGACTCTTAACATCTGCATCAACGAGGCATACCTACTCAGAATTAGGTTGTCAATGTCATGTTGTTCGATGGCGTTCCATTCATTTGGAAGGCAGTCGAATAGTTGTTGGTCAGTTTAAAACACAATATTTTGCACCAAAAGTCTTTGTCCGGGCATATTCCATAAGTGCTCGATGGGATTAACCCATTAGCGCCTTGCGTTACCATATGGCAACGTCCAACAGGTGATCTTTTCGACGCGTCCTAACTTGTCAGCGATTTTATTTCGTTTACGGTAGGAATCTTATTACCGACGTATTACTGTTTGGAATACATTCGTACTGGCAAATTCAGTTTACATTTGATTATTAGAGTGTGAGCAGTGCTAGAATATACCATTCAAATAAATCATCGAAAAAAATTGAGCCTCGGTTTGAGTAAGTATGTTTATTTTTATGTGTCACAATTTTTGTTACTTTGGATTTATATTTAAGTATAGAATGCGTTAGAGTATTCATTGACAAAATATAAAGACATTTTACTAAAAACTGGCTGACTTACATATTCGTAAACATGACTGTTGCCATATGGCAACGCTAGGCGCTTACATTCAGTAAATATTTATTTTTCAATTCCAGGAGAGGATTCTCAGTTTCTCAAGCACTAGATATGATTTACAATTATGAAACTTAGACCAATGATTGAAATGCCAAAAGATCGATGTATCCACAATTTTGTTCCGGAATTGAACCTAGCATACGATGAAAGTATGGTAAAGTATTATGGGAAGCACAGTTGCAAACAGTTTATTCGGGGCAAGCCAATTAGGTTTGGCTACAAAATCTGGAGCCTATAGGCTCCAGATTTAGTGTTTATAAACACTAAAGATGGCTACCTAATAAACTTTGATTTTTATCAGGGAAAGAGTCCTAAAATGAATTCGGACTATGATGTTTTATTTGGTAAAGTCGCTAGCCCACTTCTGATAATGTTAGATGAACTTCCGCTAGGAAAAAGACAGTTGGGGTATACTTTCTATATGGATAATTTATTTTCTAATCCAGCACTATTTTCTTTTTTGCAATTTCGCGGCTATTCCGCCATTGGGACAATTCGAGAAAATAGAAGTCCAACACAGTGCACCCTAACTAACAACTTGCGTATCAAGTTCGTCCTAAAGGTGCTGGAAGACATGCAGGATCAATAGAGTCCTCAGATAATAGCCGTATTTCTTTCAGATAATATTAGATTTGATAGAATTGACCACTTTGTTCAGCATACAGAAGGCCATAAAAAAAGAAGGTGCGCGCGCAGTACATGCAAGTCCATAATTAGAACAATGTGCTGGAAGTGTAATGTAGCCTTGTGTATTGACTATTTCCAGCCATTCCATTGTCGATAGCATAATCTGCTATTGCATATTATTGAAAATAATATATACTTGACGATATTACACTGTTTCATTGCTTTCCAAATAACTGCCAAAACCTTTTTGATTTCTTATAAAATTAGACACTTTGACTTCACAAGCTCCTAGCGTTACCATATGGCAACAGCCTATATTTCAAAAAGTACTACTCAGATATTTTTGGAATAAAATATTTTCGTTTCAGGGAGTCATTTTTTACACTTATTTAAAAAAATATATCTAAATTTGAAAAAATACATAATTAAGGCGTTAATGGGTTAAGGAGGCCAAGGCAAAACATTATTTTCATTGTTCTGCAGAAATTCGCGCACGGCTCTTGCCGCATTAGTTGAAGTTTTGGTCCAATTCTCTCAACATATATGAAACAACAATAGGCCCAAGAATAATGTTTTGATAATTATTGGCATTCAGACACCGCTCCAACCAAACGAGATTAGCTCTTCCTCCGATGTTGATACCTCTTCGAAAGGTGTGAACCGCTCGAACAGCTGCAAGGCGTTCTGCGTTTCCAGGACTCCTCCACATGCGACGCCTCCTTGAATCTGGCCGAAGTCCAAACCGGGACTCGTCAGAAAACAAAATCGGAGTACATTTCTGCTGCTGCCAATTTAAATGTTCTTGTACCCATTGTAACCTGGATGATGTTGGAACTACAGGCCCGAGGGCATTAATGTGATCTTCAGTTTGGTCACTAACCCGTAGGTCATATTCACAAACCGACCGTCCTGCTACTAGATTCGATAACGGCACCTTAAAACATAATTCCACCTTTCCGTTTCTTCTTATTTGAAGTCCGGGCCCCCCTGCAGGGGTCCCTGGATCGATCCGACGGCGCCTCGCAGGCTCTTAGCATAATTCATCGCCGGTCCCGGCGGCGAGAACGAAACGAAAATGCATTTCCAGCACGGGCTGACGGGAAATTTAGGAGCTAAGTAGGTATACTCGGTGTAACGCCTCGTGTTAAGAGTGGAGAATGCATTAAAAATTCGATACGCCGTCACCTGAAACTGAGTGTGTGGGTACGTGGTACGTGTAGTTTGTATAGAAACTGTAAGCTAAATGTAACGCTGAAAATTATAACAATCCTAGGTTTGCTATACTTGGGTCTGTCCAATAAAATCCTGTTACCTTCGTTAAATATACAAGATTTATTTAGCACAAATTTGAGACTCACAATTTTGATTTGACAACTTTTAAAAGACAACTATAAATAATTAAATCAACTTTAGCATGAAGTTAAATTTTAGTTACAAATTGCAAGTTAAATTTTTGTTAAAAATTGGTTTGAGAACAAATAAAAAGATTAAATGGCTTTACAATTAAACTGACTGTTCAGCTTCTATTATGATTCACTCTGAATCTTAAGTTTGAACTGCGTCTTCAGTCGCTTACGCTCAAACGAGGCTCGTAGAAGTGTGAGGCGTGGCTAGGGCTTCCTCCGGTCCTTGTCTGCTCGAATAGGCGTTGCAGATATCGTGGCTAGCAAATTTCTCAGGGGTTGCGCCGAAGTAGAGCTGACCAGGAGTCAACACCTATGCCAACGCAACTCCTCTCGATGTCTACGCAGCTCTCGTTACGTGTTTGTCGACAGCGGGCTGTGGTTATAGCGTCCTCAACGATGGTGTTGCAAGCGTGAACAGTTTTCTTTTAAAAACAGAAAAAAATAGTATTTTCGGTTCCATTTATGCTATCGAGTTAAAAATTGGTACTTATATGTTTTCTGGGACGGCGATTATGAATTTTCTATCAACTTTCTTCTAGCCGCTAGAGGGCGTTGGCTACGTCGTTACTTTAGAACAAAAGTGTTTTAAACTTTTTTGGCGTTGAAAAATTTGCATTTTAGACAGCGGAATATTAAATTACATTCGATTCTCAACCAAAAATGTCTTTTGTGAAAATACGAAAACCTTAACCGTTTTCATGAAAAACGCAATTTTGTCTCGCGGTGCGCGTGAATTCGAAAAAATTAAAAAAGTAGGTATTGTCCTAAATTAACAATTTTTGTGAAATTAGTAACCCACAATTGTTTTCAAAGCCTACTAAACGTTGAAGCTCTTTTTCTCTGTTTTTGCTAATAAAGTTGTCTTGGTTAAAGTTCTTTTTATTACTAATTTCACAAAAATTGTTAATTTAGGACAATACCTACTGTAAATAAAGAATTCCAAATGAATAAATCCCATTTCTCAGCCTACTACGAAATTTTAATTTTTTCGAATTCACGCGCACCGCTACACAAAATTGCATTTTTCATGAAAACGGTTAAGGTTTTCGTATTTTTACAAGAGACATTTTTTGTTCAAAATCGAATGTAATTTAATATTCCGCTGTCTAAAATGCAGATTTTTCAACGACAAAAAAGTTTAAAACACTTTTGTTCGAAAGTAACAACGTAGCCAACGCCCTCTAGCGGCTAGAAGAAAGTTGATAGAAAATTCATAATCGCCGTCCCAGAAAACATAAAAGTACCAATTTTCAACTCGATAGCATAAATGGAACCGAAAATACTAATTTTTTTCTGTTTTTAAAAGAAAACTTTGACGCCCTGTATGTCGAAAACGAAGCGTTTTTGGACAAAATGTTATATGAAGAACCCCATTTATTTTTAAAAATACTACTCAAATTTTGAGTATGGCGGTTTAACTTCGACTCACCCTGTAAAGGTTGGTCAAACGAGATTCCAACATTTTTTCATTCTCCGATAAAATACAAGATTGGTATAGTATTTCTAACTAAAGTCACTTGAAACAGTACGAAAAACTCTAATTGGCGTCACAAAAAGAATATAGGACATAAGCGTCACGCAGTCTTAAAAGCAACATAATCCCTATTTCACTTTTAAGTTTTTTTAAGGTTGTCCTCCAACTCAACGTAAAGGTTAATGCACCAAATAATATTGTCAAAAGGTCTCTAAAACTATTTACGCAAGTATATCCTAAGATCTGTGAAATTATGGCACGGCTATTCACCGCATTTCGCTGCACAAGTGGCCAGCCGTCGAACAGTGTAACCCATGCAAGTATTGGTGATATTATATTAGGCGAGCATGCAGTCACTTGTTTTTACTACAATATCTATCTTATCTGTCTCCTTCATCTCTTTTTACTACTAATACCAGGTCCGGCGATTAAAAAAGTGTTTTGTCTCCTATTTTATTGTCGAGGCGCCTGTTCTCGGGCTACCCTGGTAAAGTATAAACGAATTCAATTGGAACACAGTGATATACGGGGCGCGATCTATTTCATAGCATTTAACACGCTCTGCTAATGGTAAAAATACCAGACGTATCAGCAGAAATTACCCGTATAAAATTCAAAGGTTTTTATGCGGTCGACGTCGACCTAGTCAAGGTGACAGCCAATAAGAAAGCGAGCGTAGCGATTTGATTGGTCGGCGTTTCGGAGATCTACTGAGCAGGTGTCGACGTAGGCCAGTTAGGCCAGTATAACCAGTGCCGTGCACGGAAATAAGGATTGCGCTTTATTTTAAGGATTTTGGTTTTGTGTATAGATTTTTGGGCGGTGTTGTTTTGTGTGAAACAAAATTATTGGTTTGCTTTGGTTTGAATTGTTTCACAGTTTATTTTATTCTTTTTTAGAGCATTTAAATAAAATTTGTATAATATTATTTAAGGACCGCGCGCCGCCTAAGACTAGGTCTTGTTATACAAAGCAAACGCCGCCCAAGCGTTTTTATGCTGTTCGAAGTGACTTCATTTATTTATGCCATAGATACCAATACATTTTTGGAAAAATAAAATTAGTAACAGGAAAAGACCAGCCGGAAAATTTAGTTAATGTCATAACAAAGAGAAGAAACAAAAATTAAATATTACATCAATATCAATCGAAATGGTGAAATGAGGGTGTTGTTTAGGGGTTGAAATTGTTTTTTTTTTCTAGCGGAAAATGTCCTATTCAATAGTTTTCAACATAACCTCAAATTTTTCAAAAAAATGGCGTAAACCGATTTTCTCTTTTAAAAATGACTCGATATACATTAAATTTTGTGAAAGCGTATCACTTTTGCATTGAAGAAGCCTGTTTATACTGGAATCTGAGAAAAAAATAATTTCCAAGATATTCACGCATGTTTCGAAAAAATCAAAACTTCATTTGTGTGTTCTTCTATTTAAGTACTTTGTCTGTGCTCATATTAACCGTTGAAATGTCTAATTTCGTTGTGTATAATTTTTGTTTTTTCTCTTTGTTATGATCCTAAATGAACTAAATTTTCCGGCTGCTCCTTATTTCTTTAGCCTTTAATATCCGCTCTGGCACTAGCCTATACAGGGTGTCCCAATAAGGACTCCCGTCGCCGATATCTCCGGAACAAAAAGAGATATTTTAATTTTAATTTTGATTTGGAGCGTAGCGCATTTGAAAGACTGGGTAATTTGGAGAAACTTTTGTTCTATGGACTATTTCCCTACTGTTACTAGTTTCTGAGGTAACCGCTCTACAATGTCATTTACACAAAATGAGCTAACTCTCTTAAAATTAAATTTAGAGGAAAAAGTTATTAAAAATATCTTTATAGTTCACTAGGGCGAAGAAAATAGCTTCACGTGTCAAATTATTACACATCCGGTTTGACCGGAAGTACCGGAAGTGACACACTTTTCAGTTTAAAATAAACATCCCGCAAAAGTGAAAAAAGGTAATTTCCAGTGACAATAACAACATGTATGGAAAAAGTTATTAAAAATATCTCTGTAGTGCACTAAGGCGAAGAAAATAGCGGCACGTGTCAAATTATTGCACATCCGGTTTGACCGGAAGTACCGGAAGTGACCAATTATTCGGTTAAAAATGAACATACTGTAAAATTTTCCCTCAAAATTGAAAAAAATCATACCTAATAACAATAACACCTTGTAGGTACATGTAAACAACGACAATTTGGCTGAATTTATTTTTATTAACCGAGGGTGGCTCCGTCTCTGTCCATTGTTTCAATATGATATTTAGCTTCAAACGCTTAGATAATTATTCTTCTCGATCGTTGTCAATTTGTTTCTTGCCTAATAATTAGTTTATTAATTTTTGTAATAATGGTTAATCATAGTAATGAGGATAAATTAAAATATGTTATTAGATTATGGAGAATGCGGTAAAAACAGTGCTGTAGCCGCTCGTATTTAGGTATGGAAATAATTTTGAACATTTTTATTGTAAACATATGTACATGTTTAATTTCTATAATGTCACCTTCGGTTAATGAAAATAAATTCAACCAAATTGTCGTTGTTTACATGTACATGTACGTGTGTTATTGTTATTAGGTATGATTTTTTCCAATTGTGAGGGAAAATTGTACAGTATGTTCATTTTGAACTGAAAAATTTGTCACTTCCGGTACGTCCGGTCGAACCGGCTGTGTAATAATTTGACACGTGCCGCTATTTTCTTTGTCTTAGTGCACTACAGAGATATTATTAATAACTTTTTCCTCTAAAGTTAATTTTAAGCGAGTTAGCTCATTTTTTATAAATGACATTGTAGAGCGGTTATTTCAGAAACTAGTAACAATAAGAAAATAGTCCATAGAACAAAAGTTTCTCCAAATGACCCAGTCTTTCAGATGCGCTACGTTCCAACGTTCCTAGGATCGAAAAGTTTCTTTGCACCGCGGCGTCATCTATACGCCAATATCAAAATGAACGCTTAGCAGTTACCAATAAAGCCCTCTTCACGTCCTAGCGAAGGGCGTTTGCAGAATTAAAATATCTCTTTTTGTTCCGGAGATATCGGCGACGGGAGTCCTTATTGGGACACCCTGTAGATACATATTTCTTGCAAAGATGCATAGCTACTATTTCGTTTTCAATTGTTCGAGGGAGGTTATGGCTGCCTTGTGTTACGGGCTTAAAATCTGTTTTTTTTATAATTTTGTTAGTCCTATTATCTTCTGGTAGATTCTAATGATCCGTGAAAATCTTTCTCCTTGTTTATTACATTTATTTTTAGCTTTAATAAATAAATAATTTAATAAGTTGTTATTTCATATTATTTGAACTTTTCTTGGGCTATTGAATATTGTAGATCTGCGGGCTGCTTAGTTTTGGACCACTTGGTATATTTCTAAAATACACGAATGCACCGATTCTTGTCGCTAGGCCGAGGAAGGCACCTTTTCGACCTCCAAAATTCACCTTCCGGGCCAGTAAGACAATCGCCGTCGATCACGAACCACCGAACCGAGTGAAAGCCGTATTATTTTCCAAAAAGGGTGACTGTTTTTGAAATCGAGTGCTGCGGGGTCGCAAATCATATTTATTTCTGCCCTATTGTCTATTTGACGGTTTCATCTGCCCGTTTTTCCGGTTTTCTCGGTCACAAGTGGTTCTCATCGCACTCCACGAGGCCATCCACCACCTCAGGTATGTCTATTCCCGCAATTTGAGGGTATTTGTGTCATTTCCTTCCTCAAGCCTCTTATTCTAAGGCTATCAACTCGCCGTTGTCTTACGTAACCTCCAACCACCTCCAGCTGCTGAGCACATGCATCAGAGTAGAAGGGCACGGTCCATTCGCCCTCCTCCCTTGGTACCTACCAAACTACTGAGTCGTCCACCAGAGTAATCTCCAGAGACGCGGCTGTTGTGCCGCACGAGTCAGACGTCGATAGGAGCTGAGAATACGCCCGGTGTCTCCAACAAGTCGATCACCCGACCCATGCAGATAAGTCTAAATTAAATGTTGAGCTCCATAATTTTGCCAGTTTATTTGCAAATACCAGTATACATAATATATTTCATACAGGAATGTACTTAGGGTATCACATAGGGTTGTGTAACATGTTTAAAATTGTGTAACTCAGATGTAGCTACATCCCGAGACCAATAACTGTTATTGATACACATTTAGTCTTCTTATTATTGCATTTAAGTGCCAACTGATTGGTGAATAATTGTTTGTCGGATACCTACTATTAATATTTGAAAGTATTACGTAATATTATACATATTTTTCGCCTCGTACCTCAGTTCCTAAAGCCATAACGTACCTTTTTTTTTAACAATATTTACTTTTATTTGCCTAGTCTGCCGAATTGTTTTAATGTAATTTATTTGTCATATTCTGACATAGATGTTGTGGCGTTCAAGTTTGGTGGAATCCCTACCTACCTATTTTATGCATTATTTAATGGCCCAATAAACTGTACCTAAATTTATGGTGTTGTTATTATTTAATATTATCAGAGATTTTGGGAGGCAGGAGCCCATTTCCTGTGTTGGGGTGTTATATTTTGGGGCAAGAACCGCACAGGGTTGAAGACAGGTGGCGCTCATTGATTTTTTATTTTATTTTTTTCCCACGATCACGGCTAGCTAGCTAGGGCCTACCCGCTTATGTTCTTTCCTAAAATCGTCTAATTTCTGCCACCGAACAACCAGTTCTCAATAGTTCTAAAGAAAAGTATTATAATTAGAATTGTTGGTAACACTTGACGAACGTAATAATGGGTGGCGGCTGCCGGAGTTCAACCATTCAATTGTGAAAAACCCGCTCATCCATTAGATCTTGGCTATCAACTTTCTTTTCGTTAATTTTTTTAAACATCGCCGGTGAGGTTCAAGTTCAAACGCGGCTCGGTTTCTTTCCAACTCTCCCGCCTCGTGCTCCGGCTCCATCGGAAATGGAGCGTAGCCGCGGCGCTCCCTCGGGTTGCAAAATGCAAATCTGGTGAGACGAATTAAAGCAGTTTATCGACTGATTCGGGCTGATGGAGAGGAATTGTGACAGAGGGGGTTTGTGTCACGCTTTGCATATCCGCGTCCTATACGTAGCACCCGACGGAAGCTAAAGGGGAAAAATGTACCTATAGTATTAGGTAATTTTCTGGGACTTCTACACTTTTCGCCACACCTCGATAATTTCTTCAACTATTAAGATTTTCCCTGCAGTTAGATATTACTTCCTCAATTTACTCCTTTCTTCTGAATTAATGGAAGATTGTAAAAATTGACAAGTAACTCTCAGGCAGTTTTTATTCAATAAGGCAGAACAGGTGAAACATCGATCATTACCATCCCCTGTCCTAAGCCTACAATACTACTGCTTTTATTTTTTAAATGGGAAACTTTGGAAGCCAAATACATTTTTAATCGATTTCAAATATGTGAAACGTATCTAAAGGTATAATTCAAAATACAGCATTAACCGTAACAGAAATTGTTTACTGTGCGTTGAACAAATGTCCACAACTATAGTCATTACAAGCCCTGTGCAAACATGTGGCAACGCCGCAGTGGGACGGTTCAACGGGCCTATGCAGTATAGAGCAGTCTGCACTTTGGCTTAGTTTCTCTTTTCTAATAAATGTTCAACCCTCTTTTTAGTTATAATTAGATACATTTGTGAACTTTGTTTTAATAATTATTGGGTACCTAAGTAAGTGGTACGTTTGTTTAACAGACAATAAAAGCAATAACAAGTAACAAAATATACACAGAAGTATAGGTATTTATAATAAGTACGATTCCTGGTGTGGATAGGTACATTTTCCACAAATAATATGATAACTTTAGGCAAATAGAGGGGACTACATCTTGTAAGTTGAATTTTTGTGAGAATTTTTCGCAAAGGCAAATAATGATTACCATCTTCCCCTATATGGTTAAATTTTTATAAAAACACAGACAAGTGAACAGAGAATAGCATGTTGTGAAGGAGAGTAATCTCTTCTGATTGAAATGGCAGTTAGGGTCAATTTCATAATACATTCAACTACATTATCTTTTGACTTTAACATTAGGTAAAGAAACTTTTGCAACAATACTAAAAAATGGTTGGATTGTTAGAAAGCTCCTTTAATTTTAAAGGGTACTTTAGTTTGTATATGCAATTGGCCCTTAATCATTTTATTCTTAAATTTTCGTCCTTTGGAAAGCCCAAAATGAATACCTACCGTCTTCCGTCAAGCAAAGAAAACCTAGCTACTTCAAGTTATTATTACGATTTGACTCACAGCCAGGTAATAACTAAGTTCTATATAGCTTCCCTCGACGGTTCTATAGGCATCTTGAGGCTTGAAATTGTAAAGGAATGATTCTTCACTTCGAACTTTTAGAGAAATGTTTCATTTTGTCACAAACAAAACAAATTTATAAAAAAGCTGTCGCCAGCACTGTCTGTTTCCACCCAGAGACACACTGCCTCGTCGTAGCAATCTGGCGACGATAGAACTACCCGCACAACACAAATTAATTATGGTAAATTTCTCGTAAAATCAACTGACGGGGAGTGACAGGCCACGCCGCGCAGACCCGCAAGCCATGTTGCCAGCTTTCTCAACTTCAGGGCTTTCCTAGAGCCGGCTGTGGTTTTACCGTTTATTTCTCAAAAAATTGTCGATTAATTGATCTCATTTAAGTCATATCGTTAAAAAAATTCTATACTGGATTTATACAGAATACCGATTAATTTTTTAAAATGTCCCACCTCTAATTTTCCAAAACATGGCGGCCGTGTCGCCACTGTCTCCTATAAAGCCACTGTAATGTTCAGTTTTACACTGGTATCTGAGGGCATCTCCGATCTGAAATGTTCAGACACAAGTGCTCCTGTAAATCTTCTTACAGTGTTTAAATTTGTATAAATAGGTAAGAATAATGTAGGTATTCTATAAAAATTAATGTAATTACTGCGTCCTTCCATTGAAATAGTTTATGTTGATAACCCAGATTTCATTTTGGTTCACGTATTATGACCTAAAAATAATCAAAGGAAAAGTTAAAAGTATGAAAGATTACTATTCATATTCGTCATCATTCTCGGGCATTACCGTCCTTTCGGATCATTACCGTCCTTCTTCCAAAATCGTAATTTCTTTATTTCAACTGTTTATCTGTGAAATTATACATTTTGTAAAAAAATGTCAATCATTTTTTTACTGCAACAAGAAACTATAAAAAGTGTTTTTTATTATCTAAAACAACAAGAATATTTTCCACGAAGACTGCAAGAGAGAGCTTTTGCAGGCAAGTTGCGCCCTACCGCATCGTGCTTAATCTAGATACAGCGATATGGAGGCAAAGCAACGGCACTCGCGATCGGCTCTTGGACGGGTGACCTTTTTTAATATATTTTCCCCTAAAAACTATTCTTTCATCCCGATTTGTGGGCTGTGATGAATTCGATAAATATCCGTGCGAGAGTAGAAAAGGATTATTATTTCCACGTATTCTAACAATATAATGCCGTTTCACTTGCCCATTCATTTGGCAATTAAACTATAGGCACATTTTTGAGAAGAATTATTATTCCCCAAGCTCTCTTGATTACTCCTATTATTAAGTTTAAAGTTGAGGTTGAGCGGCATTTTCGCAACGCCGTCGGTTTGTATAGCGCGGCGCCAAGCTTTGTAAATAATCCCCTTTTCCTCCGAAAAGATCTATTTAAATTTCAAATGGGAGTAAGTCTCTCTCAACGGGCTTACGGCTGATGTTCAGCTCGCACTATGGGAAAATTATCATGGCCGTCTGCATCTGCACGTTTGACATTTAAGTTTATATATGGCTTTGAAAAATATCTACAGTGTGTGTCAATTTAACAAGCCATATATGATTTTTTAATGGGTTGAACTATTCTCGAACTTTTGAAAATTTAATCTTGCAATACACTGCTAGCATTAAAAGAAGACACCCCCAAAATGACGAAAGAATATCGGGCATTTCAGAGTTCAGTTGGTTTCGCCATACTTCCCATATAGACCTGGAGATAGTGACAGATTTTTGGACAGGATTTTACAAAGGGCATTATGTGGCACATATTCTCACAATAATAAGGTATGAATCAGAGAGTCATCCTATGGGTTCTTCAAGTGAAAAATTGAGTTTTCAATTATTCGAAAAATATGCGTTTTGATATGATTTTAGTCAAGCTGCCATGTGTTTTATAATGAAGTTCAAAATAGAAAATTCCTCGAAAACCCATAGGCATACCGTTAGGGTGGGTCCAAAGGGCTATTATTGCCACGTGATCTTGTATTTTAATAATTAATTTTTCCACGTTTCTGAACAGGCTGCCAATAAGAAGTATGCAAGTTCTTGATATGAAAATGCTGAAAAAAGGATGGCATACCTTTTGCGCATGTCGAAGTACTGTTTAAATTGAATGTTATTTAATCATTTAAACGAGTTATTTGATGTAAAGTGTACTTGAACATGCGCAAACGGTATGCCATCTTTTCTTCGGCAGTTTCATAACAAGAAATAGCATACTTCTCATTGGCAGCCTGTTCAGAAACGTGGAAAAATTAATTATTAAAATACAAGTTCACGTGGCAATAATAGTCCTTTGGACCCACGCTAACGGTATACCTATAATTTTCCCAGGAATTTTCTATTTTGAAGTTCATTATAAAACACATGGCAGCCTGATTAAAATCATATCAAAACGCATATTTTTTTGAATAAATGAAAACTCATTTTTCCATATATGAAGAACCCAGGATGACTCTCTGATTCATACCTTATTATTGAGTAAAATCACGTCCAAAAATCTGTCACTATCTCCCGGTCTAATACCTACCTCGAAATCCCAAATACCGACTTTCAATAGAAAGTACCTACAATTTACACAAATAACTAGACTTAAGTGAAAAACACCTTTTATTATAGTTCCGTAATGCTCCCTACTTTTTTTAATATCTCAACACTCAACAACAAATTTTTTTCTCATTTGTTGCAAACTCTTTAGACTACACTATACAGTGAGGTCATTTTTTACGTAAGTGTTCAACATATAAAATTTTTTTGTATTAATTGCACAACGAAAATACAAATATTCCCGAAAGTTGGTGCATGTTCGATAATCATCTTAGGCGCACTTAGAATGGTTGCAAGTCAAACAGCATACAGGGTAGGTAAAAAAATATAAAAATTGTACAAGAGTAAAGTACCCTTATTTCAGAAAATTCAGCAAAATGTTATTAAGAAAAGTTGTCTAGAATTAAAAGTTATGCATAAATACCAAAACTTGGCCTCCTAATATAATTTTTTTTTAAATAATAATTTCCTAAAAAAATTGTTTTAATATTCACCCTAAACAATTTCATAAATCAATCAAAATTAAATCAATTTCGCATAACTTTGTTCAAATTCAAGCACATTTCTAAAATTAAGTTAGATATTTAATTTTTTAGGGAATCACAAACTTCATGTTTGTTGCAACGATATTAAACAAAAATTTAAAATTTCGTAAAAATTCTTCTGAACAAGGTAAAATATTAGTAATGATAATGTCTATATTAAATAAACTCTCAATTAAGGTGCAAAATTTATATTTTAAATGTTTATTAAGAAACTGTGGAAATTGGTATTTAGGCATAAATTGGTATTTAGGCATAGCTTTTAATTGTAAACAACGTTTATTAATAACCTTTTGATGAATTTTTCGAAATAAGTGTACTTTACTCTTGTACAATTTTAATTTTTTTTTACCTAATCTGTATGCTGTTTAACTTGCAACCATTCTATGTGCACCTAATATGATTATTGAACATGCATCAACTTTCGCCAATATCTGTATTTTGGTTCTGCAATTAATAAAAAAATCCCATTTGTTGCACACTTAAATGACCACACTGTATATACGAATACTTATTAAATATTGCAAAAATCAAAGCATGGTATAGGTCTGAAAAACCAAACACCGTTGTGTAAAATATCGAGTTTAACTTTTTACTCGAAAACACTGCGAGGCAGTGGCGTATCCAGGATTAACGTCTGTCAGAACAAAAACCTATTTTCGAAAATAAATAAATACAGTGTGTCCGGAAATAAATGCACCAACTTGAAAAATAAAAAAAAATTGGAAAATATGACGAAAAGTTAATTTTTTTCAGTAACTTTTTGAGACGACAAAATTTTCTTGCAAAATTTGGTAGCCGGGGTTTTTTTGGGAAGAGAAATCATAATTCGGTATTATTTTTGGGGCAATCTTTTTTGACAGTAAACTTTTACGACATTTTGTGAATGTATCCTCTTCCCACACGTTTTCTAAGCAAAAAAGTATACTTAGTGAATAACGCCAAAGGTGACCGTTTTAGAGAAATTTTTAAATTTCTGCATCGATGCAGGTGCATATCGACACTCGTATGCAATTAAAATGTAAATAAATAAGCACATTTATTTTTTGACAGTTTAATTAACTTGTTTTTGATTTTTTTTTTGTAAGAAAAATTTGTCGTCTCAAAAAGTTACTTAAAAAAATCGAAAATAAAATTTCAATTTCAACACCCTGCATCTCGAAAACCAAACATCTGCGGGCCTATGTTCATATATAAACTTTTCGTCATATTTTCCATTTTTCTTTTTAATTTTTTAAGTTATTACCGGACACCCTGTATAACATAAAAATAATTCTTCTTCGAACCAGCAAAATCTATATCACAACATCAAGTATTCTTTTTTGGTCTTGAGCTCGTCAAATATCTCCTCTGGAGATATGGGTATTTCAGGGTACACATAAAGGAGTGTTAACCCATTCAGTCGGTTTTCGCTATTATAATATTGTTTCTGATATATATTTTTAAAATTTTCAGTTTTGAAAATGTTCTTTCTGGCGTGGCGGTGCACACTGTAATTGTGCAAAATATGTTTAGTAGGTTGTTTTGCCTAATTTACGGTTACGCGCTGCGACCGACGGAGTGTGTGCATGAGTATATAATTTTTGATATTCCAAATCTCGTTTATCTCGACAGCTCTGCGGGGGGGCAATTGCCCCCTTTGCCCCCCCCCTGAATACGCCACTGCTGCGAGGTGGGGTGTAAGCTCGAGTTCCCCCAGACATCCAATTTCAGCGTTGCATCTCAGTTTCAGGCGCCGTCAAAGAAATATTGAGCTGCAATAGACGGGCCGGAATGCTGTTGTAGCACGTAATTTATGTTCACTAATAGAGGATTTAAATTCGGCGTAATTACGCGTGAAACAAAGGGGGCCGCGGGACGGATTCGACGGTCTAGAAAGGTAGGTATATTATATACCAGTCGGCAGAATTTACGAGACATCTGGGTGACACCTATATCGTCTATGTGTCTATTGTTCCCGAATTATTCGCCATTTTCCACGGAATTCTTATTTACAGTATCTCCACCTATGGGAACCGTCGTCACAACTGAAACGGTCGATGATAAATGTATAAAAATCTATAGGAAGATCACGCACGGACCATGGGATCGCAGCAGCACGACTATGGCGATACCCGCCCCATGGAAAGCCGGGCGGCGATTCGAGCGTTTCACGATAACGCCCGATCAGTATCATATAGTTATTGTATGTATAGGAGAGACATATACAGTGTGAGCTTTTTTCGATGACCACTATATGGGGATCTCGGAAACTAGCAGAGCTAGAACAAAGGTTAAATGGGCAAAGAATTGCAGTTTTGAATGCAGTCTAATGCCCCTTTTGGATTTTTAAAAAAGTTCATGTCCCTAGATATTTTGAAGAGTGATTTTTGCTATTTCATCAGATCTCTGTAACCCCCTTATTTCTGATTATACAGAAAAACTGTAAAGACAAAAATAGTAGATAATTTTGGGCTTAATAAGATGACCTAATCCAATTTTTTATGTTGTTTGAGATTTTTGAGATATGACATAAACTTGTGTTTTTTAAATGTACATCATAGTTGGCTGTGGCCTTATCAAATCGGCAATTTTTGAGTTCTCCAAAGATATAATACTCGGCACAGTTATTATAAAAATAAAGGAGCTATGGCTAATTTTCAGATTTTTTTAAATATTCACATACTTCAACTTTAAAACTGTACAAATCCGTAAAATCTTCATTTTTGGAGATAATCGCCTAAACTTTTTTGTTTGAAAGGCCTTCAAAAACCGCTTCTTTTGAACTTCCTGCCATTTTCAAAATGCAAATCCAGGGCCGGCTGCGATACCCCCGATTTTCACGAAAACCATTTAACAATTTTTTTATTTAAAATCTGACCCCACAGCGTTAATCAGAACATCCCAGAACCCTTATACACCAAATTTGAATAAAAAATGTACAGGGAGTCAAAGTTGAGCAAAATAGGAATTTTAAAGGCATCAGATCTGCCAAGTCAAGTGTGCCATGGAATCCCCTCAAAACAGTTGAATGGTCAACAGGACCACTCAAGGTATTGGTGTGCAAAGGTCCAATACAAAATATACAGAGTGTTTTTATCTGTGCCATCTCAAATTACTGAATTTTTGGAACTTTATACGGGTCAAAAATCGAGTATATCAAAACCGCTCCACATACTATAAACGAAATAAATCTAAAAAATACAGAAGCCTGCCAGTCAGTAAGTCCATATCAGTTAATGTGGCTGATGTGCCACCACAGGAAACGCACAGAAAATGTATCATATTAGACAGTGACACGGTGACTTTGTTGAGAAAGGTCCAATAATTTAAATTGTTTTTATTTGTTGGTTGGCATTTTGTAAAGAAATGAATTACTTTTGTGTTTATTAATATTTTTTCAATGATTCCAGAGCACTCCTGACCAGTATAAAGTTTAATAAAAATTCAAAATTTTGAGATGGCTCAGAGAAAAATACCCTGTATATTTTTGTAGTAATTTTTTTCACACCAACATTTTGTGTGGTCCTGTTGACCATGCAACTGTTTTGAAGGGATTCAATGGCACACTCGACTCGCCAGATGTCTTTAAAATTCCTATTTTGCTCAACTTTGACACCCTACAGAATGGAACTCCCTGTATACTTTTTGTTCAAATTTGGTATATGGGGGTTTTGGGGTATTCTGATTAACGCTGTGTGGTCAGATTTTAAATAAAAAAATCGCTAAATGGTTTTCGTGAAAATCAGGGGTATAAAAAAATTGCAGCCGGCCCTGGATTTGCATTTTGAAAATGACAGGAAGGCCAAAAGAAGCGGTTTTTGAAGGCCTTTCAAACAAAAAAAAGTGTAGGTGATTATCTCCAAAAATGAAGATTTTACGGATTTGTACAGATTTACAGTTGGACCCCTGTATATAGTCAGCCATGGGATATTTTAATAATTACGTTCTATTTTATAATAAGACATAGCTACTTCAAACTTTCAAATATTTCATTTTTAGCTGGTAACAAAATGTAACATAATACAAAATAATACAAAAATTATCATGATGGAGCTCCACCACATAGTTATTTGCCAGTAAGAAATTACCTAGATCAGCTCTATCCAAATCGTTGGATAGGGAGAAATAGACCTATTTTCTGGCAGCCCCGATCCCCCGATTTTTCTATTTTGGATTTCTTTTTGTGGGGAACAGTACAAAATAAAGTATGAGACAGTTGTTCAATTAAGAGCAGCTGTTTTAGAAGCAATTGTTAGTACTGACAGGCGCTCTCTAAGAAAGGCGACAAATTTGGTTTTAAAATGATGCAATATTTGCATAAATACTAATGGTAGTATTGTTTGAACACATTTTAAAATAATAATAATTTGAATTTGAGTTTTTTAATTTTTGTTTTATTTTGTTTCATTTTGTTACCAGCTAAAAACAAAATATTAGAAAGCTTGAAGTATGTCTAATTATGAAATAGAACGTAATTATGAAAATGTTCCATGGCTGACTAATTGAAAATTAAAAAAAAAACAGAAGATTAGCCATAGCTCTTTTATTTTTTATAATAACTATACCGAGTATTATACAATTGAAAAGCTAAAAAAATGGCAGATTTGATAAGATCACAGCCTACTATGATTTACATATTATTTACGATTTTTGTCTCGATAGTTTTTCTGTATAATCTGAAATAAGGGAGCTACAGAGATCTGATGAAATAGCAAAAAATCATTCTTTTTAAAATATCTAGTGAGCCATGAACTTCTTTAAAGCTCCAAAAGGAGCATTAGATTGGGCATTCAAAACCGCAATTATTTCCCCCATTTAACCTTTGTTCTAGCTCTGCTAGTTTCCGAGATCCCCATAGTGGTCATAAAAAAAACTCACCCTCTATGGTGAGTATCAAACAATTAGGTAATTACGCACCATCCCCTAACCACAAAACAATCGGTGTAGTGTAGTTGGGGTTAAAAATGTAGGCTGTGTGGAATATTTGATTTTTCGAAAATATATTAGCGTTTTTTTATAGAAATTTAGAAATTTTAGTTTCATATTCAGCGCAATAAAATATCACCGTAAAAATCGCGAATATCTCTGAAAAATAAATATTTGTCGAGACATTTCCATGTTATAATTTTAACACGCGTAATTACACCTACGTTTTTGTATATCTTTTTGTCGTATTTATAACTTGTCAACATTCGGCTACATACTCCGCCAAATACGTTCATATAGAAATAGCTTTACTTGCAAGAATATGGATGAAATACTACCACATAAAAAACGAGAAGCGAAGTATCGCAATTTTAAAAGACCTCATATTTCGTTGCGCTTGACATATTTTCATCGTTTTTGTTGGCTCGTACAAGAACGTTTACCCGTATTTCCTTATACATTTCCCTCTATCCGTTTTTCTCAGACGGCCCCGCTCTGTCACGGGAAATACCTAGGTAGAATGGCGAAAATACAGTCAGTCGATATAATTAATTGGGATTGGAATTCTTATCATCGACGACAAATCGGACAAGCTCAACATTCACAAGGAAGTTTTTCGGTCTTTTGAACAGTTTTGTTCGGATAAAAGCACAGCACACAGTATATCCGCAGCCAAATATTTACGGTTATATCAGGGACTCTGAAATAATAATTTATGAAACATACAGTATAGCCCCAAAGGCTTGTTATCTTTGATGTTTTAATGGCCTTTAGTACTATTAAAATCCAAAAATAAATTGCTCGCTAGAGATACCAGTTTGTCGAGAATTGATAAACTATTCTCTAATAAAGGTAGACATCGCCGTACCATAAAAGTCTTTTGCCATTTTCAATATCCCCAGTTTGCGAATCTAGTCCGTCGACTTTTGTTGTAACTTCTCGGTGCGTCGTCAGTCTCGCCGAGTTTTAATCAGTGATGAAAGTTGAGCGAAACTCCGGTTCAACTCTTTACTATTCATTTGTCAGCTAAAGTTCGCTTTGTTTTGCCGTCCGTTGCTGCGAAGTTTTTAGCTGCTGATTTACCTGGCCATTTCTCAAAGATGCTTTGATTTTCAATTGCGTTAAGGTTATTTTCACTGTTTTCTTCGCAACAGAGTATCTAATCAAATTACGCCATTATCTAAATTAATAAACACACAAAATTTATTTACGCCAGCCTAGTTGACAACGATTTTTTAAAACCCTTTATTTTGACTACCGACGCCAGTAATTGCGCCCTAGGAGCCGTACTTTCCCAAGGACAAGTTCCTTATGATAATCCAATATCCTATGCATCTAGGACTCTAAATGAATCTGAAATAAAATATTCTACAATTGAATAATAATTACTAAGTATAGTCTGGGCATGCAAACACTTTCGGCCTTACCTATTCGGGCATAAATTTTAAATCTGTACCGATCACAGAATGGCTTTTCAACTTTAAAGAACCCAACTCGAAATTAGTACGTTGGCGAATATATACGCTTAGAAGAATTTGATTTTGAAATCATATAAGAAAGGTTCTTAAAATTTCAACGCAGATGCAATATCGCGAACACAACTCCATACTTATGAAAATCAATCAACAATTAATAACCCTGGCGAAGTAAATAAATAAATGTTTGACTATTTAAAAAATATTTGTGAACTAGACGAAAACAAACCACCCGAAAACCCTTATCCAGGGACTTTATGACATCCAAATAAAACCTCCTAACATATAAAATCTGATACTATTCATACAACAAACACCGAAACTGGGCCGAATATAGGCAACTGTTAATACATGCAAGGCATCCTAAGATTTAGACAATTACCAAGCAAGTGCGTGTTGTTTACTCAAACATTGATGTCATTGATGGCACCACACGGGTTATAAAAGGGGCTCCAGTCATGTTGTAAAAATTTTAACCACACAGTAGGGGAAGTCTACTAAAAAGGTAAATATGAAAGAATTATTTTCTAACTAGACGTTATGTTGCCGCATTTCAATCATTTTTTGTGTGGAAGGTGAAACTGAATAGATAAGAAATAACACTTATAACACTTCAAGCATCTTTAGAAAATGTATTCACATCATAAGCACCAGTATTTGCTCGAGGTCTTTTCGAGAATTTCCCCGGACACATTTTGTATCGCAATTTTTAAATTGCACGAGAATATTGCCAACGGCAAAGCATAACGACGCCTTCCGCGATCCATATTTTGCATGTTTTCGTTTTAACAATGGAAATGTTTATGTTCGTATATATGGAAGTCGAGTTAGCAGTTTTCGGCCGAGGCCAAAAGACAGCGGTGGCGCAGTGACGCATCGTTTCGCTGACGAACATCGTGTCGTGAATAGGGTTGTTTTCTTCTACCAAATTTTCAAAGCAGCGGTGTTGGAAAGGACCATGATTAATAAACAGGTCTACATATAAAATTTGAATTTCCGAATGAGAGCCGAATGTGTAGGGCCGAATATTGCCGAAAGCAAAGTGACAAGTGTTCAACAATCCTGATTCCTGATCTACAATAATTCATCAGTTATGTTTTGTGGTTTAGGAAGAAGAAGACTTAGGTATCGGTTAAGTTTTGTGATTTGGCAGAATTAAAATTTTTAGGTTATTTAAATTTTTAGGTTAACTTTTTTCCGAGAATTGTAAACTAATAAGTACCCTAAATCAACTGTTATTATAGCAATAACAACGGTACTTTAGAGTTATAATAGCATAAATTATGTTTGAAAATCTGCCTAGAATACCTGGAAAAATAGCTTTAACGTAGTAAGAAGTGTTTTGAACTTTGTTTCGGTTGTTTTTCTAAAAGTATTCTGAGAAACAGAGACAAGTATGTACTATGGTGATTTTGAAAGTGGTGTGAAGAGGTGATATGATCTACAAACCAAGATTATTGGCCGAGATCCATACATACTGCAGGCGAAATTTATGTCGCTAAACTTATCGCTTATGCCAACTAATTTTATTGGACCTAGTTATTAATTATTCAATACTAAGTCACTGCTTCTATAAAAAGCAATAATTTAAAAGCTTTGAAGAGCCCTATAGCATATAAGAAATTCAGGACAAACATGTGCTAAATTAGAAGGCAGAAGAACTTTTATTTTAGTCGCTAAGATAATATATTTTTACAATTTCTGTAGAACCCTCGGTAGAACCGTGTGAGGGCTAATGCATTTATTATTTATTCAGTTACGAGATAAATATATGGTTACAATGCTGTGGTCTCGACATGGTTCTTGTGCTCAAGTATGGAAGTAACACAGTCGTTAACACATTGGGTATATTATTATATGTCCTTTTCGATGTACTGGAATGAAGGTAAAATTGTACAATACTACACATTATACAATACGCAAAGAAGTGTACTCTGAATGAAAATATCACAGTTTTTTTAACAACACATTTGTGATAGAAATCTCAAATTTCCAAAAGTCAGTGCGATATTTTCTTCTAACAGAAGGGATCAGAGACCCTATTTTTTGCGCGAAGCCGCCAGAATTGCAAACAATCACATACGTTGTACCTATTCCGTTGTTGCACACCTATAACCACACAGGAAAACACGGCATTTTATGTACCTACGTCTTACATCAAAATGATCTTCACAACAATACTATATCTTTATATTTCATTACGAGTCTGGAAATAAAGATTTTTCCGTGCGCGCGTGACGGGAAGTCATGCAAGCACGGAAAAATCTATTTCTGGACGTGTAATGAACGATATTTTTTATTATATTTCTTTGAAAACGGAAACTTAAAACATTTTATCGGCATATTATAATAAATTTAATTGACAAAAAATAAACAATGCAGACAATATAGTCTTTGGTATGTATGATGTGTTTCCATGGTTACTCTAAAATTATTTCAAAGGTGCTTTGTTGTAAATTAGTTATTGTCAGATAAGTGAATAAAACGTCAAAAATATTACAGAAATGTATCTAAATATTGAAACACTTACGAATTAAAATACAAAATAGGTATATGTTAAATATCAGAGAGCATAATATAGAGTTTCTTAAATTTAGTTTACTTTGCTGTATATTTCTATTTTAAAGCCATATATTCGGTATTTTTATTCAGCGCACGGAAAGTTTTTCCATGCGCTGTTTCCGTGCGCTAGCCCGAAAAATCACATCTTTCATTATTGCTAAAACAAATGAAAATAAGGTGTTTTCAAACTTAATGTTTTTACAGAAATTTTGCAAACAAATCACTCATAAACGTTGTAAACATGAAACTTTTATAATGCATAGAACAAAGCTAGGTTAGGATATTTTCATTCCATAAAATGAAAAAGTAAGGTCCGCCGCGATTGTTGATTTGTAGATAACTTAAACTATGACCAGGAAAGCCTGATTTACATCCGATCAAAAATTCTATAGGATTTATTTACATTATACAAATACATTATGAAATGAAGAAAAATATAGTTTCTAAAGTAAATACACATTTTAATGTTTTTTAAATCGCTTTACACTAATCTGAACCGCAAAAGGAAACAAATAATGCCAACTTTGGAAAATCGTCAACTTCCCTATTGTGAACAGTCGTGAGATCCAATATTATAATATGTTGGTTTAATTAAAAAGTACCTATGTTTATTCTTACTGCCAACTCGTAAATTGTGTTAAGCGACCTAAGTAGGGATAGATAGAAGGCTGCTACGAAGATGCATTTCAAACATGATATACTGGGTGTATAGTGATTCCGAGCATTCCTGCGAAGTATCTAGTTAAAATGCCCGAATTTACTTAGACTATGCACACATTTTTTAAAATATGTGGTTAAAGTTTTTTACATCATGACTGAATTACCCTGTGACGAACGCTGTTTTTCAGCGGTTCGTAACAAGCACGGCCTGCTGCGGTGTGTGAATGCAATATTGTAACTACATTCGTCGGAAACGGAAATTGGGGCTGTTGATGGTGGGAACTGATAAAGTGATAATCGAGTGTTGCCAAAATTACGCGTTGTAGACTTAAACAAAAAACATAATATTATTAAGTATGACCTTCCTACTAGCAAAATGAAAATTCGGATTTTCCAAAAAAAAAATTAGTGTTCAGTCTTTTGTGTACAGGATGGTTCACTATAAATTAACACCCCCCCTTAACTTGTTAGATTTTGAGGTTAGAAAAGAAAGTTTTTTACAAAAGTTTTAGATACTAATACAAAGTTTTTTGTGACGCTATTGTATTTTATACAGTATGTTCTAGAAAGCCGTGGCAGACATAACATAATATGTTTTTTTAAACGGAACCTCTTGTATATTTTCGGATTATTAAATTCTACGCATTTTTATGATTCCAACGAAGTTTATATGTTATATGTTCGCTCTAACCGTTCGTTCAGAACTGAGCCTTTTTTGTCATGGGTTGCCATGGAAGACAAATGTCAAAGTATGGTAATAATTATTGACAGTTTGCAAGTATGTTCACGCTTTGGAAAACATAGTGGGCTATTTTAAGCCCTCAGAAAAAAATTAAAAAGGGAAATTGTTGAGAAAAATGAGAAATTTTAAATAGTAACATAGTTAATAAACGTCGTCAGATTTATTGTTTAAAATAACTATGCCGAGTATTATATCTTTGGAAAGCTCAAAAAATGGCCGATTTGATAAGGCCACAGCCAACTATGATTTACATTTAAAAAAACACAAGTTTATTTCATATCTTAAAAATCACAAACAACATAAAAAAATTGATCAGATTATCTTATTAAGCCCAAAATTATCTACAATTTTTGTCTCCACAGTTTTTCTGCATAATCAGAAATAACGGAGCTACAGAGATTTGATGAAATCGCAAACAATCACTCTTTTCAAAATATCTAGTGAGCCATGAACTTTTTTAAAAATCCAAAAGGGGCATTACATTGAGCATTCAAAACTGCAATTTCTTCAACATTTAACCTTTGTTCTAGCTCTGCTAGTTTCCGAGGTCCCCATAGTGAGCATCGAAAAAAACTCACCCTGTATACAAAAACTCTTCTGTGTAAACTGAAAATTAAACATTTTGAGAAACTAGAAACTTGTGTAATGGCAACAAAATTTGTGAACAACATGATATCAATGTGTTTCTTAAATACATATAACAACTTGATGGGATTAGAGGGTATAGCAAAGCATACCCGCAACACAATCCGGCAACAACGCGCCGACCGTCGTAGCCGGTGACCCGATTGTGGCGCCATCTCTTAGAGAGTAGAATCAGCCGCGTGCGAAGTGGCCCTTGCGCACATCGGAAGAAGCCTGCTCTTGAAAATCGGCTTAGTTCAATTATTGACCGTTACCAAGGACTCTCCCCCACTCCCCCGGAGTCCGGATTCGGCTCACGCGCGTCCCTCCGGCGGCTCCGGGACAGCCCCGCAGGTGTTCCAACGAAAACGTGCCGCCCGTGTTTGCGGAACGTGCATATTCCCGACCTGCCGTAGGATTTGCCGCTACCGGTTTCGCCTAGAGGCCCTGTATGACACGAAAAGTGACAGTTATTCGCTTTAACAGAGGTTGGACAACGATCGGATCTCTCTCTCTGGCGAGGGTCTTATTTTCCCTATGAAATTCATTTTGTGCAACAGACATATATTTTTTCGCTCTTTCTAACATTCCCCTAGCAGCACGATGTATCAAAATTGGATTTTAAGGTTAAGCTAACGACAGTTAACTGCCATAAGCGTAGGTAGATGAGGGCACAGTTTAAAATGTATAAAAATATAGATAAAACCAATAAATAGGTAAATAGGTTAGCCTATGTTATTTGCAAAGCTTCACTAATAATAATTATTGAAGTTTGAATGGAAAAGTGAAGAAACATATAATTTGTTCCAAGAAAACAGAAATTTTAGGATATCTGGATAAACACATTTATTAAATTTTTGTAGGAGGGTGCTATATGTAGATAGATATGTACATAAAATTAAACAAGGCTCTAGCATACCAACTAATCAAACTTTCGAATATTTCTTCAATAGGAATCATAGCTGCAATAATAATTATAATTCCGTTCATTTAAAAATAAAAAAGTTCTTTTAAATGGTTTTACTGTATGGTTTCGTTTCTTCAAACTCTCTTCTTATACCTACCATCATAATTTTAAGACAATTAATACTGAAATTTGTACGGAACAAAAAGTTGGAAAGTTTGTTTTGGTAATATGAATCAACCAATAATAATAGGAATTAGGCTGAATAAAAAAATGAGTACCTAGGTATTTAATATCGATATATTAGTCTCTCATTCTTTTTTTTGTAAAATAAAAGTTAATAACTTTTTAATGCAAGAGAGATCATCTACATTTCAATAAAGAAGACAACAGTATTTTTGTTGTCAAAGATATATTGTAAGTAAATAGGAAAAATCAAACTAGTACAAGTTCTCAGACATTTATACATATTTAATAATGGTTCTTTCTTGCTAAAGTCACGTTCATCAAACGTTGCAGGAGATGATCCTTTCTTCAGCACAACCTGACACTCAAAATCCATGGCACAGAAGTGAACCTGTGAAAGTTAAAGAACTATAAATTTAAGCTACCTAAACATAATAAAACGCTGCCATCAAATGCTATTTTTTTATCAGCAAGAAATTTGTAATGGAATATAAGCTTACACATTTAACTGACTACACAAAAAGGGTTCTTTATATTCCCACCCGTGTTAACTTCTTTTTTGTCCGATTTTGTTGGTCTTGGTATAAAATAAAGCTCCTTCAAAACTTCCTCTCTCTAACACATATACTTACTTACATTTTTATTATTCCATGAAACGAAAAATGCCTATCCCGGTCCAGTAAATATACCTACCTAACAGGTTTTACCTCCTTGAAGGGCAAAAATTTTAATTTTATCTCTTTAACATTGGGAAATTTTCATAAGAATTCGAATAGGGGGTTTGTAGAACCTTATGGACTTTTATTGAAAATAAATAGGTAGGTACTAATATTTAATACGTATATTAATTTAGGTATCTTATGTTATGTTGCTGATGCAGATTAAGAAAATTATTCTGCAGATTAAAATCACAGATCAAACAAAAAATAAAAAGGAACTAGAGATACTTATGTAATTAAATTTACTTACCTCGCAAATTTTCGTATCATTTCCAACTTTCATGTTAGGGTATTTCATTTGCACTTTCCATCGTGCTCGTTCTTCTGCGCTTTTTGGAAAGGGTGTTATGAAAAATTCATCCTGCTCAGAATTCTTGCAGTTTCTTATTACACAAGATGTCACTTTTAACTGTTAACATTCCTTTTTGCAGAAGAAAACGAGCACGCTCAATAATTTGTCGACAGTTTTGTTGACAAACTGGCACCCGCCAAGATAATAATATAATAAAAACAATGTTACTAGATCTGCCAAAATCTGTTGTCCAACCTCTGTTAAAACGAATAACTGTCACTTTTCGTGTCATACAGGGCCTCTAGTTTCGCCGAAGTTGAGAAATACGAGTTTGGGTACGAAGGAAAGTTTATAAAATAGCGACGTGAGAGGTATTTATGGTGGGTGGTGTGGAGGATTAAATATGCAATGTCTTTATTTTAAAATGCCTCGCTATACCAAGCATAGGGCATTTATTTTTTAAGCAATCAATAAAAAGGAATTTATACAGGGTGGTCCAAACTTTATCAGCAATACTTTAAAAACTGCTAGAAAATTTCAAAAAAGGAGATTTTTTCCTATAAACATGTATCGAAATCATAACGGTTTTCGATATACAGGAGTCAAATTTCAATTTTTTTTTTTCAAATTTTCTTTTACTTCTCCTAAAGGAAGGCAGCTAAGGCAAACATATTTCGTACGGTTTAGACACTCATTACATACTATAAACTAAAAATAATTCAGCCCATCTACTTCCACCAGTGTCGGAGAGACGAGGGACAAATATAATATTTTTTAATAAAAAAATGGTACGCCACTGGAAAAGTAATATTTTTTGCATTCACTAAATTTTCCAATAAATTCTAAGAAAAAACTATTCTTAACTTTTTTTTCGAAAAATGTACCGTTTTTGAAAAATTCACTTTTATGCGTTTTAATTTTTTAGCAGAATAAGAAAATCAAAGTAGCTCTCGAAATTTTGCACACATACTGAGTTTTCAATTCCGAACAACTTTCCTTAATAACATTTGGTCATAAAACCTACAAAAAGATTTCTAGATTCGAAAAATCATGTGTCCTGGGAATTTAAAAAAAATCTAATTTTTCCCACCAGTAAAGTGGGCTTTGGGTAGGTCTTACGGCAAAATGTAATTAAGAAAAATTGTTCGGAATTAAAAACTTAGTAGGTGTTCAAATTTTCGAAAGCTTAGACCTACTTTGATTTTCTTCTGCTAAAAAAATTAGTGAATTTTTCAAAAACGGTACATTTTTCGAAAAAAAGTCAAGAATAGTTTTTCCTTATAATTGATTGGAAAACTTAGTGACGGCAAAAAAAGACTTTTCCAGTGGTGTACCATTTTTTATTAAAAAAAATATTATGGTTGACCCCCGTCTCTCCGGCACTGGTGGAAGTAGATGGGCTGAATTATTTTTAATTTATAGTATTTAATGACTGTTTAAACTGTACCAAATATGCTTGCCTTAACTGTCTTCCTTTAGAAAAAATAAAAGAAAACTTTAAAAAAATTGAACTTTGACGCTAGGATTTCGATACATGATTATATAAAAAAAAATCCTTTTTTGAAATTTTCTAGCAGTTTTTGAAGTATTGCTAATAAAGTTTGGACCACCCTAAATTGTACAAAAGCATAAACCACCTAATAAACATTCAAAGTTAAAATTATCTAATTTTTACTACCCGAATAGTCGTTTGACCAAACCAGTTCACCCCTATTATATGAGGTAAAAAATTGGAAAGTGGGCAATAAACTGGAAGTAATTTTTAAGTTAAAAATAGGTAATATAATTTTCAAATTAACAGCAGTTTTTCTCTTTCTATTAGAATTATTAAAAATGTTTAGATTTTTTGTTATCTGAGCACAAATTTCCTTGCGTATAAAATATTTCTGTACAGGGTGATTCAGTTTTATTTTGCGACACTTCAACAGGTGATACAAAACCAAAAAATAACCGCACTTTCTTCTATAAACTAAATCACTTTTAGGCCTTTAAAAGAGTTACAGGGTGTTAAATTTGTAAGAAATTTGTGGACTTCTTGAATATTTACCAACCTAGTTGAGATATTTAAGTCATATTTGGTACACGTTATAACAGCATGGGTTGGCATAAAACTTGTTAATATCAAACACCTTGAACAACCAATGGCGTAGAAGTGAGTAATTCGTATAATTTATTGTTTTTAGAAAAAAATGAAACACCTTATTGCTATACAGCATTAAAATTTATTTAATTTATTATGTAACTTTTAATTATAAACAAAAATGTCATCTTCGTAATTTTTTGTATGTGTCATGGTTTCATGGCAAATTTGATTTTTTGTATTATTTCGGGGTATTTCTGAAAAATTATCTAAAAAAATTTGCTCCATAAGTAACACTTTAAGTAGAAATAATGTGTTTGCTACTTTAAATTAAGTAACTTTTTCCATTAAACTTAATTATTTAAGGCAATACTTTTGAAGATACAGGGTCTAAAACATTTAAGGAAGATACAATTAATGTTACGCTCTGTATCTTGAAAAGTCAAACCTTAAATGGGTAAGTTTATTGGGAACAGTTACTGTATATAAAGTAAGAAACATATATTTTCTACTTTGAGTCTTACTTAAGGAGTGAATTTTTAGGTTAATTTTTCAGAAATAGGTATCCCGAAATAATACGAAAAATCAAATTTGCTTATTAAAATTTACATAATGCTGTACAAGCTGGTTAATTTTTTATTCTAAAAACAATTATACTAATTACCCACTTCGACGCCACTGGTTGTTCAAGGTGTTTGATATTAACAGGTTTTATGCTAACCCATGCCGTTATAACGTGTACCAAATATGGCTTAAATATCTCAACTAGTTTGAAAAATATTCAATAAAGTCCACATATTTCTTACAATTTTAACACCCTGTAAAGAAGAAAGTGCGGTTATTTTTTAGTTTGTTGAAGTGTCGCAGAATAAAACTTAATCACCCTGTATTTCCCTATAAAAGTATAACGGGACCAATAAGTTAAAAGAATAAGGGTTATTTTTGGTAAAAAATAGTGAGAATATTGTTTAAGCCTGAGTAGATATTTTATAACATTTTTAGTTGACAACCTTGCCAGGTAAGCTAAGAAGCTTTACATTTCTTACCGTTGTACATAGCATAATATATAATAAAATTACGTATTATGTGAGATTCTCACATAATACGTAATTTTATTATGTGAGATTCTCACATAATACATAGTATTTATTAAGTTTATATATAAACCCAAAAACGACAAAAACCTATATTATGTACCTATATAACAGGTCGAATATAGAGGATAAATTACATAACTATCTAACCTATTTTTGACCTAACCTGCAGGGACTAATATTGAGACAAAATTTACTTCTTTAAGACCGCCAGAAGTACATGAATTATCTTTTGACTATAAGGGTGTCTAGAAAGTTAAATTAATTATAAAATGTTCCTTGTCTTCAAAGCCTGATTTTAGGTAATAGTGAACTAAATTACATCTAAATAAGTTTCCTAAAAGTTGGGTATTTACGAAGCCTATATTTAGGATATGTTTTTAAATTTTAAACAATTTTCTAAAGGAAAAAATTGGTACTGTTATTTTACCTTTATAGGTAATTCTCACCTAAACATTGGTAATCTTGCCTAGGCCTGTTGTTGGGCCTGCTGTAGTACAAACCGCGTTAAATTAGAGATAAATATATATTCCGTTTGTAAGGTATGTGGGCATATTACGTGGGTGCACCAACAACCGCGAAACGCACACAACTTAAAATTAAATTTAAATTACACACAGTTACTGCATAATACCGTAGGATGCGTTGAATGCACAGAGAAAATAAACTAGCTATCCAACCTAGCGCCCGTGCCGTAAATTCTTAGTTTTAGGAATGTAGGCCCGCACAGGCGTGTCGGAGAATGAACATTAAAAAATACCAAATTAAGTATTTTCTAAAATTTATTTAAAATGAAAATGAAAATGGAGAAGAACTTTCATACGTATGAAAGTTCTTCTCCATTTCCATTTTCATTTTCAATCATTCCTTACGAGAGATTCGTATGTGAGGGACTACACCAGCATGACTTCCAAGATGTATGGTTGTACAACTGTATCTAACGTCAAGGTTGTGTCTATTAGTCTGGTGTGTTTCGGAGGAAATTGGAGAGTATTTTCTGTGATACGGCGCGAACGAAGGCTTCTCCGTTCAGCTACTATACAAACAGACCGATTTAATTTCAACGGTTCAGCGAAGTGTAGCGGTAGAACGTTCGCCTAGCAAGCGAGAGGTCCAGGATTCGACCCCCGGCGCTGACAGAAAATCCTTTTTAATTTTTCTGAAATGATGTCCGATTTTCTTTCTTTCATGTCCGTTGGTCTACGTCCTATGCGTATGAAAGTTCTTCTCCATTTCCATTTTCATTTTCAATCATTCCTTACGAGAGATTCGTATGTGAAAGACTACACCAGCATGACTTCCAAGATGTATGGTGGTAGAACTGTATCTAACGTCAAGGTTGTGTCTATTAGTCTGGTGTGTTTCGGAGGAAATTGGAGAGTATTTTCTGTGGTACGGCGCGAACGAAGGCTTCTCCGTTCAGCTACTATACAAACAGACCGACTTAATTTCAACGGTTCAGCGTAGCGTAGTGGTAGAACGTTCGCCTAGCAAGCGAGAGGTCCCGGGTTCGACCCCCGGCGCTGACAGAAAATCATTTTTAATTTTTCTGAAATGATGTCCGATTTTCTTTCTTTCATAAAATTTATTTGTGGCGTAAAACAGTAAATGAACTAAACTTTGAACTTGTAACTCAAAAAAGATCTTCAACAAATTTGTTTCTTGAGCTTTCGGAGAATAAATCTTTCTCCTTCCTCAAAGATCATGTCACGTCAAAGTGAAATGACAAATTTACAACAGAAACAATAGCCTAGCCACCTGATTCGTTCTAATAACACAAAATTTGAGGAGGAAATTAAACATATAAAACATGTTCTTGAGAAGAATAGTTATCCTACTGAATTTATTGAGCAACTTTTTCAGGATTGCCTACAAAATAACAATGCTAATAGAATTAGAGAAATAAATCTGGTGGACCGACCAGTAAATTTAATTATTCCTTATATTCCTGGACTATCAGAACTAAACTAAAACGCATAGGCAATCGTTTTAATGTCAGAACAGTATTTAAAACCAAAAATACCTTAAGATCGATGCTAGTTAAAACGAACCCATTTAATGAGGTACAAAGTTCAGAAAATTGCGTTTATAAAATTCCTTGCGAATGTGTAAAATTCTATGTTGGGGAGACTTGTAAGCCATTTAACGTTCGCTTAAAAGAACATAAAAATTATATCAGGCAAAATCAAATTTCGAAGTCGAAAATATGTGAACACTCTTTTAATAACAATCATAGGATTTTGTGGGATAGTTCCAAACCAATTATCAAAGAAGAAGTAGGAAATAGACGAAAAACTAAAGAATCAGAATGTATTCTAGGAAATACAGACAACTGTGTTGCTGAATGTTTAGTGGAATTCAGTAAAATATTTTTGCCACTTATTCAAAGAGAAGTTAGCATAAATAATTAGGTAGAACACAGGGTACAATATCAGACAGGTGGCTAGGCTATTGTTTCTGTTGTCCTGATATTTTAACCTGAAATTTATTAATCTGTCATTTCACTTTGACGTGACATGATCTTTGAGAAAGGAGGAAGATCTATTCTCCGAAAGCTCAGGAAACAAATTTGTTGAACATATTTTTTGCGTTACAAGTTCAAAGTTTAATTCATTTACTGTTAAGAATTTATTAATTTTCCAGGCAACTTGAAAAAGTTGTCTTTTAACCAGTTTGGTGGCGAAAAACCCAATACCAAATTAAGTTTTCACTGTTGCTAATTTTCTTATTTTTAAATATAGACCATAGGTTTTCAATTCATTCATCTCTGGATTTCGTTACAGTACAGTCACAGTCACAACCTTCTCAAGCTTACAAGCCCTGTGCAAACATGTGGCAACGTTGCAGCGGGACGGATCAATGGGTCTATGCAGTACAGAGCAGTCTGCACTTTGGATTATTTTATCTTTTCTAATAAACGTTCAACCCTCTTTTTAATTATAATTAGATACATTTGCGAACTTTGTTTCAATAATTGGGTACCTAAGTAAGTAGGTAGGTTTGTTTAACAGACAATAAAAGCAGTAACAAGTAACAAAATATACACAGAAGTATAAGTATTTATAATAAGTACGATTCCTGGTGTGGATAGGTACATTTTCGACAAATAATATGGTAAATTTGGGCAAATACTTTTCACAAAGTGCTCCATGAGGCAAATGATGATTACCTATATCTTCCCTTATGGTTAAATTTTCATAAAAATACAAACAACAAGCGAACAGAGAATAGCATGTTGTGAAGGAGAGTAATCTCTTCTGATTGAAATGGCATGGCAGTTAGTGTCAATTTCATAATATGTTCAACTAAATTATCTTTTGACTTTAACATTAGGTAAAGAAACTTTTGCAACAATACTAAACAATGGTTGGATTGTTAGAAAGCTCCTTTAATTTTAAAGGGTACTTTAGTTTGTCTGTGCAATTGGCCCTTAATCATTTTATTTAAAATTTCGTCCATTGGACAGCTCAAAACGAATACAAGTTGACCGCCTGCCGTCACGCAAAGAAAACCCAGCTACTTCAAGTTATTTTTACGATTTGACTTACAGCCAGGTATATAACTAAGTTCTAGCTTCCCTCGATGGTTCTAGGCAACTTGAGGCTTGAAATTGTAAAGGAACGATTCTTCACTTCGAACTTTTAGAGAAATGTTTCATTTTTTGACAAACAAAACAAATTTATAAAAAAGCTGTCGCCAGCACTTCGGGCTGTCTGTTTCCACCCAGAGACACACTGCCTCGTCGTAGCAATCTGGCGACGATAGCACTACCCGCACTACACAAATTAATTCTGGTAAATTTCTTGTAAAATCAACTGACGGGGAGTGACAGGCCACGCCGCGCAGACCCGCAAGCCATGTTTCCAGCTTTCTCAACTTCAGGGCTTTGCTAGAGTCGGCTGTGGTACAGTCATTTTTTAATTTATTTTCTATTTCAGATATGAGTCATTTATTGAAAACAATCTTCAGAATTGGATGTAGCCTAAATGCGTGCGAATATGAGAGCGTCATTTATTTCATATCGTAGGTTCAAATCCCGAACGACCAATTTCTTTTTTTTTTTTAATTATCAACGAGATTACAGATTGTATTGTTTACTTTAGTAATAAAATAGTAAAGAAAATGATATATTTTTAATTAAATTAAAGTTGCACATACAGATAGTTTTTGTGTGTTAAAACCCATTAGCGCCTTGCGTTACCATATGGCAACGTCCAACAGGTGATCTTTTCGACGCGTCCTAACTTGTCAGCGATTTTATTTCGTTTACGGTAGGAATCTTATTACCGACGTATTACTGTTTGGAATACATTCGTACTGGCAAATTCAGTTTACATTTGATTGTTAGAGTGTGAGCAGTGCTAGAATATACCATTCAAATAAATCATCGAAAAAAATGGAGCCTCGGTTTGAGTAAGTATGTTTATTTTTATGTGTCACATATTTTTGTTACTTTGGATTTATATTTATGTATAGAATACGTTAGAGCATTCATTGACAAAATATAAAGACATTTTACTAAAAACTAGCTGACTTACATATTCGTAAACATGACTGTTGCCATATGGCAACGCTAGGCGCTTACATTCAGTAAATATTTATTTTTCAATTCCAGGAGAGGATTCTCAGTTTCTCAAGCACTAGATATGATTTACAATGATGAAACTTAGACCAATGATTGAAATGCTAAAAGATCGATGTATCCACAATTTTGTTCCGGAATTGAACCTAGCATACGATGAAAGTATGGTAAAGTATTATGGGAAGCACAGTTGCAAACAGTTTATTCGGGGCAAGCCAATCAGGTTTGGCTACAAAATCTGGAGCCTATAGGCTCCAGATTTAGTGTTTATATAAAAGATGGCTACCTAATAAACTTTGATTTTTATCAGGGAAAGAGTCCTAAAATGAATTCGGACTATGATGTTCTAATTGGTAAAGCCGCTAGCCCACTTCTGATAATGTTAGATGAACATCCGCTAGGAAAAAGACAGTTGGTATACTTTCTATATGAATAATTTATTTTCTAATGCAGCACTATTTTCTTTTTTGCAATTTCGCGGCTATTCCGCCATTGGGACAATTCGAGAAAATAGAAGTCCAACACAGTGCACCCTAACTAACAACTTGCGTATCAAGTTCGTCCTAAAGGTGCTGGAAGACATGCAGGATCAATAGAGTCGTCAGATAATAGCCGTATTTCAGATAATATTAGATTTGAGTAGTAATACAAAGAGAGTACGGGACCACTTTGACCTCAGTTGACCCCTTGATCCTGAGAGTCCCCTACGGCCCGAGGTCACGGGAGCAAAGTGGCTACGTCATGCCCGAGGTCACGTGACGTCACCGGATGACCCCAGTTGACCCCTAGATCCTGATAGGTTAACCTTTGGGCCACGTGTGACCCCCAGTTGACCCCCCCCCCACTCCAACGACGGGGCAACCCCCACTCCAACGGCTTGGTGGGGTGAGGTCTATATATTCGTGCGCAAGAGCAGTTTTCCCGTTATATACACTTACAATTTCCCACAGTCTGATTTGCCGAGTTCAAAATGCAGTCGTTCCTGAATCACCTGAACAAGAATTTGATCGTCAAGAAATTCGAAAGCGTTCAAAATATGGACGTGGATGAAAATTTTCAAATCACGAGCGTGGACAAAGTGAACACGCAATACGGAGAGAAGGTCTACGTAGAGTTCGAAGAATTTAAGACGGTGCTGCCGCAACGATACACGGCCGAGTTTACGCCCCAACGGATCGAAGAAATTAATAGGGATATCGGTAACGGAAGGAGGTATTACATGAAGAATCTTGGACCCGTCGGCCGATCTACAAATATCGAATTTATTGTAGAACCATGACGAAGCTGGAGTACAGAAGAAAACTGCAACAATATTTGAAGAATTTAGAAGCATTGAAATATGAACTTATGTTATATGAAATTAAAATGAAGATAAAACATATTGACTTACACAATTAATTTTTAATAAACGTTTAAAAATCTTTTGTTGTGTTTTTTTATAAGAATCTTTGTGTTGAAGGGAAAACACCTGAAGCATCATATTATAATAAAACTCTCACTCTAAGCAATAATATCACTCTATTCCACTGTTATGTGTATACAGGGTGATTCTTAACTTATACACATAAATTTGGAAAATTGTAGGTTATGTCAAGTAATGGCTAATAATGAAAAAAAAAGTCTAAAAGCCGAAGGCCTCCGTCCGACTGGCATGTAGTTGCCCGAACAAAATCCACCCTTCGCCCTTGCACGCGTTTCGCGCATGCGCAGTTCCGCACTTTTGATACCTGAAAAAATGAAAATGAAAATTCGAAAAATTTTGAAAATTTTTTATTCAAAAAATGTAATTTTAAAAAGGTCCTGATCCTATAATCCCGATAACATTTTGGGAAATTTTCATTTTTTGACGGTGAAATGTACAAGACAAGACTCAGACGAATGTTTTATATACAAGTGCAGATAGAATTTTTTCGAGTGACTGATAAAAACAGTTATTATAATAGTTAGTCGGAAGGCCCCAGATAACATAGGAAATTTTGTTTGAACAAAATCTGTAAAAAAAATCCAAGACGTGAAAATGTAGGTAGAATTTTCGAATAAGTTTTGTATACCGGTAAAAATATATGTAAAGGTAAAAATAACGTCAGTTTCACTTGGAAAAACCATTGGTCAAAACTGACTTAATCCGCCTTTGATACACCTCTCCCAAATCCAATGGCAATCGGTTCACCAGTCGATAACCTCTTGGTCACCGCGACAATAATGTTAGGTTAGGTTAACTACTTAAAAGAAATGTAAAGTAGCATCTCTGTGACGTCACAAGATTCCACAGTTGGGTTTGTTCTGGTGTAAGTTGCGATTCTGGGAGTTGGAGGGTCCACGCACTTCCACACTCGTCAACGCTTCGTTAATGCGTCGTCAAAGATTCGTTAACGCGGTTTTAACGCGTCTTAACGCATTGACGCGATGTTAAAGCTTCGTTAACGCTTTGTTAAAACTTTGCTGACACGTCGTTAACGTTTCGTTAACGCGTTGTTCGTTAATGCGTTGTTCGTTAACGCATTGTTAACGAATCGATAACTAGTAGTTAACGCATGGATAACGCGTTGTTAACGCGTTAATAACGCTTCGTTAACGCGTAACGCATGGATAACGCTTCTTTCACGCGTTTAACACGTTGATAACGCTTCTTTCACGCGTTTAACGCGTTGGTAACGCCTCGTTAACGCGCTGTCAATCCTCGTTAACGCATTGTAAACGCTTCGTTAAAGCGTTTTTTAATTTGCATTATATACGTATTTGACCAGTCATAATTAATTTAATAGTGAACGCGATTAGTCGACCACCACGCCAATAATGTTACGTAGATGGAAATAACTCTGGGGCAATGGTGTTATATTTTGCTAGACATCGGCCTCCCGAGCAACTTTTTCTAATAACTTTTAGGTCAGTCGAAGTTTTTTTTGGAAATGCTGTCTCTTTTTCATCTGCATCAAATGTCATGTCTTGGAATTTTTTTTGTCGAATTCTGTTCGAACGAAAGGCATTTCCTAGGTTACCTCGACCTCCCGAGCCACTTCTTCTAATAACTATTTGGTCGGTTCTCGTTTTTTAATATTCTGTCTACTTTTAACTTGCGTCAAACACTCGTCCAACTACCATCCCGTCTTGGAATTTTTTTGTCGGATTCTGTTCGAACGAAAGGCATTTTCTAGGTTACCTCGGGCTCCCGGCCAAAATTTTCGAATATATATTTTTTTGATCAGTTGCCGTTTTTCTAAAATCCTGTCTACCTTTCAATTGCATCAAATATTCGTCTTGGATTTTTTGTTTGTCAGATTCTTTTCAAACTAAAGGCATTTCCTAGGTTACCTCGACCTCCTGAGCCACTTTTTCTAATAACTATTTGGTCGGTTCTCGTTTTTTAATATTCTGTCTACTTTTAACTTCCGTCAAACATTCGTCCCACTACCATCCCGTCTTGGAATTTTTTTGTCGGATTCTGTTAGAACGAAAGGCGTTTTCTAGGTTACCTCGGGCTCCCGACCAAAATTTTCGAATATATATTTTTTGATCAGTTGCCGTTTTTCTAAAATTCTGTCTACCTTTCAATTGCATCAAACATTCGTCTTGGATTTTTTTGTCAGATTCTGTTCGAATAAAAGGCGTTTTTCCTAGGTTACCTCGACCTCCCGCGTTTTTCGGCAATTCGGTCTACTTTCCACTTGCATCAAACATTCGTCTAAGTCCCATCTCGGAATTTATTTCAGATTATATTCGGATGAAAGGCATTTTCTATGTTACCTCGATCTCCCGAGCAAAATTTTCTAATATCTATTTTTTTTGGTCAGTCTCAGTTTTTTCAAAAAAATTATGTATACTTTTCACTTGCAAACAGTCGTCTAAAATTTTCTTGGAATTTTTTGTCAGATTCTGTCGGAATGAAAGGTGTTTCATAGGTTATCTCAACCTCCCGATCAACTTAATATTTTTTGATCCGTCCCCGATTTTCGAAAATTCTGCCTACTTTTCACTTGCATCAAATATTCATCTAAGTCCCATTTTGCAACTTTTTTTTACTTTCTATTCGAAGGAAAGGCGTTTTCTAGGTTACATCGGTCTCCCGAGCCACTTTTTATAATAACTTGTTTGGTCACTCACCGTTTTTTGGGAAATTCGGTCTACTTTTCACTTGCATTCTTATTCATCAACGCGTTAACGAAATGTTAACCAAAACCTAGTTACTACTTTCGATTTCATTAGACGTATTTTCTTAACAAATTTAAAAGCTAACAGGTCGTCTTTTGATCCCAAAACTATTACTACCCATAGTACCTTTCTGCCTATAGAACTAAGATAGCATTTGTTCAATTATTAGTATATCTTTCATGATGTCCCATTTATTTGACTTACCAATTAGACGTATTTTCTCATCAAAATGAAAAGCCAAAAGGTAGTTTTTGATTTACAAACTTGTAAATTAGGCCATTTTTTTCTTGACCTGAATATTTCTCTGTTTTCGATACGTATTATAGGCTTACTATTCACGTAAGTAAAGTCAACAGTGCGTTTTGTATTTTAGTTATTCATTTTTATCCGTCTAAAATATCAAGGAATACCCCCAAAAGCTAGCAAAATGGGCAAACAGTCGATAAAAATTCCGTTGAATATCTTATTACTACTACCTATGGTGCCTTTTTTATTAATCAGAAGTGTATTATATGAGTGAAAGTATTGTTTTGGTGAAATTTTTATTATTCATTTTTATCAGTCTAAAATATCAAGGAATACCCCCAAAAGCTAGCAAAATGGGCAAACAGTCGATAAAAATTCCGTTGAATATCTTATTATTACTACCTATGGTGCCTTTTTTTATTAATCAGAAGTGTATCATATGAGTGAAAGTATTGTTTTGGTGAAATTTTTATTAAATCGGTTTAAAATGAGCGATTTCTATGTTTTGAGGTTGTAACTCCTTGTAGGTAATATGCAAACATGATTCAAAAGGAATCCAACTGACCATTATTAAACTACAACTTTTTGTCTAAAAATTTTTTTAAAGAGTTTAGCTTCTAAGATTATAAGCTGTTACAATTAACTGTTGATAAACTAAACATATTTTAATCGCATTTACTAAACAATTTAAGCCAATATTTTTGGATCCTCTAACTTACGACGCAAAATTAAGGCTTCACATGATATCTAGAAAATTGTGAATTGCCACTCGCAATATTTTTGATTCTAGATAATCGAGAAAATTGTCATTATTAAACCTAATTATTAAATTGAGTTGAAAGTCAACGCACAAAGATTTTTGTATGATATTTACTCTCAGGGTCGTTGTCTCAGAATTCTATAAGAGATTCTTAAGATTTTTTCCTATTATCTCAATTAGTAACTTATTGAAACTCAATTTACACAAAACCAATTTTCAGAGGACAAAAATCCCTTGAAAATATGATTTTTTAAATTTTATAACGTTCAGTATTTTTTATTTTGGTTATATAGTTACCACCTAGCTTGACCCAGTGAAACTGAATTTTACACAAGAACAATTTTCAGAGGATAAAAATCCGTTGAAAATATGATTTTTTAAATTTTATAACGTTCAGTATTTTTTTATTTTGGTTATGTAGTAGCTTGACCCAGATGGAATTTTTCTTTTCATCAGATTCTGTTCTAACGGGAAGCGTTTATGATGTTGTCTCGGTCTATTGAACAACTATTCTAAAATAACCCAACCTGTATAAAACATAAAATGGGACAGCCACATCACTACTTTTTTTGCCTTGTATATTTCCAAACTGGCTGTTAGATGTGTTTCTCACCTTAAAAAATTAAAGCCAATATTTTTTTTGGACCCTCAAACTTGCAACACAATTAGGTTTCACATCTCTGGCATATTTCTCATTTATTTTATATATACGTAGGTATAAGTTTCATTGTTTAATAAAACCAACTCGGCACTTTTCACGTCCTATGCGTCGCACTTGCTTCAGTAGATTCTCGGTCGTGGCCACAGATAAAGACTCTATCGAGGCGTTGTAATAAATATATGAAAAGTCTGAGTTTCGTGTTTGTTTTTCTTTGGAAAGATGGAAGTGTATCAGTACCTACTTCAGTATAATAGATACGCGTAGTTCAGTGAAATTTTGGATTACGGCAGTATCTATCTATGGAATTTGAACGGTTACTGGTTGTTTTTCCCGTGAAAATGACTGTGTTGTTAGAAAAATGATGTTTGGTTATATCTGATAGCTCGGGGATGTTTATTTTACTGTCTGGGGCATTAGATGTAACCTGATTTCTTTTTATACATCATCAAGAATCTTTCGGTGAGTTGTATTTTGTTTTCTTATCTCTAGGGTATTTTTTTATGTACTTGCGTCGCATTTTGAAACCTATATCGTAAAACCGGTGGTGGCACCCTGTGTTTAAAAACTATACTTCGAAAAAACATCTTGTCTGATCCAATTTTGTTATCATTTTCGTAAATGGGGTAAACAAATTAAACGTTAGCAATTATATTTGTATCAAAAAAATTTTGTCGAAAAAGAATTTGGCAAAAAAAAATTGGCAAAACAAAATTCGACAAAAAAAAATTTGGCAAAAAAAATGTCAAAAAAAATTTTACAAAAAAAAATTTTGACAAAAAAATAAATTTGGCAAAAAAAAATTTTGACAAAAAAAAATTTGACAAAAAAAAATTTGGCAAAAAAAAATTTTGGCAAAAAAAATTGTCAAAAAAAAAATTTGACAAAAAAAAAATTTTGACGAAAAAAAAATTTGGGGAAAAAATTTTGACGAAAAAAAAATTTGGAAAAAAAAATTTTGACGAAAAAAAATTTGGGAAACAAAATTTTGCAAAAAAAAATTTGACAAAAAAAAATTTTGCAAAAAAAAAATTTTGGTAAAAAAAAATTTTGGTAAAAAAAAATTTTGGCAAAAAAAATTTTGGCAAAAAAAAATTTTGGCAAAAAAAAATTGACAAACAAAAATTTTGGCAAAAAACTTCTACAAAAAATCACAAAAAATTTTCACCTGTCTGAATGACAGTCTGTCCTCCGCCTATTAAGATATAGCTTTTACTTCCTTTATATAAGTTTTCGTTTCCAAGATATCAAGCGGTTTATAAATGGGACAGCTGGTATATTTACATTTTTTTCTTTCTTTTGCTCATGTAATCCTTGGGAATTTTTTTACGAAAGGTTTCCAAATATCTAGCTGTTTAAAAATGGGACAGCTGGTATATACTTACTTGCATCTTGGAGCACTCGAACTGATACGTGGAATCACGCACCCTTCTTATAGGCCATTATTTGTCGACTAAGGTTTTTTTTTGTCTGGTCAGCAGAGCCGCGTTTGCCTACCAAGGTTTTTTCCTAACCTTATATATTTTTTGAATCCACCGGTATAAAATATCGTCATTATTTCCTTCTGTGGGGAACTAAAAAATATTTACTTTCAAATAAGGTTGAGGAAACCGGTATTTAAAAAAGTAATAACCCCTAAAATTTTTCCAAACGAGATGAACTGAAACAGCTAGGGTGTATAAAATGGGACAGCCGCGCAATTACCTTTTTCGGTCTTGTGTATATTTTACTGGAATAAATAATTATTTCCAATTTTTTTTTGGTACAACCTCTACATCGTATTTTTTTTACTGAAATTTTTTCATCATTTTTTTCCAAGTGAAACTGACGTTATTTTTACCTTTACATATATTTTTACCGGTATACAAAACTTATTCGAAAATTCTACCTACATTTTCACGTCTTGGATTTTTTTTACAGATTTTGTTCAAACAAAATTTCCTATGTTATCTGGGGCCTTCCGACTAACTATTATAATAACTGTTTTTATCAGTCACTCGAAAAAATTATATCTGCACTTGTATATAAAACATTCGTCTGAGTCTTGTCTTGTACATTTCACCGTCAAAAAATGAAAATTTCCCAAAATGTTATCGGGATTATAGGATCAGGACCTTTTTAAAATTACATTTTTTGAATAAAAAATTTTCAAAATTTTTCGAATTTTCATTTTCATTTTTTCAGGTATCAAAAGTGCGGAACTGCGCATGCGCGAAACGCGTGCAAGGGCGAAGGGTGGATTTTGTTCGGGCAACTACATGCTAGTCGGACGGAGGCCTTCGGCTTTTAGACTTTTTTTTTCATTATTAGCCATTACTTGACATAACCTACAATTTTCCAAATTTATGTGTATAAGTTAAGAATCACCCTGTATACACATAACAGTGGAATAGAGTGATATTATTGCTTAGAGTGAGAGTTTTATTATAATATGATGCTTCAGGTGTTTTCCCTTCAACACAAAGATTCTTATAAAAAAACACAACAAAAGATTTTTAAACGTTTATTAAAAATTAATTGTGTAAGTCAATATGTTTTATCTTCATTTTAATTTCATATAACATAAGTTCATATTTCAATGCTTCTAAATTCTTCAAATATTGTTGCAGTTTTCTTCTGTACTCCAGCTTCGTCATGGTTCTACAATAAATTCGATATTTGTAGATCGGCCGACGGGTTCAAGACTCTTCATGTAATACCTCCTTCCGTTACCGATATCCCTATTAATTTCTTCGATCCGTTGGGGCGTAAACTCGGCCGTGTATCGTTGCGGCAGCACCGTCTTAAATTCTTCGAACTCTACGTAGACCTTCTCTCCGTATTGCGTGTTCACTTTGTCCACGCTCGTGATTTGAAAATTTTCATCCACGTCCATATTTTGAACGCTTTCGAATTTCTTGACGATCAAATTCTTGTTCAGGTGATTCAGGAACGACTGCATTTTGAACTCGGCAAATCAGACTGTGGGAAATTGTAAGTGTATATAACGGGAAAACTGCTCTTGCGCACGAATATATAGACCTCACCCCACCAAGCCGTTGGAGTGGGGGTTGCCCCGTCGTTGGAGTGGGGGGGGGGGTCAACTGGGGGTCACACGTGGCCCAAAGGTTAACCTATCAGGATCTAGGGGTCAACTGGGGTCATCCGGTGACGTCACGTGACCTCGGGCATGACGTAGCCACTTTGCTCCCGTGACCTCGGGCCGTAGGGGACTCTCAGGATCAAGGGGTCAACTGAGGTCAAAGTGGTCCCGTACTCTCTTTGTATTACTACTGATTTGATAGAATTGACCACTTTGTTCAGCATACAGAAGGCCATAAAAAAAGGAGGTGCGCGCGCAGTACATGCAAGTCCATAATTAGAACAATGTGCTGGAAGTGTAATGTAGCCTTGTGTATTGACTATTTCCAGCCATTCCATTGTCGATAGCATAATCTGCTATTGCATATTGAAAATAATATATACTTGACGATATTACACTGTTTCACTGCTTTCCAAATAACTGCCAAAACCTTTTTGATTTCTTATAAAATTAGACACTTTTATAAAATTAGACACTAAATTTGAGAAAATACATAATTCAGGCGTTAATGGGTTAAAGAAATTACGTTTTATGGATTTTATTATCAAAATTTAAAAGTTAACATTACAAAAAATGAATCCAACATGGACGCCACTAGATTCTTTTCATTAAAGCTAGTTGGAATTAAGTGAAATAATCTGTATATAAAAAGGACGCCAACATTTTTTTCAGCGCACACAATTTTCTTCTAGAGCTCGAACAAAAGTTTCTGCTGAAAGATACGATATCCGAAAGGCGAATAATGGCTCCTCCCTCTATACACTTTTTCGATAAGGGGGAAGCACGGAAACGGATGACTCGGAAGGAATGTCTCGAAACAAATAAAGGCCTTTTTAATCAGGGACTAATTTAAATAACAAATTCCGCAATAACGGCCCGGCAAGCGAACTAAATCGAGAGATAAGAAAGTTATAAATGAAGTGGAAGGAGGGGAAAAATTGAATCTTACACAGGGTGACACGAGAGACCGACATTAACCGAAAGCGTGAGCAGCGAACGGCGACGGGGGAGCCGATAATTGGTTATTATTGCTCGAGTTATATACAGTGTGATTCAGTCGCGGTGTAAAAAATTTTAATCACACAGTGGGAGAGGAGGCGTACTAAAAAGGAAAATGAGAAATACTACTTTTTTTAGAATTCACACTTTTTTTTACGAAATTTCGTAAAAAGTTTGTAAATTCGCACTATTTTCGAAATTTCGTAAAAAGTTTGTGAATTTCAGCTTTTTACACCGTTTTTACGAAAAAAGTAAAAAGTTTGGGACTTCACACTTTTTTTACGAAATTCGTTAAAAGTTTGTCAATTCACACTTTAAACGAAATTTCGTAAAAAGTTTGTGAATTTAAACTTTTCACACTGTTTTTAGGAAATTTCGTAAAAAGTTTGTGAATTCACACTTTTTTACGAAATTTCCTATCTAAAAGTTTGTGAATTTCAACTTTTCACACTGCTTTTACCAAATTTCGTAAAAAGTTTGTAAATTCACACTTTTTTTACGAAATTTCGTAAAAAGTTTGTGAATTTCAACTTTTCACAATTTTTTTAAGAAATTACGTAAAAAGTTTGTAAATTTGCAAGTGGCCGTTACATTCTTTATTCATTGTCACGGTAGCTCCGCTTTTCTTGTCAACTTCATAGGCGTCGGTTAATCATTTTTCAAAAACTTTTAAATGTGAGATGATTCTTTACAAATTCTTTACAGATACTTTAGAGACTCTTTCATTATGTTTTAAGCCGATTTAATTTTGGATTTATGTAAGGCATATTTACGATAGAGACGTATTGTATTCTAGTTGCTAGCTGACCTGTATATGAGAAGGTATTTTTAAATAAAACAATGTAAAATTGTTAATTTGCATTTTTTTTACTCAAAAAAATTTTACAATAAGTATAAAATATAGTACTTATTAAATTATAAAATCATAGGTAAGGAAAAACGTCCGATAGACCAGATATGTTTATAAATAGAAAGGTGTTACATGCTCTTAAAATTACTCGGCCCCAGTATTGAAAAAAAAAACACAAATTATAAGAATTTTTACTAGGTGCTATACTAGGTGAGTACTAGATATAGACCGCTAAATACGATTCTGTTATACTTATTATTCACTTTTAAGTCAGTGGCTTTGGCCTTTTTTAATATATTTTAAATTAGTAGGTACCTTTTGCAGATGAAATTATGCAAGTTTGAAAGTTTTTGACGGCGCCTACGAAGTTCTCACAAAATGATTAACCGACGCGTTTGAAAGTTTCAAAATATAAACAACAAATACGAAAACTTGACAAGAAGGAGGAAAGTGATTTTTTATTACCAAGAGAGCTGATTGACCTACTAACAATTAGCAATTGAAAGCATATTATTAAAACGTGCTGAAGGATATGAAAATATAAAAATAATTGTAAGTTACACATGTTGAGTTTATTGCCATTCTAAAATATCTTCCAAGCTGACAGAGGTAATTATCATAAATTAGTATAAAGTAGAAGAAAAAGAGCGATAGTCCTGTTTCGGGACGGTAATCCCTCATCAGTATGGCTCACCCGACTATCAAGTGGTATAGACAAACGTCTCTAGACGATGAATTTACTAAGGAATCAATTAATTGGCAAAGCAATCAATTGATCATGGACTATTATAACGATAGCACACCCGAAGGTGCGGGACAAAGCCACTGGTCTTGATCGGCAAAGGCTCACGACACAACTACCGAGACCCGCCATCTAGCACGAGAAATAATTGCCAATGTTATAAGGGCTTGCCTTCCTCCATAGTCTAAGGCATCACCGTTAAGAATAATATTAACAATAAATAAAATAACAATTGTATGAAAATTAAGTCAGTGAGTTACACAAAATTGAGCTACGCCCCTGAACTGTGACTAATTCTATAATATTTGAGTTCTTCCCCCTTACGTCGCACGCATTCTGCCGTAAGGAGGACTATACCAGTCCGCTTTGCTTTTAATAACTTCCACATCACGGGTCCATACATTCTCATTAAAAATTTCCAAAGTACTTACATAAGGTCGGCTCGAGTCGTAGCTCCAGGTCCGAATCCCGAATGAGTTCGGAAAGTTATTAAAAATTCTGCAGAAATATTATTATAGCGCCGCGCGGACGGGAAATTAAATGCACCGGTAGTTATTGGCTTCGTTTAAAGTTGTCGGAGCACAAAATACCGTCGTTACTGGGAGAAATGTTCGGAAGTGGGGCGGGGCTTGGGAGATTGTCGAAAAAGTTTTCGGATTCTACAAGCGGAGACTCCGTTAAGATGCCTTGTCGTTCGTTTGGAGATTGTTGACAAGTTTTTGGAAATTAGGCCAATAGGTCTGTAGGATTATAGAACGATATGGGTCCCGCGTTTTTGCTCACAGGTCCGTATTGATAACGGTTTTGGAGTTACTATGCACAGTACTACCTACCGGGTGGTCAGATAAGAATGCAAAGTGTTGTATCTCGGAAACCATTCGTCGAAAGGACTTGCGGTAAAAATTTTTTAGAATAAAGGGGCCAAGAAAAAACCTGGAAATTATTTTCAGATTTCCAAGATAGTCACCAGGGGGCGTAACCGCCATCTTAAACTTTTAAAGTGATTTTTCACTGAAATCCACCTAGTAATGTTACCAAAATAATATATGCTTTTTAAAGGTAAGCTTTATTCGAGTAATTTTTGTTTAACACTTTTTGATATACCTATTAAAATAAAGTGGTGGGGAGTGATTCAATGTTTTTTTAAATAAACAGCTGTAACTCCTAAATGACTGAACGGATTTTAACAAACTTGGTCTCGTTGGAAAAAGCATTTATTGGTCCATTAAACCCATCTTACCCGTGATATGTCTAAGTCTCAGTGATGCCGCTAGAGCGCGTTTTTTTGATATAATAACAGAAAATTGCAAAATTCTCGGAAAAATTAAATGCAATAATATAACTTTTTTTTCATAAAAATGTAGTGAAATGATACCTAAATAGGCTAGTGAAAACCGTATCTCGATATCCTATTCCTAGCTGAAAATATCAAAGAAAGAAGATTTAGTTTTATCATAAAATTTTTAAAAGACGCTGTTACACCTGTATTTATACTTATTTGTTTTTTTTTTAAGATTTAATGATAAACTTTCATAAATTTATCATTTTTTATTTATAAAAGTATACTTAGTTCAAAAAATTAAAAAAAAACGTGTAGAGGCATAATAATCAATGCATTTAATATGCAAGTGCAAGGTAGGCAAAATACGAAGGGTAGGCCATGGAGGAAAAACAAATGCCTAAAATCAACTTGTCAACAATGCATTGACTGTGATGGAAGACAGTTCGAGCATTTAAGGAAGCATTAGTTTTATTAAAAAAAAACATTTTCAGTTAGGAATAACATTTTAATATTTGTTGACAAGTTGATTTTAGGCATTTGTTTTTCCTCCATGGCCTACTCTTCCTATTTTGCCTAGCTTGCACTTGCATATTAAATGCATTTATTATTATGCCCCTACACGTTTTTTTTTTTTAATTTTTTGAACTAAGTAGGTATACTTATAATATAATATAATATAATGATAAAATTATGAAAGTTTATCATTAAATCTTAAAAATTTTATGATAAAACTAAATTTTCTTTCTTTGATATTTTCAGCTAGGAATAGGATATCGAGATACGGTATTCACTATATAGTCTATTTAGGTATCATTTCACTACATTTTTATGAAAAAAAAGTAATATTATTGCATTTAATTTTTCCGAGAATTTTGCAATTTTCTGTTATTATATCAAAAAACGCGCTCTAGCATCATCACTGAGACTTAGACATATCACGGGTAAGATGGGTTTGATGGACCAATAAATGCTTTTTCCAACGAGACCAAGTTTGTTAAAATCCGTTCAGTCATTTAGAAGTTACAGCTGTTTATTTAAAAAAACATTGAATCACTCCCCACCACTTTATTTTAATAGATATGTCAAAAAGTGTTAAACAAAAATTACTCGAATAAAGCTTACCTTTAAAAAGCATATATTATTTTGGTAACATTACTAGGTGGATTTTAGTGAAAAATCACTTTAAATGTTTAAGATGGCGGTTACGCCCCCTGGTGACTATATTGGTAATCTGAAAATAATTTCCAGGTTTTTCTCAAGGCCATATTATTCTAAAAAAATTTTACCGCAAGTCTCTACGACGAATAGTTTCCGAGATACAGCACTTTGCATTCTTATCTGACCACCCTGTACAGGGTGATCATTTTTAGACGCCCGCTAGGCGTCGCGACGGCAAGAAATATTTTTTCTCACCAATATACCACTTTTGTTACATGGTTCAAAAGACCTAGTTTTTCTGAATATTTTTATGTCATTTTTCTTTATTCTCTTCCGTTAAAAAGTTATTCTTCAAAAACGCATTAAAATAATAATATTTGCAAATGACCTACCGTTTTCAATAATTATATTTTTGGGGATATTCCCCCGACCTTTTATTTGTTTGAATGATCTTCAAACCGCGTCTTTTTCACCTACTTACCGTTGTCAACATGCAAACCTAGGACCGGCTACACTTTTTTATACCCCCAAGTAATTTATAATATCATATTTTTAAGGAATATTTATATTTACATTTTTGTTTACATGGTATAAATATAAAATTGTTTTGTACCTAAAATTGTAAAATATAAATATGCTTTCTCCTCTAAAAAAAAGAAAAAAATATCTGTTGAACATTAAAACTTACCTAATACCACCACCACAGATATGATTCTAAAGAATGATCGTCAGCGTTTATTGAGCTAATGTCATTCAAGTTCATTTAAATAATGTCTACAAGTTCTAGCTTTATTTTTGCCAAACAAAATAAATTTCCCATGGAAAAAACTCCCCCCCATAAGAAACAGCTATAAACAAGTTGGTTGGGACCCAGTTAAATAACGCACCCGATGAAATCCATTAAATTCCAATTACATTTCCCTCCAGGCAAAAAACGGGTTAGGCGTAATATCGTGTCTGGGGCGTTAATACCCCTCTGTGTTCCTACGGGAAATGGTCTGCGGATTTTATTTGGATGGTGGGGACCCCCCCTTCAGCCCCAAACCGCTTTGTTTACCCAAATTGGCTTAGTAGAAAAGGTAAGGCCGAGTTAGGGATACATTCGGAGTTTCGGGGTTTGTTAATGTTGCTTTCCGATTAAGAAATTTACAAAGTACACTACACCGTGAGCGGGGAATGTTCATTTCGCTCATTTTGTAGTTGATCTAAGTTATACAGGGTGTTCGAAAAATAGACGGAGATATTTAAGAGGGTGATTCCCTGTTAAGAAATATGAAAGAAAGTTTCTATAAACATGGGTCCGGAAATGCAGAGTTTTCAAGATACAGGATGTTAAATAAAAAAAAATAAAACATGAAATTATTAATGTCTTAAAAATTATTTACTCGATTCTGTTGAAATTTGGCAATGTTATTTGTTGTATTAAGAGGCTAATTTCGCCCTAACTAGATTAAATTTATTAAGTCCAGTGGCGTCCCGGGGGGCACCTTAGCGAATATTATTATCAAAAAATGTACGCCACTACCTTTTTTGTAACTTTAATATTTTTTGTTTGATTAAGCATCTAAAAATACAACTTCTTTCCCTCTTGTATTGTTTTCCTATCTCACTTCGTTTTCGAGAAAAAAAAATAAAAACCGTTTTATTGCATGTCACTGGACAAAATTGGTTGTAGTGTACTTTATGTTATGATATTGGAAAAGTTGCAATAACACTCTTTCCTAGAAATGCTTTTGATTATTTGTTTTCCAAGGCACTTGTGATTTTTTTTTGCAAAAATTGATAAACCAATTTTGTCCAGTGACATGCAATATATTTAACATCCTGTATCTTGAAAACTCTGCATTTCCGGACCCATGTTTATAGAAACTTTTTTTCATATTTCCTAACAGGGAATCACCCTCTAAAATATCTCCGTCTATTTTTCGAACACCCTGTATGTACCAACTTGGAATCAAAGCTCTATGTGTATTATAAAATATGTGAGACTCAAATCGCACCGGGCAGTGACCAAGTTTCTACACAATATTTTGATATCTGATGCGATGATGGGTGTCATTATGTGGTATTTAGATACTTTTTTGACCGCCAAAACTAAAATGTTTAACGATAATAATTCATCGGTAAGTACCTATTTTTGTAATTTAAATTGACTTTTGAGACCATGCACCAAAATGGCATAGGCGTTTGTGTGGGTATACTTACTTCTTCATAATTGGAAATTTAAAATTGGAATTGCTGTAATATCAAAGATTCCTAAACTTGAAGACAAAAACGTGCCTTATATTTTTTTGCCTGTATTGTAGGTACCGATTTCACGAAAATGAGGATTTCTGCCTCAATTGGTTTGTCGAAGCAACCCAAAGGTGCGCGCCACTGTAAAAACGGAAACGGCATCCCGACATATTAGGTCAGGGAAATTACGGTGAAAAATAACGAAACCTAGACAAAATTCATAACCGCATTTTTATGCCATCACAAAATATTGGTAATAAATGAACGCCAGAATTGTTTTTTATACAAAATAAACATATGCGTGTGGGCGTTTTTTAGAAAAATACATTTTCTTGTTGTAATAAAGACGGCATAAATAATATTAACTGCCAATTTTAAGCTGCATTTATTAGTAAGTAAGGTATATAAAGTTGAGATTGATAAATTAAACAGATTACGTTTGGGCAAGTATACGAATGATGCAAAAATGACATTTTGGGTAATATTTTGTTGGGCAAAAATATTAACTGCGTTTTTATTATTTATAATTATCTTAAAAATCAAGTATTAACAGTTTGTTCTGAAATTAAACATATTGTTTCGCCGGAAATCGCATTTTAAAGAAATTTGGAGCTGTCTTTGAGAGCTAAATTATTAACTGGCTGATTTTTGTTAAACTTTGTAAGTGGATACTAAGTCTTGTTAAATTTTTGAAATTAAACAAAAATTGGTAACGGAAGTATTTTTTTCTTTCAAAATAAATAAATAAAATAATTTTGCTCCTCTTATACAAATGACAAGTGACAGTTAACGTAGTGAGGTAGTATATGTATATGCACCGTAAATAAATGTTTAATTGTGCCCTATATGATTCAATACAGTTAGGTATATTGTAAAAAGTTTAAAAAATAGTTAAGTAATATTTTTGCTCTACCGATACAAATAAATGTTTAATTTCGCTATATGTGATTTAATATAGTTATATTGTAAAAAGTTAAACAAAAAAACAGCTAATAATGTTTGCCTTTCCTAAAGAAATGAGAAGTGACAGTTGACCTATATGCGCCGTCAATAAATGTTTAATTTCGCTATATATGATACAATATATAGACCGGGAGATAGTGACAGATTTTTGGACGTGATTTTACTCAGTATGCCTTTCAAAGGGCATTATGTGGCACATATTCTCACAATAATAAGGTATGAATCAGAGAGTCATCCTGGGTCCTTCATGTGAAAAACTGAGTTATTCGAAAAATATGCGTTTTGATATGATATTATAGACAGGCTGCCGTGTGTTTTATGATGAAGTTCAAAATAAAAAAAATCCTTGGAAACCATAGGCATACCGTTAGGGTGGGTCCAAAGGGCTATTATTGCCACGTGACCTTGTATTTTAATAATTAATTTTTCCACGTTTCTGAACAGGCTGCCAATGAGAAGTATGCAAGTTCTTGTTATGAAAATGCTGAAAAAAAGATGGCATACCTTTCGCGCATGTCCAAGTACACTTTACATCGAATAACTCGTTTAAATGATTAAATAACATTCAATTTAAACAATACTTGGACATGCGCGAAAGGTATGCCATCCTTTTTTCAGCATTTTCATAACAAGAACTTGCATACTTCTCATTGGCAGCCTGTTCAGAAACGTGGAAAAATTAATTATTAAAATATAAAATCACGTGGCAGTAATAGCCCTTTGGACCCACCCTAACGGTCTGCCTATGGTTTTCCTACGAATTTTCTATTTTGAACTTCATTATAAAACACATGGCAGCCTGTATAAAATCATATCAAAACGCATATTTTTCGAATAATTGAAAACTCAGTTTTTCACATGAAGAACCCAGGATGACTCTCTGATTCATACCTTATTATTGTGACAATATGTGCCACATAATGCCCTTTGAAAGGCATACCGAGTAAAATCACGTCCAAAAATCTGTCTATTTCCCGGTCTAATCGTTATATTGTAAAAAGTTAAACAAACAAAAAACAGTAAATATTTTTCCTATTCTATACCAGCTCAGATGAATGTTTAATTTTGTATAAGTTACATTCTATTTGTAAAAGGGAATGATCATCTGCAATAAAAACGTAGTTAATATTTTTGCTTTTGTCGAAATAGAAAATTATCCGATTTTTATCTCTCTTTGTCTATCTAAGTTACTTCCATATTCTTAAAATGTTTAATTTCTTAATATATGTTAGCAAGGGAAGTTTTTTACCTAAAGAGTATAAAAAAATCCAGTTAACATTTTTGCTCGAAATTTCTAACGAAAAATAGTTGTTTTTTGAGGTAACTCAAGCAAGGTTCCGTTTTTTCAAAATGTTTAATTTTCGGTTTCTACCAACGTATTTACTTATAACTTTGATATGGTAAAACAAAATTGCAGTTAATATTTTTGTCTAGGTCAAATTCTATTTTCCCTGGCCTACACGGAGAAAAAAGTTTACTTCTGGCAATTAAAATTTTAAATGCCACAATTAAAATGGCAAGCTAAATAGAGGAGAAATGAACCATGTATTTGTTCTTAGTAAAATGAGTAACTTGGAACCGAACACTTGTAATAAGTAAATTTTCTTGCTAAATTGTGGTAGTTGGCCCAAATACCAAAGTGTAATTTCCAGTAGTACAACAGTTATTGATAGTAAATGTGCCCAGTATTTAACCCATTAGCGCCTTGCGTTACCATATGGCAACGTCCAACAGGTGATCTTTTCGACGCGTCCTAACTTGTCAGCGATTTTATTTCGTTTACGGTAGGAATCTTATTACCGACGTATTACTGTTTGGAATACATTCGTACTGGCAAATTCAGTTTACATTTGATTGTTAGAGTGTGAGCAGTGCTAGAATATACCATTCAAATAAATAATCGAAAAAAATGGAGCCTCGGTTTGAGTAAGTATGTTTATTTTTATGTGTCACATATTTTTGTTACTTTGGATTTATATTTATGTATAGAATGCGTTAGAGTATTCATTGACAAAATATAAAGACATTTTACTAAAAACTAGCTGACTTACATATTCGTAAACATGACTGTTGCCATATGGCAACGCTAGGCGCTTACATTCAGTAAATATTTATTTTTCAATTCCAGGAGAGGATTCTCAGTTTCTCAAGCACTAGATATGATTTACAATGATGAAACTTAGACCAATGATTGAAATGCTAAAAGATCGATGTATCCACAATTTTGTTCCGGAATTGAACCTAGCATACGATGAAAGTATGGTAAAGTATTATGGGAAGCACAGTTGCAAACAGTTTATTCGGGGCAAGCCAATCAGGTTTGGCTACAAAATCTGGAGCCTATAGGCTCCAGATTTAGTGTTTATAAACACTAAAGATGGCTACCTAATAAACTTTGATTTTTATCAGGGAAAGAGTCCTAAAATGAATTCGGACTATGATGTTCTATTTGGTAAAGCCGCTAGCCCACTTCTGATAATGTTAGATGAACTTCCGCTAGGAAAAAGACAGTTGGGGTATACTTTCTATATGGAGAATTTATTTTCTAATCCAGCACTATTTTCTTTTTTGCAATTTTGCGGCTATTCCGCCATTGGGACAATTAGAGAAAATAGAAGTCCAACACAGTGCACCCTAACTAACAACTTGCGTATCAAGTTCGTCCTAAAGGTGCTGGAAGACATGCAGGATCAATAGAGTCCTCAGATAATAGCCGTATTTCAGATAATATTAGATTTGATAGAATTGACCACTTTGTTCAGCATACAGAAGGCCATAAAAAAAGAAGGTGCGCGCGCAGTACATGCAAGTCCATAATTAGAACAATGTGCTGGAAGTGTAATGTAGCCTTGTGTATTGACTATTTCCAGCCATTCCATTGTCGATAGCATAATCTGCTATTGCATATTATTGAAAATAATATATACTTGACGATATTACACTGTTTCATTGCTTTCCAAATAACTGCCAAAACCTTTTCGATTTCTTATAAAATTAGATACTTTGACTTCACAAGCTCCTAGCGTTACCATATGGCAACAGCCTATATTTCAAAAAGTACTACTCAGATATTTTTGGAATAAAATATTTTCGTTTCAGGGAGTCATTTTTTACAGTTATTTAAGAAAAAATATCGAAATTTGAAAAAATACATAATTCAGACGTTAATGGGTTAACAAAAGCACCACCTTCTGATTCCTGTAAGTGCCATTTTATTGATGACAGTTGACTTGGTTAATTGGGTCTATTGAACCAGTTAATCATACCAAATGATAGTAACTTGTACCAAGTGTTCAGGTTTTTTATATTAATATGAATTTTGTTTTCCTCTATCAATGGAAACTTTTATGACAAAAGGTGGGTTTAACTGCTATGATTAAATATACCACTTGTGACAATTCTCACAGTATTAGTTGTTACAATTAAATGCATTACTTGAAACAGGGTATTGAAATTCTGTAAGAAACTTTGACATGGTGGTAGAACTAACCAAAAATTTAAAAAGTTCCTAAAATGCTTTCCAAGAAAGATACAGGGCGTTGAATGATTGGCAAAAATAAAGTTATTATAAATAGTATTTCTGATATACCTAATAATGAAAGTATAGGGTCACATATGTGTAGTTTTTTGCTGCCTTATTTTGCGAACAATTCAACGCTCTTTATCTTTCTTGGAAAGCATTTTAAGAAGTATGTTTATATAGAAACTTTAAAAAAATGGCAGTTCTACCACTTGTCAAAGTTTGTTACAGTATTAACAGTATTTCAATAACACCCTGCATTCCATGACTTCACACTTTCACGCTTCAGCATTAACTACGGGACTGTGACGACGCGTCCCCTGCGCGGGTACGTCTGCGCCTTTCGACAACCTTCGGCCTAACTCTAGCATTTAGAGTAAGTGACTTATTAATAGTGACAACTTAATGCCATATTTGTATTTATTAGCTTGTTACTATTTTTTTTGCACTGTTCTGCACAAATATAACGACGCCAACAGTTAATATTTCTATTATTTGCTATTAATGCTACATAGTTTTTTTAGGATATTTTTATTTATAGCAAGTCAATCCGTTACTGACATATGAAACTACGTTCCAAGTAAAAGCTTTTATTAACAGCAAGCCGCATCACCATATGGCAGTAAATAAAACCTTACATGTTGTAATTAAAATAGTGGCAAGTACAATGTGCACTTGGACCTCTTTTTTCAGTGTATATGCAGAGACTGTCAAGTGTAATAAGCGCAATTGCTTTAGCGATTAATACGTAGAAATATATATAATTTAATTATTCTATCATTTAGAATCTTTTGATAATTATCGAGATATGTATGTACCTATATGTTTGCCAGTGTAGCCAAACATTGTACAATAATTATTAACTGATGAAAGGATGCATCACAAATTATTTCCTTTTGTTTTCAACGACATATTTTGCAGAATTTTGAGACAAATTTCCAGTATAGTTTAACACATCTGTAATTACGTACTGCTCCTGTTTTTTTTTTCAATTAATGATGATATACGGCCTGAATACCTGAATTGCGCTAAACAATACATAAGAAAGGATAACTGAATATGAGGATTTGTAGCTGTATAATATGCACGAACACCGTGCTGTAAAGCCGCGTGCCTCGGTGCGCCTCGACTGAGAACTGAGAGCGTGAACGAGGTATTTGGCACGAGCCTGACAGTGTGACGTTGCGGCAGAGGGGACCTTGGTTAAGCCCAAATTTGTTCCTTCCTGGAGTTCTTTATTCAAAGCAATATAACTATACTATTTTACGCTATCATGGATTTTGACTCGTGATCAGCTTTCGCGATTGTGTTGGGAGAGTCGTAGTGCATGAGGTGCGCCTTCAATACTACCTTGCTTTGTTTATCCTACTTTTCCCGGTCCGGATCAATTCCTACCGAATTTCCCTGGTTGATACAATTCCAACGTCCGATCGAGTAGCTCGCCCCTTCGGTCCCAGTGCGTACACAAGCGAAAAACAGTGACAGCGGGGGTGAGCGCGGTTGGGTGTAATATCGGGCCTGCGGCGTCAGCGCCCCATGGGAAACGGGGTGTGGATTTTATTTTTAGGGTGAGGGCCTCCGCTTGCACCCTCGGGCGCTCTGTTACCCCAAATTGGGAATTAACGGTGTTTTGTAGTGATCAGAATTTGTAAGTTTTGCTTTTGAGTAATTGAGAATGTGGCAGACAAAGTATTACTAGACCAATAATAATGCCGCAGTGGCGGTTTTTCACTTTACACTTGGTCCTGTTGACAGTTCAACTGTTTTGATAATGCGGTTTCTACAAGATGGAGCACCAGTGCGCATTGCAAGAAGAGTATAGGAGTTTTAATTTTATAAATAGATGGATTGACACAAATAATACCTACTATAATTATTATAATCCTAAAGCGTAATAAAACAAATGCAAATGCCGCTAGACTATTTATTATGAGGGAAATTAAAAAATGGGGTCTATAAATATGATATCTTCAAAGAATGTTAATTATTTAAAATAAAAATTTGGAGACAGTTGTATGACAATAACAAGACACATATTTAAAAAATGTAACACATTTTAAAAAACGACTGGAGATGTGCTTAACGAATGATGGACCACATTGAACTTTTTTTAATAATATGTAACTTATTTCATTTTTGTTATACAGGGTGAGTTTTTTCGATGCCCACTATGGGGATCTCGGAAACTAGCAGAGCTGGAACAAAGGTTAAATGGGGAAGTTTTGAATGCTCTATCTAATGCCCCTTTTGGATTTTTAAAAAAGTTCACGGCTCACTAGATATTTTGAAAAAAGTGATTTTTTTTTGCTATTTCTTCAGATCTCTGTAGCTCCATTATTTCTGGTTATACAGAAAAACTGTAGAGACAGAAATTGTAGATAATTTTGGGCTTAATAAGATAATCTAATCCAATTTTTATGTTGTTTGTGATTTTTGAGATATGACATAAACTTGTGTTTTTTTATATGTAAATCATAGTTGGCTGTGACCTCATAAAATCGGACATTTTTTGAGCTTTCCAAAGATATAATACTCGGCATAGTTATTATAAAAAATAAAAGAGCTATGGCTAATTTTCTGATTTTTTTTTAATTTTCATATAGCCATGGAATATTTTCACAATTACGTTCTATTTTATAATAAGACATACTTCAAACTTTCAAATATTTCATTTTTAACTGGTAACAAAATGTAACAAACTATTGAACTGTCAATGTGCTTGTGTCAATGAGGATTCTTCGAAAGGATGCATTATGGGACCTCCGGTGTGCTGTGATTGGTCCGCTAGCGTCCACGGACCAATCAAAACACACCCTATGTGAACGTCTAGTAGAGCAGTTTGCAGTATTTCAACCAATTTCCGCTCGAATATTTTATTCCCAGAAAATTTTCTTCCACATCTCGCACGTGCCTCTTATTTAAATTGTTAAGAGACAAAGTTTTGGGGGAGCTATAGCCATATGCATCACTTGTCCATTAATTTTAGTTGTCAATTAACTGGGATAAAATTCATTCTCCACCGAGAAACCTTAAATGTCGACTACAGCAATCTTCATCTTAACTTAAGTTCTCGAATAAAACTGTTGGTATGGTTCTGATGTCCCTGCATTTATATCCGGGATCTTACAGTTTCGCTCAACGGTAAATACTCCAAAACTCTATCGTGAAAAAAAAATAATGATGCAATATGCGTGGGTTTTATCTGGAAATCGTTGACACACACCGTGTATTTTGCAGACGCTCATACGCAGGAATCACAACACAACATAATATTATTATAAATGTCATTTCCGATCATGTAAATATTTGACACATATGAACAAAATAGTTATTTTTGTTTCAAGTACCTAAAATGAGTTTTTCAGGACGAATCATTGCTGTTTCCGGACTAGGCGTTAGCCGAGTCCAGAATAGCAGATGAGTCCTGAAAAATTTCATTTAAGTACGTGTGACACACACTATTTTTTGTTACATGCTCCCAAAATTTTGTTAAACCTACGATTTTTACAATTCTTCAGAATAATGCTTAAATTTGCAAATTTTCCATAATTTTTGAAATCATAGCAACAATTTTGTTTATTTGATAATTTTGTCATGTCATTCGAAATTTGTCAGAAAGTGACATAAATTTTAAAATGTTGCAAAGAAATCGTGTTGGATTTACTTCCTGTGAAGTCTCGTGCTATTTACTATAAAGAATATTCTAAGGAATTTTGGAATAGTCCGTAAAGGTTCCCATGACAACTTTTAGGGACTAGGCCGAAAAAGAAGCATTCTACGGACTCACAGGAGTCCGTAAAATAGCTATTTTTGGGATTGTATGACAAAACTACTATTTGCCATAAAAATAATCTCGTAATTCTAATGTGTTGTTGTTTTTGTTACAGGTAACAGCAGATACTGACAAAGGTAGATATAGGTAATTTCCGACTGTCTCCTTCAACGCTTAGACCTGGGAACTGGAATTATTATATAAAAAAATGGGAGCAAGGAAATCATTGTAATTAAATATGACTGGTTATAATAATTGCGGATAATTATTAGTTGAAAAAAAGAAAAGAAAATGGTACGTAATATGTCCAACTTTTGTAGCAATAGAGTTATTTGTGCTTTCGAACTCAATACCTATTAATAATCTAATTATAGGTATACGTGGATAATATATCATTATTCTTTTGAATATAACAGTGTGACCTATTTCAAATCGGAACACTATAAAATTTGTGTTTATCATCCGATTAAATTTTAAAAATTAATTTGATGATTTCAATGGTGAACTACAATCATCTAGTTCCCTAAAAGCCCCTTGCCCAAGATAAATATCCAGAATCTTAGAAATTTTAAATAGCTTAAGATATTTAAGGTAGTAGTAATCTTCTTTACCGACATCATAATGTATCCGCGGGTCTGTATCAAAACCGCATGCGGCAACTTCAGGGTACCTAATTGGTTAGTGATTTGTGGGCTGACAATATATGACAGCGACAGCTTAAAGTATGATTACCTGCTATCTGCTGCATGAGGCTGGATTCTAAGAATAAAACTGCTTGCTTCAAGTGTCCCTGTTGTTAGATACAAAGGCCTGGAGGGTAGGTACCTACAGGGCACCCACTAATACATTTTATAAATAAACAATGTAAGTATTTAAATTTCACAGTATTTTACCAAATACTCTTGCTTGCTTTTTAGACTCGCTTTTCTTAAGAAAATGTACGGAAATATGCCATGTGAACTTGTAAAATTAGAGGGACATAGCAAACAAATATTTTATTTTATTTTGTATATTAAATTTGTTCTAACAGACACATTTGTATGTTTTTATTTTACAAAAGACTCTGCAACAATGGTGTTTTAACATTAAACCACCGTGTAAATTTGTTTCGTCGTGTGGCGTCAGTGGAGATCGCTTGAAACAGCGCTATGCACAGGTCTTTAATATCCACAGTAAAAAATTTCCCGGTAATTTTACCATGTCTCACATTGGCAACAATATACGTACCTAACTTGTACAGGTAAAATTACTTGTACCTCCAGTTTCATAAAATTCCTAGTAAAAACATGTAACAATTTTCCAATCATTCAATTATTTTTAAAGGTAATATTTAAATGTTAATATATTGTAATAATACCCTAGATTCCATTAACTTACTGAATTTTACATGGCTTTGCAAAGAAAAATTCAGTTCCCCAACGGAGCAATTTTACGTAGAAAAATAATTAAAAAAACTTGAACGAACATGTATTTTGGATGATATTTACAGTAGATTCTCAGGTTTTCCGTGAATGTGTACAAAAAATACATATTAAATTGTGAGAAGAAAATTATTCTGCACCTACTTGTTTTTAATAGTTTTATTGAAAAAAAAACATTATTTGACTATATTATATTATTATACTATATTATCTAGTATTATTATATTATACTCCTATTAACTAGTCTTTGAATAAAAACCTTCTTTCTTCGTTCGGTATTCCCCCTTCTTTCCTCTTCCAGCATTCCTTAACAGTTTCTTCTGCATAGTCGATTTATACAATTTATCACTTTAAATTTACTGTTTGGTTTCTTTTACCTTGTCGCCACCCCTTCTTGAAAACAAATCTTTGGAAAAATTCTATAAGGTGGTGGTGGTACCATTGAATAAGTAATGGTGGTAGGTACTTATTTCAGGCGGATAACCTCACAGAAAGCTTTTACAAAACTTTCGTTCAAGCAGTCCGATTCTATAATTTTTTTGTTCTCCATTACGACGGCAAATTTTCTGCTATGTCACAATGTGCATTTGTATCCCACATGTACCAGCCTTTTATTACAGTCCTTGCGGTTCTCACTACACACGGGTAGCTACACTAAATAATACAAACACAGCGTAAGAAAATTGCTAATACTATCAATATAATAAATAATTAATATAGAGCACTCTGCGGAGACAATGCCTATGCATCTCGGCGGATGACTAAACTGAAAATTCGGGGGAGGACGGCTAAGCGGCGTTGCAATTACATCACGGGCGTAGCCAGGATTTAGTTTTTGGGGGGGGGGGTTAGTTTGAGAAGTAAATAAAACAACAAAAATATACTTACATGAAATTTAATATCTATATATTCATCCGAAAAACTACGACATATTTATAAAGTTCTTAACTTTAAATGAAATGGATAAATTAATTTCGTTCCTCTACGCTAAATCTAAAACCATTAAAGAAGAAATCTTCGGCTTTTTCTTTTAAATATATCCACTACTTCATCTGCATGAATTTCTGTTCCATAGTGAATGTTCATTAGAGCCAAACCATTAAGTCTGTTCTCACTTGTAGTGTTTCGTAAATAGTTTTTCAGTCTCCTTAGGCTCGAGAAAGACCTTTCTGGGGTAGCAGTGGATACAGGAATGGTAGCCAAGATTTGTAGTAATGTGTAAATATCAGGATAAAGGTTTTTATCGCACATATCTAGGCATTCCAAACTAGATTTCGGGGTAGGCAGTCTTCTTATCAGCATGCAAGGTAGCTGAAGCTTTGATAGCTAAATCCAAATTTGTTTCTTTATTAGAAACCCCTTGACCTTGACTACACCACTTTTTCCAGTAGTCCATACCTTTAAGTTTATCACCCTTCCTTTTTTTCCCCTCCATTTTTCGACAGTAATAATGATTCACGTATCTATCCTTAACAAGGTCATCGAATAACAGCGCACTAAAATTACTCACTTACACGGTACACTTAATTCTCTTCACTATTCGTTCACCCCTTTTCACTTTTATTCGCTTCGAGTTCGCATGGAACAATACTGCCGTAAGCGCGGTCACGCGCCGCGGCGCCGCTTATATAGCAGCCCAGTAGCCGTCCAGAAACTTCCACGAACTTCCACAAAGTTCCGCTCATTTCGACAATACAAAATAGTTCGGCTGCAACTGCGTCTGCCTCTTGTCAAAAGATGGCGCTAGGCGCTACTATTACTACATATATTCAAACGTAATAATAATTTAACTCTTCACTCCTCGTATTTTTTCGGTATAATATTAGGTAATATTTTGCTTATTTCGGGGGGGGGGGGGTTATAATATCTAAAAATGTTAAAAATAAAGCAAAGCAATTTTTAATTGTTGTTTCATATTTCACCTTACACTTGAAATTTGAGAACAAATGAACTCGACACTACCCCTCCTCATATTTCACCTTACACTTGAAATATGATAACAAATGAACTCGACACTACCCCTCCACATATTTCACCTTACACTTGAAATTTGATAACAAATGAACTCAGCACTTCCCCCCTCCAACAATACTTATATATAAATAACGATGTGCGGAATCTCTAGCCAGTAGTACTCGAATCGTGTATTAAAAAATGGAACTAGTGTCATATAAAAATATTGATGACAGACTCAAATCGTTTGAGTCTTGGCCATCAAGTAGTGTGATTGCGGGGCAAAAACTGGCGGAAGCTGGTTTTTTCTATAAAAATAACGAAGATGTGGTTGAGTGTCCATACTGTCATATCGAAGGATATCATTGGGAACCTGAAGATAATCCTATGCTCGATCACGCAAGTTGGTCTCCGAACTGTCCCTTTGTGTTACAAGGTGGTGATACTGATGCGGAATTACCTGAAATTCGCCCGATTGAAATTCGCCCGAATGCCGTTCCCGAAGATGAGGTGTGGACTCAAAAAGTTGATGCTTATTCTCAAACTGAGCAAACTTGTAAAGATGAAGAAAAAAATTTATGTAAAATTTGTTTCTCTAACCCTATAGAGGTATTAATGTCTCCTTGCGGGCATTTAGTTTTTTGTATGGAATGTTCAACATCAATAAATAGATGTCCGTTGTGTAGACAAGTTATATGGAATAAAATGAGGGCATACCTTCCATGAAAACATTGTATTTTTTCAATAATAAAAATTACAACAATGTTAATTTTTGACTGCCCCTTATCCTACCAAGAAAAAGCTTAAAGCGTCTAAGCGACTCAAAAAACGACTAAACGACTCTAAAAACGACTAAACGACTCGAAAAACGACTATAAAAACGACTAAACGACTCTAAAAACGACTAAACGACTCGAAAAACGACTATAAAAACGACTAAACGACTCTAAAAACGACTAGACGACTCGAAAAACGACTAGACGACTCGAAGCGACTCGAAACTATAAATACTTACGTATCTTTGTCGGATCAGTCAGATTCATTCATAATGCAAATCGAACAACAGCAAACATCGCTCCCTATTGAAAACTTAGATGTTCTGGCTGAGAAGCAGCTTAAGTCGAAACATGGTAAACTATTTCCAAATTCAATTCGTGCAATTTTTTGTGGTCCAAGTGGATGTGGAAAAACAAATTCACTTTTAACTTTAATATTTAACCAAAATGGTTTGAAATTTGAAAACGTGTATGTATATAGCAAATCGCTCTATCAGGAAAAATATCGGCTACTACAAGATGTTCTAAAAAATATTGATTGTATCGGATATTTTCCATTCAAAGCCAGCGATGATGTAATAGATCCATCTGATGCTCGAGAAAATTCCCTCATTGTTTTCGACGATGTGGCTTGCGACAAGCAAAATAAAATCAGGGAGTATTATTCTATGTGCAGACATAAGGGTATTGACGCGGTGTATCTTTGCCAGACTTACTCCAAGATACCCAAGCAGTTGATTCGAGATAACTGCAACTTTATAGTACTTTTTAAGCAGGATGAGACAAATCTCAGACACGTGTATGACGAGCACGTGTCACCTGACCTAACCTTCGAACAGCTTAAAGATATATGTCGCCAGTGTTGGAATGATAATTATGGCTCTTTGGTAATCGTGAAAGACTTTAGCATAAACGAGGGACGTTATCGACAGGGATTCGACAAATATATAAGGTCTGGACAATAGCTTCTACGGATCATTAGCGCATCTGACGATATGCCGTTAACATCTCAAGAGCACATTGCTGAAGCCCAACGCTCAAAAAAAATTAAAGATCTTACTCGCTCTATCAGGAAAAAGTATACGGCTTTAAAATTAGGTAGATTTGAAGAAGATGAGGTCTTGGAGAAGGTATTTCAACCTATTACCAAATCTCTTACAAAAATTGAAAAAAATAAAAATGAAAGAGCGGAAAACATGAAGTTTGAACTCAAAAGAGATAATGATGGTTTATGTAAGGTTGAGAAAAAGGAAGGAAGCGTCGAGAAAAAGGAGGAAGAAAACGTTGAGGATAGAATCAGCAAGAAACTCGATAAGTTAATAGCAAGCATTAATAGAAACAAGCAACAATCCCTCAATGAGTCACATTATGAAGCTACCGTACCAACTGATAACGATACCGTTTTCAACGAATCATTTAACATGAGTACATTTCGACCGGAGGTTTTGGAGGAGTACTTGGATGCCTATCCCGAAATAGCTAAGAAGTACATTTTAGACCACAATGAAAAACTTCCAAAAATTGATCCGGTTTATGGACCCCTTTACAATGCGTCACAGTCACAATGGATGCTAGGAAAAAAAGTTATGGACTTCGATAAAAGTAGCGGAGACATTTTGATTGATGGACACCGCTATAAAGGTACCGAGGGACTCTACGATTTAATTTTCTACGATGATCCACGTATAACTACTAAAGAGGAGAACGATAGGTATAGACATATTTTAGTTAATACCGAAGTTCACCTAAATACTATTGGAAGACTGAAAGGCACAAATCGTTCAAAGTATATTGACATCATAAAACCTTTCGTTACGACTTCAACATCTAAATCGAGGCCCCGTGCGAATACAATATCTGGCTCGGGTACTTCCGGGATGCATTGGATTTTCAATAAAAAACCCATAGAATACGTTTATTGGGATGATGCCAATGAATTAGTTGACCGTTTAAAATTGCTCGTGGCATCTAAAAACGCAGGCAATACATCGAATGACAACGAAATTGTAGCAATAATAAATGAGCTCAAAGAAGCTAATATAATCAGATAGATGCACAAAAGGTGTTTAGTATCAAAATGAGCTTGAACAAGTTCGGACGTTCTTCCAAAGCGCCTAACGAAGTCAAAGTTTTTCGTACTCAGAATTTGTTTGCGGTAACCAAAGAAGGAGACTACGATCTTCAAAACCGTAAATTGTGCAACGTTGAACTACCGACTGAAGGTGGCGACGCCGCAACAAAAAAATACGTCGATGCTAGCTGTACTTCTATAATGAATTCGATCGATGAAAAATTTCAAAATATCTCTAAGACCTTTACAAGCAATTTCGATAAAAAGATTTCGAGCTTGAATAAGATAGTATTGAGTTCATCTTCGACGTCAACCGATAACACGACTCTACTCAATAAAAACGTTGAAAAAACTTCCGTGATTGACCAGAAACTGACATCCCTGCAGACTCAAATCACTGATTTGAATATAGAATATCAAAATCGTTTAAAATCAATATCCATTCAACTTGATTCACTAAATAGCGACTACAAAAAACTAACTACCATACTTAATAGTGTGGATGCAAAAGGATCGTCTCAAAAGAAATCGACATGAACTCCAATCACTCAAAAGAAAAAAATTCAAATAGTTAAAGAGCTTCATAAGCCTGCACGCAAAAATTATACACGACGACGAACTATCATCAAAGGGCTGGACGATCTCTGGCAAGCCGATCTTGGACAACTTGATCAATATAAATCCTATAATAGAAATTTTAAATTTATACTTGTCGTTATTGATGCTTTCTCAAAATTTGTTTGGTGTAAACCGTTGAAAACGAAAACTGGAGAAGAGGTTACGAGAGCGTTTGCAGAGATCCTTAAAAGTTCAGAACGGCGGTGTCCGAAAAACCTTCAAACTGATCGCGGAAAGGAATTTTACAACACTCATTTCAAACAGTTGATGGGAGCTTACAACATTAATCACTATAGCACATTTAGCGTCAAGAAAGCAGCCATTGATGAAAGAGTGATACGTACTTTGAAGGAAAAGCTTTTTAAATTTTTCAGTTTGAGCGGAAAATATAGATGGATCGATGTATTGCCTACCTTGACAGATGATTATAATAGTCAAAAACATCGCACTACACAAATGAAACCTAAAGATGTAAGCAAAAGTTGCGAAAAGCGGTTATTAAAAAACGTCTATAGCCACTTGAAGACTTGTGGTAATAGAAAATTTAATGTTGGTGATATAGTTAGGATCAGCAAAATGAAGCACGTTTTTAACAAAGGTTATACCCCCAACTGGACTACGGAATTGTTTAAAATTGTGAGGATTCAAATCACCAATCCAGCAACATATTTGCTTGAAGATATGAATGGAAGTCCCATAAAGGGTGGATTCTACGCTGAAGAACTACAGAAAACGGTTAATTCCGACGTCTATCTAGTTGAAAAAGTGTTACGTAAGAAAGGGAAAAAAGTTTTAGTTCGGTGGCTTGGTCTTGACAAATCTCACGACTCCTGGATAGATAGCAATAACGTTTTATAAAAATGTAGAGGGGATAGGTTAGAAGGGAGAAGGGATAGAGTGGAGGGGAGTATACTATAAGAGACAGCTACATAAAAAAATACTACTTACCTTCAAGAAATATCTACAGTGGCAGTTCGAACATTTTAAAAATGAGTGACAGTGCTTACGCTTCTGAATTTAGTGAAGATACAACATCTGTAGATGCTGCCAACGATGAGGATCTTATTCTAAATACGTGCTTTGTGTTGAAGCCCAATCATGTGTTTACTGTTCATTGTGGATTGAGCGCCGCACGATATTTCACACCAGCTATCAAGATTGTTAACCACCTAGATACGCAAGGTTTCGCTAATATTTTATTAGATCGCCTCGAATGGAACGAGCTAATTCTAATTTTGACAGGATGCGTCGAAGATTTTTTCAATAAACCTAATTCGTCTGCCATATCGAGGAGATTTGTATCCAATGAAAATGTTAGAATAAATACAATGATTAGAGTGGATGGATTAAAAGTTGCTATGCTTTCAAAGGAGGGCGTCGACTGCTATTTTTCTCATTCAGATATTTTAGAATTAATAAGCCTCGATAAGATAATTTCTTCTAAAATCGATGTAATGTTAAAACTAAATATTTGCGAACATTATTTAAACTTTTTAGATACAGTAAATATGCTTTTGTTTAGATGTAATTACATGTTGAATCCTATAGATTTAATTACAGCATTATTTAGTTCAACGCTCAATTTAGAAATGTATTGTATTTTTGAATTTTTTAATTTTAGTAGAGATAAGTTTTTAATTGACTTGTATAACAGAAGGTATTTTTGAAATAAAACAATATAAAAATATAAATGATTTTTATTTCTTAAACATAGATACATACAAACAGTAATACAAATCGTGCGAATACTAAAGGTAAGTAAGATATTCTGCTTCTAAAACAATAATACAAATCGTGAGAATAGTAAAGGTAAGTAAGATATTCTGCTTCTAAATAGTTGCTCGGAAAGTAAAAAAGTGGTGTTAATCTATTATACTATAATGACCCCAAGGAAGCGTATCGTGAGAATGCTTTAATAAAAATCGTTTATCATCAAAAGGATTAAGGGCGATTTTTTTCTGTTCCACGCTGTAGACATCGTGGTTGTAAGATCTTATACAGCGTTGTGTTTCACTATTAATTTTAAAATTTTGAAGGGCGTGCAAATAATCTTCAAACCGAATTTTTTGTTTAACTACATTATATTTAACACCCTTAGCCTTCTTAACGCATGTTCCACCTTGAACTTTATAAGTGTATTGTTTAGAACGTAAGCCGACAAAGTGAGTCATGATTTTTCCGTTATTCTCATCTTTCATAATGCCCGGCACTTTTTTATTCGCAGATGGTATATTATATGGGTTGTCAGCTAAATAGTCGCTGGTATCAAACCGATGTAGATCTCTTTTTATAACATCTTCGTACACATCTTGGCAATGTATTTCATAAATCAATGAATCCGTGTCGGTATATAGCAGCTTACATTCAGACGGTTGAAATTTCCGAAGCATATATCCATAATGAAAATCATAAACACAAGTTTTCGAAATCTCTAGAATTGCTGCTCCAATATAGAGGGGTTTATTGAAAATTATTTTTGATTTGTTTAATTCTACGCTAATCAAACATTCGTCGAAGATCGTTCTACTTCTAAAGTGTGGACTAGAAATTAGATTTTTTGCACCATATCTACCCTCCCATTTTCGAACTAATTTGACTACGCGATGCTTTCTTATATTCTCCATCGTTTTGCCGTAGACCGCGTTATTCATTAGCTTGAAAAGATTTTTTTCAAATTCGTTTTTGGCCTGCGAGCGGAGTCGTGTATTGACATCTATATATGGTTTCAACCACGGTGCCTGACTGAATTTTAAAACACGATGTATTTTTTTAAGCACTAACCCATTATTCATAGCTTGTTTTAAGTTCCTATAATGTAAAATATATTTCTCTTTAGGATGTAAGGTTGTCATAAGTTTTGATAATTTCGAATTTTTGGGGGTACTATGTTCGGCACAAAACGGAAGATCTTTGTGTAAGTCATGCAGACGTTCCGGATAGTCTAAATCTACCTCAAGCATATAACCTATTGGACCTTCGTCGGGAACGGTAGTTACATCGATATTTGAATCGATCCATTTAAATTCTCCGTATGGAAGGTATTCACTCATGGCCCAACCGTATAAATTGTTTACATCTAAATAGAGGAGATACTTTGAAATTTCGTTTGATTTAAAATTCTCCATATATTTGTTGTTTGCCTCTGCAAAGCGATTGCAACATTGACTTATACCTCCTCTTATAGATTTCTCAAAAAACATTAGCATATCTATATCTTGAAAAGATTCAAGCCGACACCCCGTATATTTGAGCATACAATCCCAAGTGTATCCCGGAACTGTGTAATAATGTGCAGGATCCAACCCGTAAGTCTCGTGACATGTTTTACGAAAATTTTCAAAAACGTCTACTAACAGCATCACATCAGTTTTAAGGTACAAATCTGAATATTCACCTCAATTTTTAATATTAAATTTTTTCCAAACGTTTTGAGCATGTATATACTCATTTTCATCAATATTAACATTGTTTAGTTTGCTATAAAAATCATCAATTTTAGGTAAAGATGTTTCCTCTAGTCTTTCAATTGTGTCTATATAGTCATAAGGAAAAATACCTTTTCGGGTTAACAATTCGAAATTTTCTTTAGGTAAACCGCGAAACATATTTCTTATATTTATTAAATTCCTTTCATTGAGATTTGAGACTAGAGTGCTCAGTGATGAGTTCATAAATCTAAAGGAATCTCTAAATCGAAATCTAATATTAGTATTATTATCAAATATTGTGAAACTAATATACTGTTCTTTGTTTACGGGAAGCAATGAGACATTATTTCTCTTCGCTAAATCTCTAATTATAAAATGACTATCGTATCCAGAAAGGTTGTGAAAGATAACGGGAATTACAAAGGAATTGGTATAATTTAGATTACATTGATTATGCGCATATCCCCTGAAGTTACCTGTCAGGTGACAATGGTCTCGCACTATCTTATCGGTAAGCTGGAAATTTTTATTGCAAATATGACATGACTTTGTAGCGTCCTTGAGACTTACGACTTGATTAATTGATTTCACGTTTTTCAATTTTGATGATACTATAGCGGCAACTTCAGCCAACTGATCTGCGAACCAACTCGTACAGTCTGTATTTCGATAACTTTTGTAACAAGAGAGACTATCATCATAAGTGCATTTAAAGAAATATCCGGCACTAAACGCTTCATGCTTCTGATATTTTTCAGTCTTTAGCGTTCGTTGGGAATCATTGTATGGTTTTAAGATGGACTCAAAATCGGAGTACATTAAAAATGGAACGCTTTCTTTGTTAACGTAGTTTTTAAACTCAATATACTTCTCCGTAGGGAAAATTATTTTACATTCATTCATTTTTTCACATTCATCGGTATGCTCTTCCAACTTTTTTTGCGTTTGAAAGTAATTTAAACATCTGTCACAGAGAAACTTTTTTGAGTGATGCTTATTTACTTGTTTAAATATTAATCTAGACATATCCTTTATCAAAACGTAGTGATATTTTATTTCAACATTTTCATTATCGTTAGTGTCCCAGGTATCATAATTTAGTTTAGGAAAATATTTATCTTGAATTAATAAGAGGTTAACGTGTTTGTCTACTTTCTGTTTGGTTAGACGACTGGGTACAACAGAGAAATTATATTTTGTATCCATCTCTAAACAAAAAACATTAATTGAGACATGGTTGAGTTTTTCAAATTTTGTAATTTGAGGAATAGTCATTGGAAACTGGATTCCGGTTAAATTCAAAACATCGGAATAGTGAGGATACGAAGAAGTTCTACAGGTTTTTTTGTTTGTCGGATATAGACCAGCTACTATGCTCCAGACAAAACAGGCTTCATCTTGATTTTGTATATTTAAGCAAGCATTTCTATTAGAAATTTGTTCGGGTAACCTTATGAAAGATGAAGCTCCATTGCCCAATTCATATTTGTTAATATTTACTTCAAGAGATATTATTCTGTTAAGAGCATACCCGCTTTGTCCTTCTTCGAACTCTTCGAGCGAATTTAAAATTTTTTCATATACGTTCGTTCTGAACCAGTAGTCTAAATCTACTCCTAAATCGATCTCACAGTTTTTGGTGTTAAAATACTTATTTTCTAGAATTTCATCATCTCCAGATTTTTTTATAAACTCTGCGCAAAAGCAAGTATTCACTTTAATCATGGAATGAGATTTCAATATTTTTTTTATTTTTAATTTAAAAATTGTGGAGCAGTCGTTTAGAAATTCCTTTACGTCTTTGTGTTTTAAATTGATTATTATGCTCGTCTGCAGTCTGTTCGCGAAAGCCGAGTTGATATTTTCCCACTTTATGCGTTTTGCTAATTTCCCCTGAGCTAAACCCATTCATGTATGAGAGTTTTCATTTAATAACTGCTTGATGGAGGCTCGAAATGCTTTAATCAACCCTAAAGAAGATTGTAATTTTCGACGAATACCCACCGAAAGATTTTGTTTCTTAAGACATTTATTGAAAAGGGTAATATTTATGTTTGATAAATTAACCCACCTATTTATTTTTATCGGTAATGGATTTATGTGTAATAACTGGTAGGCTTTAGTAGCATTCTCACAGATTCCTTTAGTAATTTTTGTGATTTCTTGTTCATCGTTACTATTTGAAATTATAAGCATCTTTACTTAAATGAGCAACTAAATATTCTAACCTTACTGTTAAAACTGATGACAAGGTTCTTGGAATCTTAGACCAATTGCGCGACCACTTGCATTCGCTCTTCGCCGACTAATATAAAAATTAAACCATTTTCAGATATTTATACATCTCCAATCTGATGACATAGCATGGTTACCTACCGAGTCAACATATATTTAGCTGATGTTGCAGTTTGCAATGTGAGTCGATGAGTCAAGAAACCCGCATTATAATTAAAACATTTTTTTTTTTAATATATGCGTCTCCAACCAGGCGATCGAGAATTTTTTTCGAGGTGTCATATTACATGTAATTTGACACCATTTCCGGTATCATATTACATCTCAAATTACATCTCAAATTTCACTTCCGGTGTCAAATTTCATCTCAAATTTAATTTTCGGGTGTCAGATTACATCTAAAATTACACTTCGGGTGTCAAATTACGTCTCAAATAACACTTTCGGTGTCAAATTACACTTTCGGTGTCAAATTGCATCTCAAATTACACTTTCGGTGTCAAATTTCATCTCAAATTACGTCTCAAATTTCATCTCAAATTACACTTCCGGTGTCCAATTACTTCTCTGCGTGGCATCACTCGATTTTGAAATTTAACACCTTTCTAATCTGACACCGTGGTGTCATGTTTCTATTTCCGGTTTCATATTTCATGCAATTCAGCAAAACAAATATGATGTCTTAGCATGGTTGTTGACCTGCTGCGTCAGGAAACCGGTATATGATTTCGCTGAACTTGCAATTTGAAATGTGAGTGTCGATTATTAACCTCAGAACATCAGCATATAATTTCGCTGTGTTGCAGTTTGGTTTGTTGAAATGCATCACGTAATTTAAGTATCTTATTATTTTATTATGTAATCTGGGTACATGCACGGAAGTATCAAGTTTCTAGTATCAATGCTCTGGACTGAGGTTAAACTTTTTTATGTTTTAGCGTCAATTTTTATTACTTGAGTTGGTCATATTAAAAGAGATCGAAATTTTTATATTGATAACATTGACAGCTCTTGAACCATGTACAGGGTTTCCCCGTATATTTTGATCCACCCCTACAGCTTTTGTCTAGTTAAAAAACTTAAGTTAAAGTTGTAAGATTTTTCCGAACCGCTAGGATCTGTGATCAGATAAATAGTAAAAATTAGTACATTTCAAAAATCCATGAACATACAGGGTGTTCCATTAAAAATAGCAAATTTATATTTTTTCACAACTTTGCTATGCTCATTTCTTTCATCAACAGATCCTAGCGGTTCGGAAAAACCTAACAACTTTAATTTAAGTTTTTTTAACTAGAGAAAAGCTGTATGGGTGAGTCGAGATATACGGAAACAACCGGTATTTGCACAAATATTTCATTAAATCTTTAACATTTTTTTTTCTGATTCGTGACTTATGTTGTGTTAGTTGATAAAAAATCAGTATACAGTAAATAATCTTTATTTGGTTTATTTATAACCATATCGATTTTCCTCAAAACTCTGCATCCTTGCCCGTTCTTGGTTGCGGAATTCTCGTCGGGCAGCTCTGCTCAAACCTGGAGGAACTTGGCGGAGAACGTTTCTCTCCTCCGCTCTTGGTTGGTAGCACTCCTCCTCGCCCCAAGAGTCCCAGTAGCGGCCTTCAGTTCTACCAGCGTTCCAGGATTCGTGTTCACCCCAGGGTTGATCTTCAGTTCCACCAGCGTTCCAGGATTGGGCTTCAGTAGCAACGCCTTCACCCCAGGATTGATCTTCGCCCCAGTAGGGGTCACTTGTACCAGCGTCTTCATCGCAGGGTTGCTCTTCTGTTCTACCAGCGTTCCAGGCTTGGTTTTCAGTTCTTCCAGCGTCTTCGCTCCAGGACTGGACTTCAGTAGCAGCGCCTTCACTCCAGGATTGATCTTGGCTCAATGAGTTCCAGTAGGGGTCAATGTCCGTCCAGGATGTTCTTCCATGATCATGTTTGCAGTCATGACTTGGTTGCCACGTTGAATCTTCACTTGCTACTTCGACTTCCATCTTGTCTTCAGTGGAATCCCACTCCATAGGGGTGATGATATTTGTTGTTGTTGAACGGGTACTGATATAACTCATAGTTGAAACTGAATGAATTTGTTCACGAACGTACAGCTTTATATATTGATAGAAAATGCTTAAATCAACTTGTTTACCTAAACAAAAATATCTGCAAGATTGCAAATCTTGACCCTCGGTCAAGGTTAACTCAAGGTGACCTCTTAAAGTTCATTGACCGGTCAAGGTTAAAAGGTGACCCCTTAAAGTTAATTGACCGGTCAAGGTTAACAAGGTGACCTCTTCAAGGTTAACCCGCGGGTCAATGACCCCTTAAAGGTTATCGATCTGGTAACCCCTTGGCCTCTAGATAACCTTCAGGTCAAGGTTAACACGGTGACCCCTTAAAGTTCATTGACCTTTAGGTCAAGGTTAACTGAACGTGACCCCTTCAAGGTTAACCCGCGGGTCAATGACCCCTTAAAGGTTATCGATCTGGTAACCCCTTGGCCTCTAGATAACCTTCAGGTCAAGGTTAACTGAACGTGACCCCTTAAAGTTCATTCAACCCGCAGGTCAAGGCCATTTTCAAATTTCCCGCCTTGGCGGCCATCTTGTGACGTCACTTCCGCCCTGGAGTACCCTTTGCTATACTACTCTTGGCTACGCCCGTGAATTACATGTTAATATATTGACTGCTGGGGTAATATTCAATTATCGTACATGTAAAATATATGAATCTGTAAAATAATGTAATCAAATGGAATAATAAGTAATTTAAAAGTAAATTTCACATAGATTACGTTTAGCCTCATGGAATATCTTTTAATACCTAGTAGGGACTAAAATTAAATGGCACGACAAGTAAATTCTTAGTTGTACGTGTACCTAAAAGGAAAAAAATACATATTATAACAATTAGTATAAACAATGATTTTAGTGTAATATTCCGGTCTCGTTTTTACTGTGTAGTGTCGGTCCAGAATAGGACTGCGGGGCCGCACTGTTCATTTAACGGATTTGATAATCGTCCATGGAAATCTTGATGAAAATACTAGACGCTACCTCGGAAAATCGTATAGAAGATTTTAGGAAATACTTATTCATTGTGGTGCCAAGGAAATTATAGAACTTTTTATGTCATGTGACAAAAATCAACTATCCTATACACACTGTATGCGTAGCAGGAACCTGTACCTGCTTTACGCCCTTAGTTTCAAGCCAGAAACTGTACAAACAAGCCCGTTCTAGCCGTTTCAACAGTCCCCGACCATTCTACACCATAGAATACCCTCTAGGTTTGTAATATCCCCGTGCCGTCGGCTCTCGACGTTAATTTCGTTTAATGAATCCAGGACCGGGTCCAGCCGGCGTTCGCCCCGCGGCGCCGCTCCAACCTGGGCCACTTACGGCGGACGGGGTCGCCATGGCGACCATTGTGCCGTGGTCGTCACCGATAAGGCCCGTTCTCCATTATTTACGTCGATTGCCTATGGGATCGACGCCGTTGGAGGTTTTGGATTCGTTTTGACCGAAGTAGTATAGCTATGGGGCTACGAGCGCAATTTCCCCATGTATTTCTTATGGGGGCTAAAACGTGGTCAAAACGTGACCAACCGCCGCGACTTCGCAAGACCCCCAACAGCGAGGGTTGCCGAAGATGTCCGGCTTTCGCCGACCGTTGACCTTCGTCCCAGCCGCGACCGAAAAACGACTAGACGACTCGAAAAAACGACTAGACGACTCTAAAAAACGTCTAAACGATTCGGAAAAACGTCTAAGCGACTGTAAAAACGACTATAAAAACGTTGAAATGTCTCGAAAAACGTCTAAACGACTCGAAAACGACTAGACGACTCGAAAAAACGTCTAAACGATTCGGAAAAACGTTTAATCGACTGTAAAAACGACTATAAAAACGTTGAAACGACTCGGAAAACGTCTAAACGACTCGAAAAAACGTATGAACGATTCGGAAAAACGTCTAAGCGACTGTAAAATAACGACTATACAAACGTTAAAACGACTCGGAAAGCGTCGAAACGACTCGGAAAACGACTAGTCGTTTTCCGGTCGCGGCTGGGGCGGAGGTCAACGGTCGGCGAAAGCCGGACATCACCGGCAACCCTCGCTGTCGGGGGTCTTGCGAAGTCGTAGAATTGTACTGTTGTAATGCAGTTTTAGGTTTACGAATTTTTGGAACGCAACTGGCCTCAGGTGTGGGGTGTGTATACATAGAGAAAGTTTTCTTTTGTGTTGACACCCCTAAAAATCTAGTACGCTGCGCGAATTGAACGGGACATGTTTTTTTAGATACAGTGTGTCTACTTTCAAACACATACAAATCCATAACATCTTTATTTTTGGAGATATAGTCGCGTGAACTTTTTTAAAATGCAAATTTGGCAGGCACCCACGATATTCACGAAAACCATTTGGCTTTTTTTTTTATTTAAAATCTGACCCCCACAGCGTTAATCAGGACACTCCAAAACCAAATTTTAAAGGCATCTGGCGAATCAAGTGTGCCATGGAATCGCCTCAAAATAGTTGAATAGTCAAATAGGACTACTCAAAGTGTTGCTGTGCAATGGTCCAGAACAAAACAATATTAAACATTATGTTTGTCTCTGGGTCATCTCAAAAAGCAATTTTTTTAATCTTTAACATCCTGGAATTCGTGAATAACTGCTAATAGACACAAAAGTAATTTATTTTTATTTTACAAAATATCAATCAACATGTTAAAAAAAGATTTGACATTATTGGACCATTCTCGATAAAGCCTCCCTCTAAGATGCTACAAAATATATTAAACAATCTGTATTGAAAAAATGGGAGGGAAATCAAAATGATACAAAAAGTTATAAGTTTTAGGTGAATCATTAATTGCGTTATCAGCCAGCACCAAATAGTTCACTCGGGCTGGTGAGAGGAAACAAATCTTCGTGTTCTTCGTCCACTTGAGAATAATCATTTAAATCGTCGTCGATGATTACAGTATCTCTATTGAGACATGCAAGTCCTAAGAAATTGCTGCACATACTTGAACAATTGGGACCACTTCTTCGACACTCGCAGTTTTGGACGCATCCATCTCTGCAGAAGCATACGATGAGGATTGTTTAATATCAATATATTTTCTTGTTTTTCGCATGAGCTTCCTATTCATGACTTTCTCATTTTTACAAGCTGAGGACAAATTAGATATGGGAATGATTGGACATAAAAGAACGAATGGAAATCAAAACGCTATAATGAATGAGGGCAAAAAGTGAGTACAAATTAACTAAGGCTACTAACTTGTATTGGACATATTTACAGTCATATACTTATGAGGTTATGTTGTGACAAAAAATAACAATCTATGGGTGTAATATGTATCTATATATGCATAGATATATCTATACAGGGTGGCCCACCACGAACTGCATCGATCTATATATGGAAAACTAAAAGTAGGGAAATTCTGAAAACTTGGCACCTCACCAATGCCGATGGGCGCTGCTCAACAAAATATTTTGGTGAATCTGGCACTTCCGGTTATACCGGAAGTCGATATCAACTTTCTTATCTCAAATGGAACACCTTGTATATTATTGCATTTTTGGATTCTGGCATCATTTTGGAACAAAAACATGCAACATGTCCTATGTCTAAATCCAACCGTTTTTCAGATATTTGCATTTTTCCGAAAAAAATTACAGGTGCAGACCTAAAGTCAATTAGCAATTTATACTAGGAAACCGCGAAATTTCAAAACGAATTTTTGGCGTCGTGTAACAGAGGCCCTGACCTAGTGATCTCTGCTGAGAAATAAATCCGTTTTTATACAGGGTGTTTACAAAATATAAATAAAAATTACATTCAAAATGTGCTTAAATCTCGAAATTTTCAAATGGTAACCCCCATTTTTTTAATGCGATCTTATTCACCATAAAAAATGATGACAACTTTGTGTAAGGTTTCCTATACCTAAATGCAGTAATTTTCGATTAATTTACGAAAAACCCACTTTTCGCCCATAAAATGCGGGGTTTGCTTAACGCTTGGAAAATCATATTAGCCATGGACGTTGAAAAGACAATCGAGGCTGAGGAAATGTCACTTGGTTTATAAATTGTTGTCAACAAAAATGCCGGCGCGCTTAAATTACACAAACGAAGATTATTTAAATTTGTTTATTATCTACGGAGAATGCAACAAAGTAATATTAAGAACGTGCGATACATAAGCTTCTTTTGTGTAATTTAAGCGCGCCGGCATTATTATTGACAATAATTTATAAACCAAGTGTCATTTTCTCAGCCGCGATTGTCTTTTCATCGTCCACGGCTAGTATGGTTTTCCAAGCGTTAAGCAAACCCCGCATTTTATGGGCGAAAAGTGGGTTTTTCGTAAATTAATCGAAAATTACTGCATTTACGTATAGGAAACCTTACACAAAGTTGTCATCATTTTTAGTAGTGAATAAGGTCGCATTAAAAAAAATGATGGTTTCCATTTGAAAATTTCGAGATTTAAGCACATTTTGAATGTAATTTTTATTCATATTTTGTGAACACCCTGTATAAGAACGGATTTATTTCTCAGCAGAGATCACTAGGTCAGGGCTTCTGGTACACGATGCCAAAAATTCGTTTTGAAATTGTTTCCTCGTATAAATTGCTAATTGACTTTAGGTCTGCACCTGTAATTATTTTGGAAAAATGCAAATATCTCAAAAACCGTTGGATTTAGACATAGGACATGTTGCATGTTTTTGTTCAAAAATGGTGCCTAGAATTAAAAAATGCATTAATATACAGGGTGTTCCATTTGAAATAAGAAAGTTGATATCGACTTCCGGTATAACCGGAAGTGCCAGACTCACCAAAAGATTTTAGTTGAGCAGCGCCCATCGGCATTGGTGAGGTGCCAAATTTTCAGAATTTTCCTACTTTTAGTTTTCCATAAATAGATCGATGCAATTCGTGGTGGGCCACCCTGTATATATTCTACATACATTATTCAGTTACTAATTTATACTGTAATCATTTTAAGTTTTTTCAACAAAAACTACGTGAAATAAAAACAAAGAAATCTTTACCCCTCCATATCATGGAAACCGTTCACTTTACCATAATTCTGTATACAACAATTCTTGTTCGGAATTTAATGTATATCATTTGCGTATAGGATGACGTTTGCGCTAAACCTCATAGTTTACTAGATATTCACGCAAAACTGTGAAAAATATTTTATTTATAATTTCACCCCTCCCCCCGAAACCCGACGCTGGTGGTGGTGTAACTTTTTAGTACTAACTCTTAGGAGGGTATGGAATTATTTCGCGCTAGAAAGAACTTTCTTTTTGGATGTTTGGGTTTTGGCTCAATTTTACTGTACTAAAATCTTGATGAAAATACTAGACGCTTCCTCGGAAAATCGCATCGAAGATTTTAGGAAATACTTATTCATTGTGGTGCCAAGGAAATTATAGAACTTTTTATATCATGTAACAAAAACCAATTATCCTACACATTGTATGCGTAGCAGGAACCTGTACCTGCTTTACACCCTTAGTTTCAAGCCAGAAACTGTACAAACAAGCCCGTTCTAGCCGTTTCAACAGTCCCCGACCATTCTACACCATAGAATACCCTCTAGGTTTGTAATATCCCCGTGCCGTCCGCTCTCGAGGTTAATTTCGTTTAATGAATCCAGGACCGGGTCCAGCCGGCGTTCGCCCCGCGGCGCCGCTCCAACCTGGGCCACTTATGGCGGACGGGGTCGCCATGGCGACCATTGTACCGTTGTCCGACATGCGAATGTCGTCACCGATAAGCCCTGTTTTCCTTTATTTAAAGTACGATTCACAAATTATGGCGTACACGTCATCAATTTTCGTGTCAATCAGATACACAAGATCTACTCTTATACGCCCAGAACTGATTTACTGCATACACCCTTTTGTCTTTGATTAGTCGACATACGTTCGGCTGACTTCAACCCGTCCGTGCATGTGTTAGACAAAGACGCCAATAGGTCGTATAGCGTAGAGTTCATAACCGCCGGCTCGGGAAGGATATGTCACTGTCACAGCATAAATTTAGAAATTCTGTGATTTTGTGCGTATTTTTAAGAATTTTCATTGTTTTCAAATTTGGCTATTAGTTTTTACTTATTCTTGTTGCGGATTCTTTTGCTATAAGTTTTGTAATAATAGTTCGGCTTTGGTAATATCTGTTACTGCGTTACGTTTGTGAATAAACATTTCCTAATAATCTTAAGATGCCTGGCCACAGACTTAATTTGCAAGCCAGAGAAATTGTAGCGAAGTTATTAAATTATTTCAAAGATGAAAAACGCAACGGAGGACCACTTTTACCAGTTCACGCAGTCCAAGAGGTAAATTGCAAACATTATGGCAGTAGATAGTGATTACGGAATCAAATATTTTTCAGCGTGTTTCTCAAGTTTTGGACATTAGTTTACGCATTGTTTCACGCATTTCCCACGAAGTGCAGAGAGGTCAAGATGGTCCCCAGGAAAATCCAACTACTTCTGCCGCGAAATATGGACCTCGACAAAGAAACAAAACCACGGACTTGCCAGAGGAAACGAAAATGGAAGTCAGAAATGTTATTTATAATATGTATTCAGAAAGTAAGTTTGCATTCTAGTTGAATTCGGTATGTGTGTAGTTAAATGTTAAATTTTCTTTTACGTTTCTACATTGGTATAACTAGATCGTCAGACTATCACTTTACAATTTCAAGGAACGGTAAAATGTATAATTATAATATATAAAAGTAAAACCACACACGGACCTAATATTCTAACTTATCTAAAAAGGGGATGGTTAAACGCATTATTTTACAATTGAAATTTGGGTGAATTCACCAGGGTGAATAAAGTATCTGGTATATCTGGTTGCGTTTACAAGTATAATTTTTCCCCATTTAAATCTACGGCACTGGAGGATGCAGCCTCGATTTGCTTGATTCAGTGACGTAAATTGATGACGTGTACGCCATAATTCGTGAATCGTACTTTACGTCGATTGCCTGGGGTTCTTGGATTCGTTTTGACCGAAACGTAACAAGATCCGCATTCAGGTCTTATAAAATTAGACTAGGATTTTGCTATTGTAATGCAGTTTTAGGTTTACGAATTTTTTGAACGCAGCTGGTCTCAGGTGTGGCGTGTCTACATATAAGACGATTTTAGGCGATCGCCTGGTTTTAACCGCGGTTATCTTTCTGGTTGTCCCTGGCTTTAGCCCTTGAATAACCAACAAATGTCACCATTTAAACTCGCCTAAATGTGTATGGTTGACCCAAAAGTAATTTAGGCGAATAACCAAGGACAAATGTCATACTACTACCCGTCTATAACTTCACGTATACAGAGCGACCATATTTCGAGTCTATGCATGGGGATCTTGGTTATCTTAAGAGATACGAGGTTAGTTAAATTGGGGCAAAGTTGCGGAATTTGATGACGAGTAACAAGGTAAAAAGAAATTTTGGCTGGCCCTTTTCGTTTTTAAAATAATGCGAAAAAAGTTAAAATTATCGTTTTCGTTTTTATTTTTTTAAACGAAAACGAATGGCGCTGGACAATTCTAAGTTAAACATTATTAAGGCATTTTTTTACAAGGAATCTAAATGTGGCCTCTCATTTTTTTTTCGCCTCCCTGGACAAAGATATGACGATCAACTTTTATTTTTCTTATGTGCGCCATATTGGATTTTTACATTTTTGAAAAGAGAATTTTTTTCTGGTTAAAATGATGTCACACATTATGCTTTACTTTGTTTTTCTTGCCGTAATATCAAATTAATCGTTTTTGCATAGAGTGCCTTAGAAACGTAAGCCCAATAATGTTTGAAATTTTTGCATAGAGTGCCTTGGAAACATAAGCCCCATAATGTTCGACGTTTTTGCACAGAATGCCTTGGAAACATAAGCCTAGTTACCCATTGTTGCGAAGTGTGCTTTGGAATATTGTTTAATAAGTAAAAATTCAGTTAAAGTTAAATTTATTGATTAAATAAATCATAAACGTACCACGACAGTATGATCTGAGACATTGTTATTTGTTCTTCATTTGCCATATAATATATTAACACTAAAAGAGTCAAACTGGAAACACAAGAACAACAAAAACCTAGACGAGTAGGCAATCCTATTTTAAAATAAATGTTTAATTTGTCCTCCCTTGTTCCTCAAGGCACAATATATCACGTTTCTTTAAATTGTTTATGGCTCGTCCAATATCTCATTGACGTCATTTATATTTGAGGAATAATAAATTTAAATCATGTCACGCTTTTCTTCATGTGAAAATCACATTTTTTCAGTAAAATAAAGTATCAGTGACATTTAAAATTGAACTAAACTTTCAAAGGTTATAAATGGGCTTTATGTTTCCAAGGCATTCTATGCAGAAATGTCAATCATTATGGGGCTTATGTTTCCAAGGCACTCTATGCAAAAACTTCAAACACTATGGGGCTTACGTTTCCAAGGCACTCTATGCAAAAACGATTAATTTGATATTTCGGCAATAAGAACGAAGTAAAGCATAATGTGTGACATATCATTTTAAACAGAAAAAAATCCTCTTTTAAAAAATGCAAAAATCCAATATGGCGCCCATAAGAAAAATAAAAGTTGATCAAAATATCATTGTCCATTCAACAAATCGGGGCCAACGATAAAGACAGGCCATGGCGCTAAGGCATAATCGCGTAGTCACGTGACCAACTTAGTCCTATATAATAAAAGGCATTTTTGAAGATAAGTAGAGAAAACAAATTTCGTAACAATTTGGCTTTCTCTAATTGTTTTTTCAAAACTTTCAACCTGCCTCAGCTGTTTTGGGCTGAGAGTTAAACGACGCTGCACTCAAATATTTTGGCACATTCTCAGAAATTGTTGGGACAGCACCTTCAATCCATTTTTGGCGCAAATTTTCATCCCGAGGCAAAGCAAATGTTGTTATGGTGACGTTTTCTTCAGACCCAATATTTGGTATTTAGGTTATTTTTTACGGAATAAAAACGAAAACTCACCTCAGTATACTGTAAATATTGACGAGGTCCCAGTTGATTGGCAGCGTGAAAGGCCGAATAGGAACCGTATCAGGGCGTGGGTCGACAACGAAAATCCTCGACTACGTTACAGCACTGATTTATTTCGCACAAGCTGAATGGTGAATACAAAATACACAAACCCGAACGTGGTCAACGGGAACGGCTTCCAGCCACCCGGACCGTCCGAACTCGCGGATCTATCGTAAGCAGTTCACCCGTCTGTGTCTCAGGCTTCACTGTCCATTCCGGGGGGGGGGGGGGAGAATTCCCCTTAGAGAACACACGCGTCGGCGCGAGCTGCACCAATACTCCTGGACGGCACGGCTCCCACCCAGAGGCCATAATAACACGTGGGCGGTTCCCCTCCGCCAGGACACCCGCGCACTAGACACAAACTTGTTTCTAAAATATTAACTAAGACGTTTAAAAACACTTTAAACATTTAAAACTTCTCAAAACCCATGCTGCCGTGACAAATGACAGGTAACGTTGGACTAAGATGGTCACGTGATTTTTGTGCGCCGTGGCCTGTCTTTATCGTAGGCCTCGTAACAAATTTCGCAGTAAAAAACTTTGTTGAATAATAGCAGGCATTTCGATTTCCCATTGCTCATCTTATGCCGCAAATATATTTGGAGATCCGATCGCTCGAAAAAAATAGTAGGACGGATCGATAAGCCTTTCCGTGCCGTGGCTAGATTCGTCACTCACGTGTCGTCCGGCTATATATCTTATTGCCCGTGCCTATTAAAATAATTGGGTTATTGCCTCTTAAGTGGGCGGGAAATTACAAGTTGCCCCACCCACGCCGAGGGCTCGGGGTTCTATTGAATTTAAGTAGGGGTTAAGCAGGGCAGATTGTGGTTATTTTTTGCGGGTTAAGTTAAAAGTAGAGGTTAGTGGCGATATTACGGGATGACAGGTAGGTATTATAAGTCGTAACGTCGCAAGGAATACTCACAACTAGGTAATTTTACTACAAAAGGGTGTAATAACTGGTTATTTTGCGAGATTGGTTTTGGTAGATATTATTCTAACGATTTGTGTTCGACAGAAACTGCTTTCTTGTCTCCAGGTTATGTTGGGTTTGGGTTAGGTTAATGAAATGTCCAAATATGTGTTAAACTGTAATTAGTACACAGTTGGTTGATGCAAAGTATTTCTTATGATTAAATGAAGGAACTTACACGAGGATAAACACAAGCCCCACAACCCACAACTTCAACAGAAACTAAAATATACAAAACACTCTATAGGTAAAAACCGCGAACAAATTACATTTTACAACAATTACAAAAATTAAGACAAAGGACCAGTGGCGTATTCAGGGGGGGACAAAGAGAGCAATTGCCCCCCCCCCAGATCTGTCGAGATAAACGAGATTTGCAATATCAAAATTAATAATACCAAAAATTATACAGGGTGGTTCACTTTTATGTGGTAGGACTTTAACATTAGATAGAAAAAGATAATCTAAAATGAAAATTTTATATCAACATATATCGGGGAAAGCTTAGTTTCCGAGATACAGGGCGTTGAAGTGTGCAGAAATGGATGTCAGCCTGCTCTTCATTTGTAAATTGGAACGGCATTTTAATTATTAACAAAGACAAACTGCGGCGCTGCTACGTTCATCTACTGGATGACAGATTATTGTATTATTAACTGTCAATAAGATTTTCTTTTCCATGGCACACTTATCTTCACCAGTACGGCGATGCAGAAAGGACATTAGTATTTTGCCGATGGATTTTGTAGTCAAAGGAAATAAGACAATTTTTAAATAACATTTTATGGGCGGAAGAATCATGTTTTACTCGTCGTGGTATAATTTAGAATTCTACAAATTTAGAATTATAAAAATTATTAAGAAATAATATTAGATTTGATAAAAATGTTAAAATGATAATAAAGTAATGTACCTCAAACCAAGTGCCAGTTTATTTTTAAAATTGTTTCCATAAAATTAAAAATAAAATAGCTGAATCCGATAAGTGTTCCATAATTAATTTCTGTTATTTGCGATATTTATCAATAATCTTAGAAAACACATTTTTAGGCAAAAAAGGCTGAGATGGAAACGAAATAATTTATTTACTACACAACCGTGGCAGATACAAAAAAATGTCAAGATACACTTTTTGTAGAGAATTGAAAGAACTTTACGAAAAAAAAATTTACGTTGATGTGAGACAGGTCCGTACTAATTACTTTTTAAATTTAGTGATAGTGAAAACCCATAACTCCACCACTGGTTATTTCAGGACCTTCATATTATCACTAAATATCGTAGTCAAAAAGGTGGTACTACACATCAAATTTGGTTTAAATATCTCCACTGGTTCGGACAGTGTAAAAAATACTTCATATTTTTTCCAACACTTCAACGCCTTGTATCTCGGAAACTAAGCTTTCCCCGATATATGTTGATATAAAATTTTCATTTTAGATTATCTTTTTCTATCTAATGTTAAAGTCCTACCACATAAAAGTGAACCACCCTGTATACTCCTGGCCTAATCTGAAAATGCAGTGAACATCAAACATATCTACAATTTGTTATATGTTTCATCTTGTCTTCAACCTGCAGTAAATTTGAGAACGCGCCGCCGCATATTATGCACACACTCCGTCGGTCGCAGCGTGTAACCGTAAATTAGGCAAAACAATCTACTAAACATATTTTGCACAATTACAGTGTGAGAGAAGGAAGATTTTCAAAACTGAAAAATTAAAAAAATTATATTAGAAACAATATTAGCGAAAACCGACTGAATGGATTAACACTCCTTTATGTGTACCCTGAAATACCCATATCTCCAGAGGAGATATTTGACGAGCTCAAGACCAAAAAAAGAATACTTGATTTTGTGATATAGATTTTACTGGTTCGAAGAAGAATTATTTTTATGTTATACAGGGTGTCCGGTAATAACTTAAAAAATTAAAAAGAAAAATGGAAAATATGACGAAAAGTTCATATGAACATAGGTCCGCAGATGTTTGGTTTTCGAGATGCAGGGTGTTGAAAATGAAATTTTATTTTCGATTTTTTTAGGTAACTTTTTGAGACGACAAATTTTTCTTGCAAAAAACAACAACAACAACAAGTTAATTAAACTGTCAAAAAATAAATGTGCTTGTTTATTTAAATTTTGTTTTGAATTTAATTGCATACGAGTGTCGATATGCACCTGCATCGATGCAGAAATTTGAAAATTTCTCGAAAACGGTCACCTTTGTCGTTATTCACCAAGTATACCTTTTTTGCTTAGAAAACGTGTGGGTAGAGGATACATTCACAAAATGTCGTAAAAGTTTACTGTCAAAGAAGTTAGGGCAAATAATACCAAATTATGACTTCTCTTCCCAAAAAAAAAAAACCCGTCTACCAAATTTTGCAAGAAAATTTTGTCGTCTCAAAAAATTACTTAAAAAGTCGAAAATAAAATTTTAATTTCAACACCCTGCATCTCGAAAACCAAACATCTGCGGACCCATATGTTCATATGAACTTTTCGTCAAATTTTCCATTTTTATTTTTAATTTTTCAAGTTGGTGCATTTATTTCCGGACACCTTGTATTTATTTATTTTAGAAAATATGTTTTTGTTCTGTTCTTATTCATTAAAATTATCGACAGAGTTTTGTTATTTATAACTGATTACCTCCCGACCAGACGTTAATCCTGGTTACGCCACTGCAAAGGACCCTCTTAACTTCGCTTCATTCAAAACCTACACACTTATATAATTTACCCAAATACACAAAACTAACATTCAGTAAATTTTTAAAAATGTCCAGTTTGTCAAAGTTCATTTATTTGTTTCATCGCCACCTTTAGTTTATTATTACAAATTCAAATAACTTAAAGAAAAATCACTTTCTGTTTGACAAAATGTCACTTGTGAGGCATCGTTGGTTTCCGTGAATCGACGAGAATCCGAAACTTAAATAATAAGTATGCAAAGGGTTCGATTTAAAAAACAAAAGTGAATGTCACTTGAGGTAAAATCCGAAGCGGAACAAAATGTATTTATACGTCAAAAAGTGACATATCTAAAGTAAAATTCACGCGCCAAATTTCAAAATTTTATGTCTGAAAACAGGGGAAAAAGTGGGGTGTACCATGATTCAATGCCACCCTATGTAGATGCAATATTAGATCTAACAACGCAATGTGTTAAAACCACTTATTTACAACTAGGAAATGAAGTTTTTATTATAGTTCTTTGAAAACACCTTATTTTCATCTGTTTTAGCAATAATGGAAGATGGGGTTTTTCGGGCTAGCGCACGGAAACAGCGCATGGAAAAACTTTCCGTGCGCTGAATAAAAATACCGAATACCTATATGGCTTTAAAATAGAAATATACAGCAAAGTAAACTAAATTTAAGATACTCTATAATATGCTCTTTGATATTTAACATGTACCTATTTTGTATTTTAATGTGTAGTGTTTCAATATTTAGATAAATTTCTGTAATATTTTTAACGTTTTATTCACCTTATATTTTTTGTCAATTAAATTTATTATAATATGCCGATAAAATGTTTTAAGTTTCCGTTTTCAAAGAAGTATAATAAAAAAATATCGTTCATTACACGTCCAGAAATAGATTTTTCCGTGCTTGCACGACTTCCCGTGTTCGGCTGCGCCTCACACGGGAATTTGTCACGCGCGCACGCAAAAAATCTTTATTTCCAGACTCGTAATGAAATATACTATTACCAGCAGTAATTTGGAATGGCTATGGGGTCTCCTTTATCACCATTATTCATAAGCAATTTATTCATGGAAGATTTTGAACAAAATGAGTTCACTAGATATCAACCTAATGTTTGGAAATATGTAGATGACATATTTATTATATGGGAACATGGAGTAAATTAATTAAGATCATTATTAAATTTTATAAACCCACAAGAACATTCTATTAAAATTAACCTAGAAATGGAAAATAATACCTAATTAGTTAACTTTCTTGGACGTTTTTATGCTAAAATCAGATAGTACAAAAATATGTTGTCTATAGAAAACCAACACATACTAATTAGATATCTTCATTTTAACTTCAGTCATCATATTAATGTTAAAAAATGAGTAAGTAAAAGTTTGTATGACAAATGTATAGATTTTGTTACCTCGTTTTGAACGGCGGCCAATTTATATGTGTCAAACAAAGCGAGTACGTTGTGAGTTAATTTCGAGAATTTGTGAATTAAAAGTAACAGTGATTAAGGGGAAAATATACTCTTACCATGGTAAATCATTCAGCGTTTGGTTGCAAAAGCAGAAGTGAAAAGCAAGAGCCCGGGATTTCGTTTCACAGGTAAATATTTAACAAGCTACCTTTGAAAGATGCCCTGAAAGTTTATTTTTTCTCGATATAACTTCTTTAAATTCATTCTACCTTTTAGTATGATAATGTGCATTGGTTTCTTTGTAAATAGAACCAATATAATTATTTTGTAACGTCGTTTTTATTGCAAATAGGGCTGGTTTTCATGGGCCTGCATTATTTTATTTTGTTTTGATTGATTCGAAATCGCCGCAAATAAATATATTTCAGCACGTGACACTACCTTTACATTTGGGAAATTATGTGCAAATAAATACCAATATTTCAAATTATACATGTAACTCAATCTTAACTATCTTTTCATTATTAACATTTTTGTGATATTGGCTAAGAACACGTTTCATGCTACGCCACTGGCCTGTCGTGCGATGGTAACACGGCCGCGAGCGCTGTTAGGCGTCCTCTTTCTTTCCTTGTATAAGGTCCCAACCAATTCTCAAAGAAGAAGTAGGAAATAGGCGAAAAAATAAGGAATGTTCAATAGTGGTATTCAGTAAAATATTATTGCCAGTTATTCAGGAAGTTATAATAGATAATTAGATAGAACATAGAGTGCAATATCAGACAGGTGACCAGGTTATTTTTTCCGACAACATATCTTATTTTTTCATAGTCTTTATCAATGAGATTGAGCAATGAAATTTGGCAACGATGCCAACGTGAATACGTTGGTTATTTACCTGCAAACAAGAGCGTCTGGTTACTCTGGGCAAAGGTTCATTTCAGTTTCATTTACGACAGCCTGACCAATTACAGCACAGTTCGTCGCTGATTACAAGGTGATCATGCCGTGTCCGGTGCGGCTCAAAAATGAGCAACAGCATAACATTTTATGCAGGTAATTAATTTGTCCGAGATGGTCTAGGAAACGTTGCTGTAAAATTTGCGTCATTGTGTAGATTCTGTAGCCAGTTAGACCCCTAAGACTCAATTTCTATCCCCCGGCCTCCCGTTCCGGTCCTAAAGCCGCCGCTCGTAAAACTCCGGATCGGTCCTAATTACCCGGAATATCCCGGAAAGGGGTCGCGGGTCGGGGGTCACGATGCAGATCCGGATTTAGGGGAACGTAAAGTCTCGATCTTTCATGCCGTGTAATATTTACAAATAAGGGCCTTTCATATGGAAAAGAAACCTGATAGCTTTGATAAAATTATGATATTTTCTTTGGTATATAAAATGTGTACTTCTGGGTAATGAGCAAAACTTGTATACAAGCCATTGGTGCTTTCTGGGTTAGTTAAATTTCCTTACGAAAACACTAAAATTTCACTTAAAATAGGTTCACAGAAAATGCCTAATATGTATAGTATTATGCAAATTTTATTTAAATGCTCTAAAAAACAATAAAATAAACTTTGAAATAATTCAAACCAAACCAAACTATAAACTTTGTTGCACACAAAACAACACCACACGAAAATCTATATACAAAACCAAAATCCATAAAATAATGCGCAATCCTTATTTCCGCGCACGGCACTGGTTATACTGGCCTAACTGGCCCACATCGACATCTGCTCCGTGGATCTCCGAAACTCCGACCAATGAAATCGTTATGCTCGCTTTCTTATTGGCTGCCTCCTTGACTAGGTCGACGTCGACCGCATAAAAACCTTTGAATTTTATACGGGTGATTTCTGCCGATAAGTGTGGTATTTTTACCAGTAACAGAGCTGGTAAATGCTATGAAATAGATCGCGCCCCGTATATCATTGTGTTCCGAGTGAGTTCATTTATACTATACCAATGGTATACATTCAGTAGTTGAATAAGTGGTGAAATTTGGTGTTTGGTTCTCATTAATCAAGTCAAGTTTCTAAGGTAAAATGCTTGTTTGGTTATGTCATATACAACTTTTTTATCTACAAATTTTAGAATATCGTCTAATAGAAACAAATTTTTGATAACTTGGTTCAATAAAAAAAATCAAGACATAACATAAGAGGGAAAAATTGTTTTATAAACTGCGTTTTTTTTTCTATTTTAATGTGCAATTCTAATGGGATTACTAATACTGAAATTTATTTTTTTCTTGTTAACTGCTCTATGTAGAAAATGTGTAGAGGCAAAAGAGTTTAAACGCTAGAAAACTTCAAAATTAGTCACTTCAAATTGTACGTGACATAGCAAAATGAGCATTTTCATTACAAAATTTTAAAAATAAAATTTTCACCTACCGCATTTAAATGTTACAGATGAATTGTACGTTCAAATTTAAGAAAAAATGTTACATTGGCATTGGGTAAAACCTTAGACAAGGAAAGAGAGAGGACACCGGGCTGGTCTACCCTGATGCGGTGTATAGATTTTGTTACGTCGTCGTTTTGAACGGCAGCCATTTTATATGTGGCAAAGTAAACGATTGCGTTGCGAATTAATTTCGAGAATATGTAAATTAAAAGTAACAGTGCTACGCGACTCCTGATAATTTTCAAAAAATTCATGCACTCGAAAAATTTCTCGCAATAATTCAAGCACTAGGGCGATTACTACTGAAAATTCCTTTTTTCCATTCATTTTTTTTCTATTGCGGCCCTGTATTTAATAATAAGAAGTCTAAATATTAATCAGTATTGTCAACAATTTAACTTACAACGTATCTTTCAATGGGAGAACCAAAAGAGGACGGCAAAGACTAATAACCGTCACATACGATAATAAAAAATAAATAAAAATCCTCCACCTAGAAGGCTTTGAAACAACGAAACCAACCTCTTATCATTTATCATAACTACCATTGTATCATTTAGTTAATAATTTGTATTATTAGAAACACAATGCGACACTGTTTGCTGTACACACATACAACAACAGAGGAAACCATAGACAGGGCCGTATTTAAAAATATGAAGTTTTCGAAGTAAAAATAAATTCTAAGTTAATTTGTTGACAATACTGATTAATATTAAGACTTCTTATTATTAAATACAGGGCCGCAATAGAAAAAAATGAATGGGAAAAGGAATTTTCATATGTAATATCACAAGTGCAGGAAATTTTATCGATAATTTTTTCGAAAGCGCTATTTTGTCTAGAAAGATCACGAGTATAAATTGGTCTTTTATCTCTGAAAATAAAAGCCCAATTTGTACGAGTGGTTTTGCCAATGGGCAAAATAGGGCTTGAGGATAAAATTATCTAGAAAAATTTCCGGCACGAGTGGTATTTGTCGAGATTATTTCTCGAATACGATTTAATAATTTCTGTATTAATTTTTTCTATGTTTAAATTTCCAAAACGATTCATTTTGAACGAGTATTGACAGCTTCGACTGTAGCGTTCGAGTAAACAAACGTGACGCTTGGATATCCAAGGCAAATGCGATTATACCTACACCCTGTCAGCGTTGGTTTATTTTCTGAATGTATGTCATATAAATTTAAACGGAGACGGAGGTCCAATAACAAAAATTTAGCAATGTAAAAGTTATATAAATTCATTGATACAATGCTTAATAGTACCGCAACATAATTTATAAGCTGCATAATTTAGAACAGTGTGAAACACACAAACACTAAGAAGTAGGTACGTGTTTGTATCCAACAGATTTGCGGTTGCTAAGCAACGAGGTGATAATTTGCACAAGTGTAATTACCGCGATAATTTGCTCAAGTGCAATTATCGCTAGCAGAGGCATGATTGGTTGGATTTTTATGGAAGGAGCTACCTTATTGGATGCAAGCAGTATGAGGGAAATAATAACATTTGAAAAATATAATAATAATAACATTTGAAAAATATTTCGTGCCATACATCATGGTATTTGCAATGAAAAGTGCTTTCAAAATCTGCAAAAAAAGTCCAGGTCCGTATATTTTCAAAAATAAAGTTGAAGGGTTTCTCAAAGTCGAAATGTTGTAGAACAAATCTGAAAACGCCATCTTAAAGCAATAATAAAGTTTTTTTTATTTTTTTCCTATCTGTAATAACAACTTCAGAAAAAAATAAAATCGAAAACGCAAAATTTCACTTTTTTCAAAATAACTCAAAAACGAAAAAAGATATTAGAAATCTGTTTGTACTATTTTTTGAACTTGAAATTGCGCAACTTTTTCCCCATTTAACCGTTGTCCTATCTATCGCCGTTTGCAAGATCCCCATGCTGTTCATTCTTATCCGGGACACATTGTATACCTACACTTGCATCTAAAAGTAAACTGCGATTAAAAACTTTGCCCACTCGGTTTGCGAGCTAATTCTAGAACGAACCCATAGCAAAAAAGCGGCAATCGCTTCAGACACGGATGGACTGCGATGAAAAAGCCACAGACTTCATGATGCATGTTACGGGCGACGTGAAGACGAAGACTTTTTAAAAAACTTTTATTTCAGTAACGCGAGTTACAGAGTTTCGGCTTAGACTACAGACAAGACTAGAATTAACACTCTTACTTTACTAGGTCCTATTTATATAGATCTGTTCTGCTGAGGTGTTGTGGTTCTCATGGGAAAAGAATATAAAGACAAAGGGAAGATCAAATTCTGCAATTCTTGCAGTAAGCAAGTTTTAACAATACTCAAAAGGAATATGATATGTTCTAGTAATCATTCTAGAACAATATACAATGGAAAATGATATCTGTGTAGTAAGCATCTTGAACAATAGAGAATGAGAACATAATATCCAACAGTAAACAGAATCAAGGGTAAAAACAAGGTTATGATCAAGGTGATGCTTGAGGTCGGATATAACACCTTCCCCCTTATATTAAAAATTTGTGTTAACTAATTTTGACATTAAATTAGGCATATGTTTTAGTATTAGAATTTAGTTCAATTTCTTCTTCTTCGCGAGGTTCGTCCAATCTATATGAAGGTCTTCTTTTGACAGTAACAAATTTTCTTAAATTTTGAAAAACGCGATTTCGTGTTCTAGGAGGTTGTGGAGGATCGTCTCCGTTATTAGTAGTAATAATGCCTATTTTAATGTTCCTAGACTTTTTACATTTAAAATAAAAGTACACAATAATTAAAAGTATGATTAAAGCAATGGATAGATATGTCAATATTGGCGTATACTTATTTACAGTTGGTTCGTTAATAATATTATCAAGATCCTTTGCATATTCGTCTAATTTATGCTTTGCGACATTTAAATCGTCATAATTAAATTTATTTAGTTGTAAAGGTTTTAAGTCAGGATATTTTAGTTTATTTGGAGTTTCTTTGCAACATTCAAATGGTATATTAATTGGGTGAAATTTATAGGTTTGATTAGATTTATTTAAATTTTTCGTTTGAATTTTAGTACTTCCAATATAAGCAATGCATTCAGATTTTAACGTTAAAATTGAAGTTTTGTCTAGCATTATAGTCAAAGGATTTTGATTTTTGCACTTAATAGTTATAGGAAATATTTCACTTAAAATTATTAACCATTGATTCTCTTGAATCAATTGTACATTGTAACTTTCAATTGAAATTGTGACTATGTCACAAGTATTAGGTAAATGGGTTTTTACCTCTAATAATTGAGCTTCACATCTTGAATGTGAGTCAATAGGAGTAGGATATAAATCTTTGCACATTATTAAATCAAATGCTAGTTCTTTACAATTTTTTATATCATAGAGAATTACATAGAGAGTTGGGTCATCGCTTTTTGCTACAAATTTAGTATCAGTGGATACCATGTGATAAAATCCAGTTTTATTGTCGAAAATTGGAATAGGATAAATTCTATAAAGAGTATACCATTGAGGTTCTACTAAAGGAATGTCTAATATAAAAACAAGTCTATTTTCTGTTTGAAAAACCTTTAGTTCTATAAAATCAAGATAAGTTGCAACATTTAGAAGTTGAGGAGTTAAGGGCAAATTATTTTTGTTTAAAGTTTGAGCGATTATTTGCAAATGATGAACTAGGTCTTCAGGAGTTATAACTGACGTGTGAATGATATGTAGTTTTGCAAAAGTAATAGAGTTTAGAATGTCATTTAAGTTGCTTTCGATAAAGGTATAGGATTCTAGGAGTCTTTCGGCCATCTCTAAAACTTGTAATTTTGCAGTGTAGTAATTAAAATTATCAGAAATGTTATAAATGTAATTTTCGATTTGTTTTATGTCATTATTAAAAGTAATTTCATCAATTTGTAATTTGTTGATAGAGTCCTTAAAGTTTTTGATAACTGAAGTAGTTACTAAAATTTGTTTTTTTCATTAATTTTTCTAATTCGTGTTCGTCTCTGTTAATTTTGTCGATACAATCGTTATAATACTGTCCGTCTGAAGCGTCTAAATTTCCGGTAATAAATTTCCAAACTGACCCTAAACCATTAATTAAACCTCTTTTATATCTTCTTACATCAATAGCTAATTCTTCAAATTTGAGCGCAATGTTTTCGGAAAGTTGATTTAGTAAAGTGAGATGTGACTTAACTTCGCTTAGAAAGGCGGCCATTCGTACGTCTTTTGGTTGAATTATAAATTGCATATTTTCTAAAATTTTATTATTATTTTCGAATGTTGTTTTTAGAGATGAAATGTCTTTATATACCAATAAACTCCACTTGTCATTAGAAATTTTGAGTCCGGATTGCTCTTGATAGAACACGCCTATGGTGTTATTAATTGGTCGCAGTGTATATTGTGCCATAGCGGTAGCGAACAAAGAAAATCTGTAACGAAGTTTCAGAATTAGGAACTTGGTTCGATATAACAAATTATTTTAATATCAGTATTTTTGAAAATATATTTGATCATAGGGAGAACTGTGTCCCAATCTAATTTGTCTAATCCACAAGCTAACTTGGGTATAGCTATAATTTTATCTTTTTCATCAGTGCTCTCGAGACAATTTGTTCGTAATTCCTTCAAGCAATTAAATAAATTAGCATAAGTTGGTTTATAATAGAAAAATTCTTTAGTTATTAAATAATAAATATTTCTTGTCGGAAGTTGAAGTACTGCTATTTCACCAATTGACTTATTTTGATTTTTTAGTTCATCTACGTGTCCAAATTTATTCTTAAATTCTTTTGCAATTCCTGCATTCATTTCTAAATCTTTAGATACACAGTGAGCTAATGAAATATTTTCAGGGGCATCAAATAAGTTGCCCAGTTCAATGGAAACGTTATTATTTTCAATAGGGATTTTTCGATCTAGAGTATAAAAGAATTCTTTAACCGTTAGTTCTTCTTCCTCCAATTCGTGACATTTCTTTAGCATATCAAAATTCATTTTTGTGGTTTGGTTAGTAATTGGGTTATGTAGCAAAGCTGAATTCGTATAAATTTCTTTAATTTTATAGGGTCCATTAAATTTGTTAGCTAGTTTATTTTTTATTTGGGACTCCTTGACATAAACCTTTTCTCCTACGCGAAATTGTCGCTGCTCCGAAACGTGTGTATCAAATCGCTGTTTCGCCTTTTGTTTGCGCATATCCGTACGCTTTCTTGCCACTTCATAATAATGCTTTATTTTATTGTTTAAATCGCGAACGTACTTAGAGATTAATTCTTGCTGATTATACAAAACTTCTGGAGGTCGAGACGAGGTGTGACCGAATAGCAATTCGTAAGGAGTAAAGCCGTGTGTTTTATTTATAGAATTGTTATATGCTATACAAGCGTAAGGAAGCATTTGAAATGGGTGTTCGTTAGGATTTTCTGTACTACATGCGCGTATCATTTCAGTTAAGGTGGCATGAAATCTTTCTAAGGAGCCATTTGATTGCGGATGACTAACACTAGAGAAAGTTAATTTTATATTGTATAATTTACAAAGATCTTTCATTAATTGATTATTAAATTCTTTACCTACATCGCAATGGATTCTTAAAGGAGTTCCAAAATGTTGAAAATAGAGTAAAAGAGCGTCTACTACAGATCTCGCTGTTTTATTAGGAAGTGCATAAGCTTGGGTAAATTTTGTTAGTTCGTCTCTTATGGTAAGGATATTATTTTTTACTGGGATTTCTAGGATGTCGATATTTATTCTTTCGAAAGGAGTTTTAGGAGTTTCGGTAATAACTAAGGGACTGTCCAAGTTTTGTCTACAAATTTTTGTCTTTTGGCAGATTTCGCACTGTCGAATAAAGGTTTCAACGTCTTTAGTTAGTCCTGTCCAATTATATTTTTGTTTAATACGTCTAATTGTTTCGTTTATTCCTCGATGTAAGTTTGTCTTGCCTGAATGAAATTGATCTATTATTATAGGTATTTGGTCTTCGTCTGGTATAGTCACAATGTTCTGACAAATTGTTAGTTGGAAATTTTTATCTGAGAACAAAAAATTAAACATTTCTAAAATTGGAAAATCTGGATTGTTTTCAATGTAATAAGTTTTATTTTCTTCGAATATATCTTTACTGTAATAAAGAGATATGAAGAGTACTTGTATTGCGGTTTCAAAATTAAAAGGAACAGGAATTATATAATATTTTCTTTTAGCTACGGTCTGACTGGAAAGAACATTTGCTTTATTATAGTTAAAATCAGGATTTAGCTCAAGTAAATCATCAATAACTTTTTCGTGAAGGTCTGTTAATTTGTCTTGTTGAAAAATTAGTACAATGTCCTTGTGTGTTTTGTCTAAAAGTTGATTATTTGTATATTGGATTTTAGAATAGTCGATCATTGAAGTCGTCTTGTATAGATCAAAAAATCTGTCAAATTCATTACAAATTATAGCAATTTCGTCAGTCTCATTATTGTCAATAGGCGGGTCAATGTCTTGAGGATTATCATGGGAAGTAGATGGTTCGTCTAGAGAAGTATGAAAGGAAACAGCTTCTTTTATATGATTGATTTTGATTCGAGATAAAGCGTCGGCATTTCGATTAATTTTTCCAGGTTTATAAATTATTTGATAATTATATTCTTCTAATTTAAGTCGCCAACGTGCTAAACGACTACCGGGATCTTTTATTGAGAAAAGCCAGGTTAAAGGTCTATGATCTGTAACCAATAAGAATTTTCGTCCGAAAAGATAAGGTCTATAGTTTTTTACGGCAGCAATTATCGCCAAAAGTTCTTTCTCTATAACGCTATATTTCATTTCTGCTGGACTTAAGGTTCTTGAAAAGTATGCTATGGGAAGATCATTTCCAACAGGTCCTTGCGAAAGTACCGCGCCTACAGCAAAAGCGCTTGCATCTGTAGTTAAAACAAATTCTTTTTCAAAATTAGGATATATTAGAATTGGTGAAGTTATTAATGCATTTTTAAGTTGTTCGAAAGATTCACGACAATCTTTATCAAAAATAAATGGTACGTCTTTTCTTAAAAGTCGAGTTAAAGGCTTTGTCATTTTTGCGAAGTTTGGAATAAACTTCCTGTAGTAACCAGTAAGACCCAAAAATTGTTTAATTTGTTTAGTATTGGCAGGTTGAGGAAAATCGATAACAGCTTGTACTTTTTGTGGATTTGGTTTGACCCCTTCAGGTATAATAACATGTCCTAAATAAATTACTTCTTTTCGTAAGAATTCACACTTATCTGGCTGTATTTTTAGATTCGAATTTCTTAATCTTTGAAAAACTTCAGTAATACGAGAGATATGTTCATTAATTGTGGAAGAATAAATAATAATGTCGTCCATGTAAACTAAGCACTTTTCGTTTTGTATCCCCATTAGTATATTATCCATAACCCTCTGAAAGGTTGAGGGCGCATTACGAAGGCCAAAGGGCATACGTAAATATTCGAAATGTCCATTTTCAACGGAAAAAGCAGTTTTCGAAATGTCTTCTGGATTCATTTCAATTTGTTGAAAACCAGAAGCCAAATCTAAAGTAGTAAAATAATGGCAATTACCCAACTGATCTAATATATCTGAAATATTAGGCAGTGGATACCTGTCATTAACTGTTAATTCATTTAATTTCCTATAATCAATTACGATTCTCCATTTTTGTTTGCCTGAAGCGTCTAATTTTTTTGGAACGACCCATACTGGGGACGACCATGGTGAAACAGAAGGTCTAATTATTCCTTGAGAAAGCATTTTATTAATTTGTGTTTTTACTTCTTCCTTGTGAACTTGTGGATATCGATAAGATTTAGTAAAAATTGGCTTAGCGTCGCCTGTATCGATAGTATGTTTTATTTCATTAGTAAAACTTAAAAAATCTCCGTCAAAGTAAAATATATCTTCAAAATTCAAGCATAAATTAGTAATTAATTCTTTTTCTTCTTCGTTTAAATGTTCTAGCCTTAATGATTCTTTTATTTCTTCTACTCTGCTTTTCGTTTTATTAAAATTACAAATAATATTAGCACTAGCGTTCGTTTCTTTAATGTAAGGCTCAAATTCAAATTCTTCGAAACAAATATCCTTTGTTATGGCATTAGCGTTTAATATCGTCGTATAAAAATTACCGTCTTCGTTTATTTTTACTATAGCATTTGGCACGTATACCTTTTCTACTCGTTGTGCGCATAAAATCATTTCTTTATTCGTATATCTATTCGTATGAAACTTGCATATTTTTTCGCAACGCGGTTCTATCGTAACTTGATTTATATTATAACTCGTATTTTCGTATTTTATAGTATGTAATTAATTGTTTATTCCTAAAATCTACTACTGCACCGTACCTTTCTAAAAAGTCAGCGCCTAAAATTCCGTCGAATCCTATATCTAGATCGCAAATATAAACTTTATGGGGAGAAAGAAGACCCGTAAAAGAAACAAATACCGCTTCAGTAATAGGAATTGATTGGCCAGAAATACCTTTAATTTGAAAATTTTCTGGACATCGATTTAAACCGTCTCTGGTTTGAAAATTGAAATACCAGCTCCTGTGTCAATTAAAATTTTGTACTTATCGGTATTATCTTTAATATAATATAAGTTACTATTGTCAACGGTATTTATGCAAACGTTTGGTCCGTATTGGTCATACCAAGATTCTTGAAATTCGGAATAGGGTTCTGGTCCGAGGCTGTTAATTGAAAATTTTCGCTTTGGCCCAGATAATGTTGTTGGGGAGTTCTATTTTGGTTATTTGGATTTGAATTTGGGAATCTAGGAGTAAAATTTTGATTAGAAGGCTGGAAACCTGAATTATTATTAAAAGTTCTTGGGAAATTGTTTCTAGGAATATTATTAGAAAAATTTCTAGGAGGTTGATTTCTTGGTTGGAAGTTTTGAGGGTGGTTCCTAGGTTGGAAAGAAGGAGTTTGAAAATTATTTTGCTGAGGAAAAGATGGTCTTTGATGGAACCTATTTTGGGAGAAATTATTTCTTTGGGAGTTATTTTGGAAATTGTTAGAGAAGAAGGATTTGGACCATTTCTGTAATAATTATTTTGATTTTTTGTTCGACATTCATTGATAGTATGTCCATTTCTTTTGCAATAATTACAAAATTTTGGAAAATTATTACTGGTTCTTTTGATATTATTATTGAAGACTGGTACACGATTTTGCCTCTGAAATTTTTGATTTTCAAAATAAGAAAGTTGCAATTCTCTCTTAATTAAAGCTATAGCATCCATCATGTTGGGTGGATTGCTAGCACGAATTAGTTGCCCTATTCTTGGTTCTAAACCTGTCAAAACTGTATTTAGGCACATGCTATCGATTAAGGTAGCTTGCGATTCTTTTTGTTCCCTAGTGAGAAGGCTTTGTTTTCCTATTGCGGCATACATTTTCGAGCAGTGAGTTTGAACTCTGCCTACAAAAGTCAAAGCATTTTCATTTTGGGATTGACACATTCTTTGTAAATCTTGAATTAATGATGTTAGATCGCGAGGATCTCCGAAATGAACGTTAAGTAATTGTTTGATTTCCCTCCAGGTACTCAAGTCCCTTGAATTAATGAGTTGGGCTGCACGTCCCTTTAATTGATTTTTAATTTTTATAACAAGTAAAATGGCTTGGTCGCCAACAGTCATTTGCATGGCCCTATCACATGCAATGATAAAAGTATTTAAATTGATTTGATCCCCATCGTATTCAGGGATGATAGAAAATATTTCGCTTAATTTAAATGGTACTTCGTCGTTATTTGAAGCGTTTGCTTCATTGTTTACATTAGAGTTTATAGCTTCGTTATTCGGCATGTTGAAATGAAAAGGTAATATCGTTATAACGTAGAAAGTTCAATAATAGCAACGTAGAAAGTTCAAAAAAAATCACAAATAAAATTCACTTCAAGTTTTTCACTTACAATAGAAGTAACTTCATGCTCGCTGGATGTCGTTGATGCTGCTGTTGTTGCTGGATGCTGGCCTCAGGAGACTGTCCTTCTTAGTGCCTCCGGATCTCCCTGTCGAAGACCCTTTTCAGCTGGCTCCAATCGTAGTGGTGTGGTGACCCCCGAGGAGACTGTCCTTCTAAGTGCCTCCGGATCTCCCTCGTTGAAGACCCTTTTATCGAGGATCCCACTTCTGACACCAAATTGTTACGGGCGACGTGAAGACGAAGACTTTTTAAAAAACTTTTATTTGAGTAACGCGAGTTACAGAGTTTCGGCTTAGACTACAGACAAGACTAGAATTAACACTCTTACTTTACTAGGTCCTATTTATACAGATCTGTTCTGCTGAGGTGTTGTGGTTCTCATGGGAAAAGAATATAAAGACAAAGGGAAGATCAAATTCTGCAATTCTTGCAGTAAGCAAGTTTTAACAATACTCAAAAGGAATATGATATGTTCTAGTAATCATTCTAGAACAATATACAATGGAAAATGATATCTGTGTAGTAAGCATCTTGAACAATAGAGAATGAGAACATAATATCCAACAGTAAACAGAATCAAGGGTAAAAACAAGGTTATGATCAAGGTGATGCTTGAGGTCGGATATAACATGCATATTCATCGAAGGGTGTCCAATTAGTTAGTTTCTTCGCCTAATTTCCGTCCTAACTCTTTATATAGAGCACCTGTGGATAAGGGTATAGTATAATTGAATTTACTTGGAACATACAGGGCGCGATCTATTTCATAGCATTTACCACGATCTGCAACTGGTAAAAATACCAGACTTATCAGCAGGAATCACACGTATAAAATTCAAAGGTTCTTATGCGGTCGACGTCGACCTAGTCAAGGAGGCAGCCAATAAGAAAGCGAACGTAGCGATTTGATTGGTCGGCGTTTCGGAGATCCACGGAGCTGGTGTCGACGTGGGCCAGTTAGGCCAGTATAACCAGTGCCGTGCACGGAAATAAGGATTGCGCTTTATTTTACGGATTTTGTTTTTTTGTATAGATTTTTGTGTGGTGTTGTTTTGTGCGTAGCAAAATTGTTGGTTTGCTTGGGTTTGAATTATTTCAAAGTTCCAACAAGAGCATAATAGAGATGTTGACAAACATATAAATTGCTGTAAAAAAATCGGACAATCACTCGTGCATATTACCACTAGAAACTTAACTATCGAGGATGCTTCTATTTCTGTACCGATACGTCCTGCATAATAGTAGTACCAGATCTATCGAAGAAGCTTTGAGGATTGAAATAAAATTTTGCCTTTTTATCTCCTACCCGTTCTCAACTTTGTAAGTAAAGCTCGAGAATAATCACTCAGCGTTCTATTATCACTTATTCCTTCGCTTATTGTATTCCCCCGTTAATAAAAAAAAACTTTTTTCGTACTTTCTTCAACAAAGCCTCTCCGTAACCCGCATAATTTTCACAACCTTACGAAAAGGCGACACTGCGCTAAATTCCAGTTACAAAGTCTGTCGCGCTTTTTTGCGTCGAACGATTTTTAATCAAAACATCCCTTTGAACACCCGATCCGCCCTCATCAATCTAACGGCACCCTCGGGGCTTGGCGAGGCGAATTCATCTTGAAGCGGAGCCCTCAAACTTTCCCGGTTCCACATTAAAATGTGTGCTGGCAAGGGGAATGAATTGTATATCATCCCTGGGTTATTAAATTGAGTAGAAGATACTCAGTCTGGTTATTCGCCGAAACCTTATTAGAAGGAATGCCGTGGGCAGTCGTCACGTTATTGCTTTCGAGCCTGCAGGCTCTACAACACAGTGGCGTAGTGGTTTTGGGTTGTGTCTTGCCGTATGCTTGTCAAGCATTTTTTGCGTTGTGTGTTCTTTTTGCTGTTTATATTGGCTACAAATGTTCATAAAAAACATTCAATAGTAGATCGTCAGACAGTGACAGATGTTCCTTACTGACTTTCTCATTTATGCCCTCTAGTAATTTTAATTTTCCCCCGGGGAAAACATATGGAAAATTCGATTTTTCAAAACAGAAAAAAGGTATACTAATTCTCACTTATGCCATGTTCACCGTATGATTTCTTATACTATTCCGACCTCGAAAACCCAAAGGTATAAGTGTAGCGTGTGGAAAAAGGGATGAATTAAGGGTTTGGCAGATCACAAAAAAAATGACTTGGTTTACTGACTCCGTCAGTTATGCCGTTCGAAATGATGAAAACTTATATCCTCACTAGCCCAAAAATTGATTGGCAGAAGTGACTCGTGGGGGAAAATGGACTTTTGGGTCGGAAAATTTTTTTTTTCGTCAACTGATTTTGTCAGGGAAAAAATGAATTGCAATAAAACTTTCTATAGTTTCAGAGGCATAAGTGCAGAAATCAGATGACGAAATAAAAATTTCCGACTTATTTTCCGACCCAAAAGTGCATTTTTCCCCACGCGTCACTTCTGCCAATCAATTTTTGGGCTAGTGGTAATATAAGTTTTCATCATTTCGAACGGCATAACTGACGGAATCAGGAAACCAAGTCATTTTTTTGTGATCTGCCAAACCCTTAATTCAACCCTTTTTCCACACGCTACACTTATGCCTTTGGGTTTTCGAGGTCGGAATAGTATAAGAAATCATGCGGTGAACATGGCATAACTGAGAATTAGAACCTTTTTTTCTGTTTTGAAAAATCGAATTTTCCATAGGTTTTCCCCGGGGGGCCAAACTTAAAATTACTATTTTCCGACTCAGCATCGATTTACATTTCAACCCTCTCCAAGGCATAAATGAGAAAATCAGTAAGGAAAATCTGTCACTGTCTGACGGTCCATATAATGAATTTTGGAAATACTTACGACGCTTTGAAAATGTTATTAAAGTGTAGTAGGTATATAATAGGCCCAGGAAACGTGAAACATTTGATATTCAATGTGCATCACGGCATAAACTCGACTGCTTTTCCAATACAATCATTTGTCCCACCAATATAGATACATATACAGCGTCCTCCAAAAAGTTTGCACCTAGGGGGGAAATTTTAAATTAATGTTTTATTTTGAAATTAAATTTTGGGGTTTTGATGAAAAACGACCCACTCAAACGTGTCAAAAATGACATTTAAAAAAAATATATCTCAAAAAATGCGGGTCATTGGTTAAAATATCAAGAAGATTTATGTGAAAAAGGTGTTCCTTTTTCAATTCTGCGTAAGTCTACCACGCTAGACTTAGTTTTTTGCCAATTTTTAATATTTATGAAATTTCTGAAAATTTTAAAAACTTGTAACTTCGTAAAAACTAATTTATATCACTAGTTTTACCATTATATTAACTTTTTATTACCTACTAATTACCCATAAGAATATGTATTTTTCAAAAGAAAATTATATTAACGGTTTGAAATTTATGTTTGCTGCAAAGGTAATAAACAGTTTAGCATTTACGTATTATTATTATCAATTAAGTGTGCGACATGTGGAATTTTTTTTTATATTAGCATATAGGGTAGGTCAAAAAATATAAAAATTTTACAAAACTATTGTACCCTTATTTCCGAAAATTCAGCAAAATGTTATTAAGAAAAGTTGTCTAGAATTAAAAGTTATGCCTAAATACCAAAACATGGCCTCCTAAGAAATTTTTTTTAAACATTAATAATTAACTTTAATAATTAATTATTAACATTAAATAACTTTATTATTTTAAATTCAAGCATATTTTTTGTCAAATTAACTTAGATTTTTAAATTTTTAGGGAATTACAAACTTCATGTTTGTTGCAACGATATTAAACAAAACTTTAAAATTTTACAAAAATTTTTCTCGACAAGTTAAAACATTAGTTTATTAAAAAACTGTAATTTAAGGTGCAAAATTTTTACTTTAAATGTTTATTAAGAAACTGTGGAAATTAATTGATAAAATTTCTTTTCTTAGGAGGCTACGTTTTGATATTTAGGCATAGCTTTTAATTCTAAACAACTTTTCTTAATAACCTTTTGCTGATTTTTTTGAAATAAGGCTACTACTCTTGTACAATTTTTATATTTTTTGACCTACCCTGTATGCTGTTTAACTTGCAACCATTCTAAGTGCACCTAATATGAATATTGAGCATGCATCAACTTTCGGCAATATCTGTATTTTGGTTGTGCAATTAATAAAAAAAAGTCCCATATGTTGCACACCTTAATGGCCACACTGTATAAGCAAAATTCTTGACTTTTATAGAATAAATAATTACTACCATTAGGTCTAATTTAACATTAATCGATACTGATGAGTAGGCCATGGAGGGGATTGAAGCAGTTGTTTATAGTTGACAGTTTAATACTCTTGATACTCTTGAAACGGAGAAGGGTAAAAAATTTTTGACTGTGCCAGACAAAATTGAAATCGTTTTAATATGTGGAGAAAATATGACATATCGGCAAGTTGAAATTTTTATTGCACATCCGGAAAAAATGTACATGGCTCGCCTTTGAGTGGAATTTTAGTAAAATTTAAAAGTACAGGTTTAGTTTTAAATAATTTTAAAAAACTTCACAACCCTTGGAAAAATACTGAGGATAATTCAGTATTTTTCGAAAGATTTTAAAAATACTTTTTCGAAAAGCTCTACCTTTTGGGTAAATTTTTTTTAAAATAGTCCTATCCATAGACTTATGCCTATGGTCCTATCCCATGCCCTATATAGTAAATATAACTTAAAAGATTAACCCCAAAGATCACAAAACCATATTAGGGATTTTGTAAGAATAAAATGGATAGTGCCATCGAATCAAATGGGGCCAAAGTTCGAAAAAATTGGCTTTTCCGGAGTACGTTGTATAAACCACAGGGCATATTTTAGTGATCTTGTTTCATAAATCGATGAAGCTTTTCCCAGGGTATTATTTTTCGTAATATAGTCAATGCAGTTCATGCAGGGTGTTCGCAAAAAAAATTTTTTTTAAATAATCATTTGAAAAAATCACAATTAAAAAAATATAAAAAAAAATTTAGATTTTGCATTAGGTGCTAGATAGAGTCATTTTTTTAAGAAGTCATTACTAGGGCGGTCAATTGGTAATTTCGACATCCTAAGCTGGCATCAATGCAGCAAAAAATGCAACTAAGTTCAGGTCAGTAACGAGCCCATTTGCACAATGAATAACTACTAATCACACGAAAAGTAACAAGAACAAGAACAACACAGATAACGGTAAAACTCACGAAACGTACAAAACCCGCGAATATTTTCACTGCCGAATGTTTGAACCAGTTTGAACGATCCGGAAAACCTTCACTGTCAATTTGAGAAACCGAAGCTAAATTTCCGCACATAGACGATGCCGAAAGCAGCTGATTATACCAAAATACCAAAATGAAAAGTGTTTACATGACGTTTTATACTATATTAATAGCTGACTGCATTTCTATTATCGTTTTGGGCCGGAAAAAGGGTCGATTTGTTAGTCCCGTTTTTCGGCGAGGCGGCCGCGAAGCGGTCGCCGAGCGGTACGCGCGCCTCCGGCCGTCCTCGCTTCATCGAACGCCCATACTCTCGACGGGCGAAAGCGTCTCTTCGCCGAGAAAAGACGCCAGAAGCGGGGGCAAGTTTCGGTCCTCCGGCGCCGGCGGTCGGGCCCGGGGGTGGGACAGTTCCGCCGAAAACCGTCTCGGTCGGGAGAGGGGCGAAAATGATTCGTAAGTAGGGTGGTAGGGGGAAGGAAATCGCGATGGGAAGGAAGAGGAAGGTTCGATTAAGAGATTTAACACTTTTTCTGATTTTTAAAGAGGTAAATGCAGGAGATATTAAGCTTTCTTGGCGAGAGAAATCGGATCGTTTTTATGTAACACGCTGCGCCCAAAAATTTGTCAGAAAAGTCGCGAGATTGTCAGAAATTGCCCTTTTTCGTCGGGCCGTAGCCGCGTTATTTAGGCTCGGGGCCGCGAGGTCGCAATTTTTGAAGCTTCCTCCATGTCTTCGGGTCAGGTTCGGACGGCTCCGGCGCCCCCGAAAAATCGAGAAATAGGAAAAACCACGCAATTTCCGAGAGTGGTTTCGGAGGCTTCTCGGACGGATTTTTTCGAAACCGCCGGGTATGAGATTTCTTCGACTTTCATATTTCGACAGGCCGGAGGTTGGAATTTCCCGTCAGGTACGCCAAAAATCGCACTTTTAGGTTACGGCGAGCTCTCAAACCGCGACTCGAGGGTGCATACCGGGCGTCCACATGTGAATTTTCGGGCCGGCCGAAGGCGATTCGGAAGAGTTCGGGTCGTTTCGGCGAAACCCACACCTGTTGAATATTTGCAATTTCGAACCGGACGATACGGGGGTGAGAATTCGAGGTAACGGAACTGAGGATAGGCGCACCTGTTGAACGCTGGCGTTTTTTTCGAAGCGGTCGACGCGGAAGGTTGGAATTCTTGCCGCCAAAAAAAACCGTCTTTTAGGTTACGGAGAACTTTCAAACTGCGAATGCGTACATGCGTACCGGGTGCCAAAACAACGTCCCCTAGGTTATGGACGACTTTCAGACTGCGAATTTAACTAATTTCCAACCGGAAATTTACGACACAACATAACCTCGAAATTCTTTAAGCGGCCGTAACTCCTATGCCGTCAGAGATACGGGGTTGCCGTTTGTTTTGATTGTAAGCAGATGGGGAGAGGAAAAAAATGGACGACGAAAATTTTTCATGGCCACCTCGATTTTGACAAAACAAATGCAACTTTGCTATCTTTAGTGATAGGAGATCCGGGTTTCCTTTGTTGGGTTGCCAGGGCGAAGTGATTGAGAAAGGTGAAAAAAAATTTTCCATGGCCTACTCGATTTCGCCGGAAAACACAACTTTTTTATGCGACGAGATAGAAAGACGGGACAAAGTGCGTTAGGTAGAGGATGTAAAATGACGCTGCGCAGAAAATTTTTTTTTGCATGGCCTACTTGGATTTTTCTTAAGTCAATAACTTTCTTATTAGTAGAGATGGAGACTTGCGGTTTTTTTTGATCGGCCCCAAATGCCAACGTGAAAATTATCGAAAAGAAAAATTTTTCCACCGCACGCTAGATTTCCCAGATCAGACACAACTCTTTTGTTTGGCGAGATAAAAATTTCGCTTCTGCTGGTATGGAATGTGTACGGGAAAGAAAGGGAACCGACGTGAAAAAAAATTCACCCGCCTACTTGGTTTTCGAGAAAAAACGCGAAACTTTTTCATTTTCGGAGATAGGGAAAAACGTAAAAGTGCACGCTCACTTTCTCGCAACACCCTGTATATTTTACCTGAAAAAATTTTTCGTCCACCTGCCGCATTTTCGAGGAAACGCGTGCAACTTTTTCGTTTTCAAAGGTAGAAACTTGGTTCCTTCGGCGATGTAAAGGGCACGCGACAGAAAATATAAGTTACTTGAAACAATTTTTTCCAGCCTACTTGATTTTCAAGAAAAACGTTAAAACAGATTCCCGGGACTTGACAGTTTTTTGAGAAGATTTTTTCTTTCAGAACCCTCAGGTATACAAGACTTTTATACTTTCAAAATGATGGCTAACCTACATTCAGGTTAGGTTCCTATGACAGGGGTGTTGCCTGCAAACGAAATGAACTTTCTCATTAGTGGAGATAGAGACTTCCGGTTTTTTTCGATCTGCCCCGAATGCCAAGGGGAAAATTATCGAAAAGAAAATTTTTACACCGCACCCTCGGTTTTCCTAGAACAGACACAACTCTTTTGTTTGGCGAGATAAAAATTTCGCTTTCGCTGGTATGGAATGTGTACGGGAAAGAAAGGGAACCGACGTGAAAAAAAAATCCCCCGCCTATACTTGGTTTTCGAGAAAATAAGCGAAACTTTTTCATTTTCGGAGATAGGGAAAAACGGAAAAGTGCACGCTCACTTTCTCGCAACACTCTGTATATTTTACCCGAAAAAAATTTTTCGTCCACCTGCCGCATTTTCGAGGAAACGCGTGCAACTTTTTCGTTTTCAAAGGTAGAAACTTGGTTCATTCGGGGATGTAAAGGGCACGCGAGAGAAAATATAAGTTACTTGAAACAATTTTTTCCAGCCTACTTGATTTTCAAGAAAAACGTTAAAACAGATTCCCGGGACTTGACCGTTTTTTGAGAAGATTTTTTCTTTCAGAACCCTCAGGTATACAAGACTTTTATACTTTCAAAATGACGGCTAACCTACATTCAGGTTAGATTCCTATGAAAGGGGTGTAAAGCAAAGGAAATGATCTAGGGGTTAGGATTAGACGTCAATATACGACTTGAGAAGAAGTACCTGGTGTCGATATGAGAATTTATGCACTTTTAAACTGGACGATGGGAAGTTTGAATTCGCCTTCACGTTACTGCCAAGCAAAAGGACCATTGAGGTTATAGACATTTCAAACTGCGAATGCGTACCGGGTGTCTGTTTCTGAAAAATGTGATGGGCGAAACAACGCGGAGTTTTACAATACATTTCGGAGGTGAATAACTTTATTATTAGTGGGGATAGAGACTGTTTATTTTTTCGATGCCAAGTGCGAGGAAAATTTTCCATGGTTTTTGACGATTTTTTGGACGTGTATATCTTTTTTATTGGTAGAGATAAAGACTTCGTTTTTTTTTCTACTCCAAATGCCGAGGGGATAATTATCGATAATTTGTTTTTTCTTGTGACACTCTCAGTTGTCCCAGAACAGATACCACTCTTTTGTTTAGCGAAATAAAAATTTCCTTTCTGTTGGGATGGAATGTGTACGGGAAAGGAAGGAAACCGACGTGAAAAAATTTCCCCCGCCTACTTGGTTTTCGAGAAAATACGCGCAACTTTTTCATTTTCGGAGATAGGAAATAACGGAAAAGTGCAGGCTCACTTTCTCGCAACACCCTGTATATTTTACACGAAAAAAAATTTTTCGTCCACCTACTGGATTTTAGAGAAGACGCGTGCGACTTTTTCGTTTTCAAAGGTAGAAACTTGGTTCCTTCGGGGATGTAAAGGGCACGCGACAGAAAATATAAGTTACTTGAAACAATTTTTTCCAGATTACTTGATTTTCAAGAAAAACGTTAAAACAGATTCCCGGGACTTAGCCGTTTTTTTAGAAGATTTTTTCTTTCAGAACCCTCAGGTATACAAGACTTTTATACTTTCAAAATGATGGCTAACCTACATTCAGTTAGGTTCTAATGTCAAGGGTGTTGCCTGCAAAGGAAATGATCAAGAGGTTAGGATTAGACGTCTCTATGCGACTTGGGAAGGCGTACCTGGTGTCGATATGAGAATTTTTGCACTTTGAAACTGGACGATGGAGGTTAGAATTCGCCTTAACGTTACTGCCAAGCAAAAGGGCCTTTGAGGTTATAGAAGTTTCGAACTGCGAATGCGTACCGGGTGTCTCTTTCTGGAAAATGTGAAGGGCGAAACACCGTGGAATTTTACGATACATTTCGGAGGTTAGATTCGCCGTCAGTCGCGCCTTCGAGGTTATGGCGGGAAGTCAAACCGCCACTTGAGGGTGCATATACGCGGTGTCGACATGCGGATTTTTTCGCCGGCCGAAGAACTCGCACCTGTTGAATATCTGCGACTTCGAAACGGACGTATACGGGGGTGACAATTTCAAGTTACCGAACACCTGTTGAATAATTGCGCTTTTTCGAAGCGGTCGACGCGGAGGGTTGGAATTTTGATTTTTGCCGCCAAAACAACATCTCTTAGGTTATGGACGACTTTCAGACTGCGAATTTAGTTGGAAATTTACGATACAACATAACCTCGAAATTCTTTAAGCGGCCGTAACTCCCATGCCGTTAGAGATACGGGGTTGCCGTTTGTTTTGATTGGAAGTAGTTGGGGGGAGGAAAAAAATGGACGACGAAAATTTTTCATGGCCACCTCGATTTTGACAGAACAAATGCAACTTTGCTATCTTTAGAGATAGGAGATCCGGGTTTCCTTTGTTGGGTTGCCAGGGCGAAATGATTGAGAAACGTGAAAAAAAAATTCCATGGCCTACTCGATTTCGCCGGAAAACACAACTTTTTTATGCGACGAGATAGAAAGACGGGACAAAGTGCGTTAGGTAGAGGATGTAAAATGACGCTGCCCCGAAAAATTTTTTTTTTCCATGGCCTACTTGGATTTTTCTTAGGCGAATAACTTTCTTATTAATAGAGATAGAGACTTGCGGCTTTTTTTGATCGGCCCCATATGACAAGGGAAAAATTATCGAAAAAAAATTTTTTCCATGGCACACTCGGTTTTCCCAGAACAGATACAATTATTTTGTTTGGCGAGGTAAAAATTTCGTTTCAGCGGCGATCGAATAGGTGGGGGGATAGAAGAAAAACGACGATAAAGAAATTTTCCCGCCTACTTGATTTTAAAGAAAACAACGGAAACTTTTTCATTTTCAGAGCTAGAGACTTTCCTCCTGCTGGTATGAGAAGAGCACCGAAAAACAAAAAAAAGTTACCTGAAACATTTTTTCTCAGCAGCTTTGATTACTTAGAAAATATGGATTTTAGCAAATCGCGACGAGCGAAGTGAGGAGCAATGGCCGGCAGAGCCCACGCGCGAGTTACCGAAAAGAAGCCTGTCGCGACGAGCGAAGCGAGGAGCAATATCCGGCAGAGCCCACGCGCGGGTTACAAAAAAGAAGTCTGTCGCGACGAGCGAAGCGAGGAGCAATGTGCGGCAGAGCCCACGCGCGAGTTACCGAAAAGAAGCCTGTCGCGACGAGCGAAGCGAGGAGCAATGGCCGGCAGAGCCCACGCGCGAGTTACCCAAAAGAAACCTGTCGCGACGAGCGAAGCGAAGAGCAATGGCCGGCAGAGCCCACGCGCGAATTAACCAAAAGAAGCCTGTCGCGACGAGCGAAGCGAGGAGCAATGGCCGGCAGAGCCCACGCGCGAATTACCCAAAAGAAGCCTGTCGCGACGAGCGAAGCGAGGAGCAATGGCCGGCAGAGCCCACGCGCGAGTTACCGAAAAGAAGCCTGTCGCGACGAGCGAAGCGAGGAGCAATATCCGGCAGAGCCCACGCGCGGGTTACAAAAAAGAAGCCTGTCGCGACGAGCGAAGCGAGGAGCAATGTGCGGCAGAGCCCACGCGCGAGTTACCGAAAAGAAGCCTGTCGCGACGAGCGAAGCGAGGAGCAATGGCCGGCAGAGCCCACGCGCGAGTTACCCAAAAGAAACCTGTCGCGACGAGCGAAGCGAAGAGCAATGGCCGGCAGAGCCCACGCGCGAATTAACCAAAAGAAGCCTGTCGCGACGAGCGAAGCGAGGAGCAATGGCCGGCAGAGCCCACGCGCGAGTTACCGAAAAGAAGCCTGTCGCGACGAGCGAAGCGAGGAGCAATATCCGGCAGAGCCCACGCGCGGGTTACAAAAAAAAAGCCTGTCGCGACGAGCGAAGCGAGGAGCAATGTGCGGCAGAGCCCACGCGCGAGTTACCCAAAAGAAGCCTGTCGCGACGAGCGAAGCGAGGAGCAATGGCCGGCAGAGCCCACGCGCGAATTACCCAAAAGAAGCCTGTCGCGACGAGCGAAGCGAGGAGCAATGTCCGGCAGAGCCCACGCGCGAATTACCCAAAAGAAGCCTGTCGCGACGAGCGAAGCGAGGAGCAATGGCCGGCAGAGCCCACGCGCGAATTACCCAAAAGAAGCCTGTCGCGACGAGCGAAGCGAGGAGCAATGTCCGGCAGAGCCCACGCGCGAATTACCCAAAAGAAGCCTGTCGCGACGAGCGAAGCGAGGAGCAATGTACGGCAGAGCCCACGCGCGAATTACCCAAAAGAAGCCTGTCGCGACGAGCGAAGCGAGGAGCAATGTCCGGCAGAGCCCACGCGCGAATTACCCAAAAGAAGCCCGTCGCGACGAGCGAAGCGAGGAGCAATGGCCGGCAGAGCCCACGCGCGAGTTACCTAAATGAAGCCTGTCGCGACGAGCGAAGCGAGGAGCAATGGCCGGCAGAGCCCACGCGCGAATTACCCAAAAGAAACCTGTCGCGACGAGCGAAGCGAAGAGCAATGGCCGGCAGAGCCCACGCGCGAATTAACCAAAAGAAGCCTGTCGCGACGAGCGAAGCGAGGAGCAATGGCCGGCAGAGCCCACGCGCGAGTTACCGAAAAGAAACCTGTCGCGACGAGCGAAGCGAAGAGCAATGGCCGGCAGAGCCCACGCGCGAATTAACCAAAAGAAGCCTGTCGCGACGAGCGAAGCGAGGAGCAATGGCCGGCAGAGCCCACGCGCGAGTTACCGAAAAGAAGCCTGTCGCGACGAGCGAAGCGAGGAGCAATATCCGGCAGAGCCCACGCGCGGGTTACAAAAAAGAAGCCTGTCGCGACGAGCGAAGCGAGGAGCAATGGCCGGCAGAGCCCACGCGCGAGTTACCCAAAAGAAGCCTGTCGCGACGAGCGAAGCGAGGAGCAATGGCCGGCAGAGCCCACGCGCGAGTTACCCAAAAGAAACCTGTCGCGACGAGCGAAGCGAAGAGCAATGGCCGGCAGAGCCCACGCGCGAATTAACCAAAAGAAGCCTGTCGCGACGAGCGAAGCGAGGAGCAATGGCCGGCAGAGCCCACGCGCGAGTTACCGAAAAGAAGCCTGTCGCGACGAGCGAAGCGAGGAGCAATATCCGGCAGAGCCCACGCGCGGGTTACAAAAAAGAAGCCTGTCGCGACGAGCGAAGCGAGGAGCAATGTGCGGCAGAGCCCACGCGCGAGTTACCGAAAAGAAGCCTGTCGCGACGAGCGAAGCGAGGAGCAATGGCCGGCAGAGCCCACGCGCGAGTTACCCAAAAGAAACCTGTCGCGACGAGCGAAGCGAAGAGCAATGGCCGGCAGAGCCCACGCGCGAATTAACCAAAAGAAGCCTGTCGCGACGAGCGAAGCGAGGAGCAATGGCCGGCAGAGCCCACGCGCGAGTTACCGAAAAGAAGCCTGTCGCGACGAGCGAAGCGAGGAGCAATATCCGGCAGAGCCCACGCGCGGGTTACAAAAAAGAAGCCTGTCGCGACGAGCGAAGCGAGGAGCAATGTGCGGCAGAGCCCACGCGCGAGTTACCTAAGAGAAGCCTGTCGCGACGAGCGAAGCGAGGAGCAATGGCCGGCAGAGCCCACGCGCGAGTTACCCAAAAGAAACCTGTCGCGACGAGCGAAGCGAAGAGCAATGGCCGGCAGAGCCCACGCGCGAATTAACCAAAAGAAGCCTGTCGCGACGAGCGAAGCGAGGAGCAATGGCCGGCAGAGCCCACGCGCGAGTTACCGAAAAGAAGCCTGTCGCGACGAGCGAAGCGAGGAGCAATATCCGGCAGAGCCCACGCGCGGGTTACAAAAAAGAAGCCTGTCGCGACGAGCGAAGCGAGGAGCAATGTGCGGCAGAGCCCACGCGCGAGTTACCGAAAAGAAGCCTGTCGCGACGAGCGAAGCGAGGAGCAATGGCCGGCAGAGCCCACGCGCGAGTTACCCAAAAGAAACCTGTCGCGACGAGCGAAGCGAAGAGCAATGGCCGGCAGAGCCCACGCGCGAATTAACCAAAAGAAGCCTGTCGCGACGAGCGAAGCGAGGAGCAATGGCCGGCAGAGCCCACGCGCGAATTACCCAAAAGAAGCCTGTCGCGACGAGCGAAGCGAGGAGCAATGGCCGGCAGAGCCCACGCGCGAGTTACCGAAAAGAAGCCTGTCGCGACGAGCGAAGCGAGGAGCAATATCCGGCAGAGCCCACGCGCGGGTTACAAAAAAAAAGCCTGTCGCGACGAGCGAAGCTAGGAGCAATGTGCGGCAGAGCCCACGCGCGAGTTACCGAAAAGAAGCCTGTCGCGACGAGCGAAGCGAGGAGCAATGGCCGGCAGAGCCCACGCGCGAGTTACCCAAAAGAAACCTGTCGCGACGAGCGAAGCGAAGAGCAATGGCCGGCAGAGCCCACGCGCGAATTAACCAAAAGAAGCCTGTCGCGACGAGCGAAGCGAGGAGCAATGGCCGGCAGAGCCCACGCGCGAGTTACCGAAAAGAAGCCTGTCGCGACGAGCGAAGCGAGGAGCAATATCCGGCAGAGCCCACGCGCGGGTTACAAAAAAGAAGCCTGTCGCGACGAGCGAAGCGAGGAGCAATGTGCGGCAGAGCCCACGCGCGAGTTACCGAAAAGAAGCCTGTCGCGACGAGCGAAGCGAGGAGCAATGGCCGGCAGAGCCCACGCGCGAGTTACCCAAAAGAAGCCTGTCGCGACGAGCGAAGCGAGGAGCAATGGCCGGCAGAGCCCACGCGCGAATTACCCAAAAGAAGCCTGTCGCGACGAGCGAAGCGAGGAGCAATGGCCGGCAGAGCCCACGCGCGAATTACCCAAAAGAAGCCTGTCGCGACGAGCGAAGCGAGGAGCAATGTCCGGCAGAGCCCACGCGCGAATTACCCAAAAGAAGCCTGTCGCGACGAGCGAAGCGAGGAGCAATGGCCGGCAGAGCCCACGCGCGAATTACCCAAAAGAAGCCTGTCGCGACGAGCGAAGCGAGGAGCAATGTCCGGCAGAGCCCACGCGCGAATTACCCAAAAGAAGCCTGTCGCGACGAGCGAAGCGAGGAGCAATGTACGGCAGAGCCCACGCGCGAATTACCCAAAAGAAGCCTGTCGCGACGAGCGAAGCGAGGAGCAATGTCCGGCAGAGCCCACGCGCGAATTACCCAAAAGAAGCCCGTCGCGACGAGCGAAGCGAGGAGCAATGGCCGGCAGAGCCCACGCGCGAGTTACCTAAATGAAGCCTGTCGCGACGAGCGAAGCGAGGAGCAATGGCCGGCAGAGCCCACGCGCGAATTACCCAAAAGAAACCTGTCGCGACGAGCGAAGCGAAGAGCAATGGCCGGCAGAGCCCACGCGCGAATTAACCAAAAGAAGCCTGTCGCGACGAGCGAAGCGAGGAGCAATGGCCGGCAGAGCCCACGCGCGAGTTACCGAAAAGAAACCTGTCGCGACGAGCGAAGCGAAGAGCAATGGCCGGCAGAGCCCACGCGCGAATTAACCAAAAGAAGCCTGTCGCGACGAGCGAAGCGAGGAGCAATGGCCGGCAGAGCCCACGCGCGAGTTACCGAAAAGAAGCCTGTCGCGACGAGCGAAGCGAGGAGCAATATCCGGCAGAGCCCACGCGCGGGTTACAAAAAAGAAGCCTGTCGCGACGAGCGAAGCGAGGAGCAATGTGCGGCAGAGCCCACGCGCGAGTTACCTAAGAGAAGCCTGTCGCGACGAGCGAAGCGAGGAGCAATGGCCGGCAGAGCCCACGCGCGAGTTACCCAAAAGAAGCCTGTCGCGACGAGCGAAGCGAGGAGCAATGGCCGGCAGAGCCCACCAGCTTGCGCACGAGGCCGAAGGCCGAGTGAGGCAATAAGCTGAGGGGCATCCATCGCGAGGGGGATGTGAGGCCGCGAAGCGGCCGAACTTCGGCGGCGGCGAAGCCGCCACACTGACCAGACGTTCGAAGTCCCCGCGTGAGTTGCAGTAAAGAAGGTTGCGGCGGCGCAGCCGCCGCCGGCCGCAGGCCTGGGGAGACGCCCAACCTGCGCGCCAGCGCAGGTGGGCGAATTGCTAGTTGAATTATTATTAAAATGAGTTTTAGTCATAATATTATTATTAAAACTGAGGAAATGGGGGCAAAACTTACAGTCTTGGCTCCACAAACACAGTTTCTTTAATCAACTGTATGCATATGTTTCAACCCTCCTAGGGGGTCATCTTCAGCAGTGTAACATTATAGAAAAAACAAAGCTTTCTAGATGTAGTCAAATTTTTGGTATGCGAATGTGGAAAATTGATATGAGTAATTATAATGAAAAGGCTTGGTCAAAACTTTAAAAACCTTAAAAAAGGTATGTAGTATAAAATGAAGGAATCCTGAAAATATTATGTCGTCGTAATAATAACGAAATTTGGAGGAATTGAGAACCATTTGGATATTAGTAACGAGATTCCTTGGGGGTTCCGAAGAACCAAAAATTCGTATTAAAATTTTCGAGAGGAATACGTCAAGTCACCATTACGATCGAACACCAAATAAAATCTATCTAAAAAATTTTAAATATTGACAACTTGACAACCATTTGAAATATGTATCAAAAAGGGAATGGTTGTGAGAAAAAAAATAAAAAACATGCTTCTTCCCAAAGATTTTTTCTCAAGCCGTTTACCAGAAAATCGCATTTCCCATGATAAATGAATCACCCTGTACTCTTTCCGCCCGCTTCGTTTGCCGCCGAGCGGAAAACTCGGTGCATTTTCCAGTCGCTTTCCCGAATGTAATGAACAGATCGGGTGTTTCTCGCGACAACGATTTCGCGATGAAACGACAATGGAATTCGTCCTAAAATGATAATGGAATTCGCGGGCCTTCGAACGCGCTCGCTTTTATTAAAATTCGGAGAACTGCTACGGCGCCTACAGACCGTTTTCGCGGCGAATTTGTACACTTTTAAAACCAATAACTCCTATAAAGGGGACTTCCCAAGCAGCATTTTTAGTCGCCGTTACGTTCCGGCGACTTTTGTTTGCAACTTTAAAGTTGTGATTACTACTGATAGGAACGTAATTACTACGTTCCTATTACGTCCCTGCGACCAAAATGCACAGAACGAAAAACCTACGTAAATATAATTAAAAAAGACATTGTGGTAATAAATTTGTACATTAAATTTTAACCGATGCCCGGTTTGATCAATATGATGTTTTATTGGTCATTGCTTGAACTTAAGATGATTGTGATTATCATTTCAGGGTGATGGTTTAATGTTCGAAGGCATCATTACTATGTCAATACGGTCTTCCTCGTAATGTTTTTTTACATTGGCTTTATCACTTCAGGACATTGACTCAATGTTACAAGTCATTATTATTATGTCGAAACGGTCATGCTCGTAGTGATTTCCTGTACATTGGTCTATCAGCTCAGGGCATTGGCTTAATGTTCGAGGACATTAATGTTATGATATCACAGACATTCTCATGATGACCTATTATCATTGGTCAATCACTTCAGGGCATTGGCTTAACGTTCGATGACATTAATATTAGGATTCGTCATGATTATTTATTATACAGGGTGTGTCAGAACTCTTTTTTATTGATTATTCTGCTAAAAATGAACGGATTTTGTTTATTAGGCAAATTATTCGATTCAGAAAAAATGGAACCAAATGGCTGTTCATACGTTGCTATAAAAGGTATCAAAAACAGATTGTACGAAAAAATTAAGTCAAATTCTGCTAACAGCTTTTGCTAATGAGTATATACCGAGCATATACTGAGTAGGTACGGTAGGTCAGTTTCCATTTCCGACTTCTGGTTTAGCCGGAAGTAGCGGCCACTTAGACAGCATCTTGATCTATACTTGAATATTACCTTCTGGATGTACTGTAATGAACAAGTAAAAACCAAAATGTTGGTTATTTTTAAATATTTATAGTCGTGTTGTGTATATTATATTGCTGGAATCGCTGGAATATACATATATACCAGGTGGCTCAAGGCCGCCACTTCAGGCTGAATGGGAAATCGAAAATGACAACTGACATTTTTATCATACTTCCTGTATATTCATGATAACGTATACAATGGTTCTTATTTTTTCTAAACCATATTATTTTTTATAAATCGTTAAATCTGTTAACATTTAGCAATATAATCAATAAAAAATGAGTAATGACACACCCTGTATACATACTTCTATCACTTTCTGATCTAGGTGCCCTATTTTTACTTTTTGATTTTGGACGTAGGATTTTTCAGTAGTTTTTACCGTTGAGTGCCAACGTTTTTTGAACAGAAAATAAAAAAGGATATTTTAAAAACTCTCACCTGTAATTTTATTTAGAAACCAATTTCTTCTATAAAATTTACAATGGATAGGTAAAATCTAGGTCAAAAGAACTAAGAACACAACAGCGAAATTCTTATAGAACCATTTATTAAACATTTTTTAAATATTCCCAATTTGTAGACTGTATTTGTAAATTTGTCTAAAAAGGTTTGAAACATAACGCTATTGGAAAATTGCTGGGAGTTAAAGTAATTATTTATGAAATGGCATGTTATTTTATATTTTTAGAAAACAATATTTTTATGAGGTTTCATTTTGTCATTACTCGTGACTATAGGTACTTACATCATCACACTGTACCTTAGTGGACGTACTACTTTGCCTATTTTTTTCCTGTTGCAATCTCTCTAGTAGAGTTCTAATGATAGTCTTGCCTTACCATTCATCATTCATATACTCGTATGTGTATAACTTTTATTGTAGTACTTCCTTTTCCGAGCTTATTAGAAGTTCGACCCCATTATCCGGTCCTATGCCCATAGTAAAATCCATATTTCTGAAAATACAACAAATTAAATTAAAAATAGCCTCAAAAATGCTGTTTATGTAACGAGTTAGGAAAAAGTCTCTTACTTTTTCTAATTAGGAAGATTTGACATCCTTAAGTCTTCCAAATCTCCAACATTATGTAGGTATAGGTATATCAAAATTTGAAGTATAAACTTTCAGCCTAAATCTTGACGGTTGTTTGTAAAATGGTAATTTTTCTATAACAGCTGAGTTGAGTCTATCGCACTAATTTCGTTTAGACGATACCTGCTGTCCAGCAATGGTCAATTTTTTCTTGTGACAAGTTATCAGATTTCAATGACCTTATATAGTGTTTCGTCTGTATCTTCTGAGTGGTACATACTAAAACAATAATTATGATTAGATATTGATAACAACTAATACATTTTGAAGATGTTATTATCTAATGACACTTAGCACTTAGGTATTACGAATCTAATAAATTAATGAAAACAGCATAGGTCTATAGGTATAATATTTTGAATATGTGTGAAAGTTTTCATAGTTTTCAGAGTTTACTTGCGCTGGTTGTGCACACACACAATCAAAAATACATTAAATTTCTTTGGATCAACAAAATTGTTCGAGGACGTTTCATCGTGACTTATCATAACTTAAAGGTTAACCTTTTTTAAAGATGCGTTTAAACCGAAAATATACGCGGCGAGCGGTGGGGACCACTGTAAATCACTGTATTTTCTGTTACTTTAACCAAAGTTTAGAGTATTCTCTAGACTTTGCTTTAACCATAATATCGGAAATTTGCATATTTAATACCAGATGACTTACCTTAGCAAAACTCTAACAGAATCGTCACACTAACAGATCGTATTAGTATTATACGCACAGACACAGGATAACTTGACAAGTTAACACACCGGCAGAAAGTTTCATTCTAGAGTACAGCGTGTTGGCGTTGGGACGTGGCAGGTCCACAATAAAGAAAAAAGACCAGTATTGATAACTTAGGACATTGTCGCAAGGCACAAGGACATTGACAGCAGGCATTAATATATTAACTAATGATATTGTTCCTTATATTTATGCTTGGGTACATTGGCTGATGTTTTTGAACATTACTATGATAATACAGTTGTATTAAACTATAAAACTGTACGTTGACATAATCACCATTAAACATTAGACAATTACGTTATACTTCATAGCAACAACCTACAGTGATGAACGGTACATAATATTAAACACCTTGAAATCATTAAGTCAATGTATTTGTGCCTTGTTTCAATGTCCAATTTGCATTCACACAATGTATTATTCACTGTAAACATCACTTTTTACATTGAGTTAACGTCTTTAGTACATTATAATAATGTTCGTTGGATCATTATGTTAATGAACATGCTAATTACCTAATCACCAACATTCATTGTTACAATCATTTTTGTTCGTTGTGTCGATGAAAAAGGCATTGTGACAATGGCTCTGAAGTTAATCACTAGTGGTGATTAATATCATGCCAAGAATTTCTTTCTGTGTGGGGAACATTTTGAGGGTGATAGATACGTAACGGCGACCACCTAGCAACTTACACCGCTACGACGCGCTTACGTTCCGGCAACGTGGTGGAGACGTAGCAGCGTGGTCACCGCTACTTTGTTGGATTTGTTTGCTTCTTTACATTCGCGTCCTCGCTTTGTCTTTGTCTAAATAATTAAAAAGTATTCTAGCCCAGCATCTTCCGTCATTTTTCAATAACCGTGGAAAATGGAAGTACCTAATATTTATTTAGAACTCATATCTATGAATAATGGTAGGTATAAGAAAGGTATTAATTTGCTGATTTATTTCTCGTTGCTAGATTCAAGAAACTAAAACGATTGAAAATGTTATGTCAAATATGACGTTGATAGATTGAAAAGTAACAACGCGCCCTCTCAAAATGCATGTTTTAACACTTTTTTATCGGGAGGATAAATTACGAAAATGTGCGAAATTACCTGAAAATGCCGAAAAATGCTTTTTTAATATTTCTATAAGTTATACGAGTTCATTTTTGCTCAATTTTATCTTTTTTGGGACAATTTTGAAGAAATAACTATTTCAGTACCAGAGGAAATTGACATTTGATATTAATTGGCGTCTATCAAATATGGCGTAATTTTCAGTAATTACTTCAAGTATTATTTACCTTAAAATGGGTGTTTGAAGGCTTTGCCACTTAACTGGTAGTAACGGCAACTAGACTTTTTTCACTTTAAGGTAATTCCTTAGTTTTAGATATTTTAAACTCTAAAGTCCCAATTACTACAAGAGAACTTCAAAGTTCCAGAAGCCTCGTTTAAGTTCCGAATGCTACTACTAGGTCTCATTTGGAACTTTAACCTATAATTTTTATATGAGAGTGTTATTTTCAGCCGGTATGTTTTGTGCTATATTTCGAAAAGTTGATATTTAAAATTTTAGCCACTCAAGAGAAGCGTTTTGTAATTTTGTGTTGAAGACAAGTGCTCCTGCTTCGATTCGTTTCATCCAACTGCTACTTTAATTTTCTATAAAATGTGAATGTGTGTCTATAATTTTTCTTCTTTCTAATGGCTGACATTTTCATCACTTCGCAAAAACGACTGAATCCTTCAAACGATTGTAAGGAACTAAATGTAGTTTCCATTTTGGTCCCTATAGAAGTGACAGTTACTTTAAAGTATTTTTTTGTAGTAATTGGAACTTTCTAGTAATTTTAAAATGTTAAAAAGTTAATTTCACTTTAAATATGACTATATAGTTCCGAAACTTTGGAGGTATTTCTAAAGTCGCTAAGATGTAGAAGTTACTTTCACCGTTACCATAAAGTAATGAAAACTTTAAAGTGATAAACAAGTAACACGACAAAGTAATTGTGACCATTGAATATAACTTTAGAGTTAATATGACTTTAACGTAATTTTGCATAGTAACAATTCCGTTCCAGATACTTCAAAAACTACTTAGAAGTACTGAAACCATAAAGTTCCAACTTGTAGTAATAATTACTACGTAATTACTCATACTTTCTCAATATAAGTAATAAAAACTAATAAGTCGATTTTTAAGTAATAATTACGTAATAACTACTTATTCAAAGTTCCCATCTCAGTTACCGCAACTGTAATGCTGCTTGGGTTAGGCGGGGCTTACGCGGATCCGTCGGGTTATTATTTTTCGGCGAATCATCCCGGTTTATCGGAAATCGGTAATACAACCGAGCGGGAGCTTTATCGACTAGAGAATGGACCTCAGAGAAATAACCAAGGGTAGAGGGAGCGACGGCAACAAAATACACGCGTTTGTAGTCAACCGACATCTTATGCAAATTTACCGAAGTAAACAATCATTATTAGGCCAGTGTGTACAGGCGGGTTATTCACTGAGAATTGACCCCCCACCTAACTTTTTTGTTTTTTAAGATAAAAGGGTGATTCAAAAAACAAAATCAATGGTTCGACGAACACTTTTTTATGCCATGACCGTTTAGTGTACAGGGTGTTCCAAAAAAGTAGGACCAATGGCAACTTAATTTTTTTAAATGGAACACCCTGTATATTATTGGATTTTTGACATCTGCTCATCAAGGCAATCAAAATGATATTAAACTTTGTGGCATTATCTTTTTCCGTTTTTGAAAAATTCCGTATTCAAATTTTATTCTAAATTTATTTAACCCGAATTTGTGGATCTCGTGATAAAGATAGACGATCAATGTAATAACGAAAAATATTTGTTTTAGGCAAGAGAGTAATATAGTGAAACTCCAAAATGTTTAGGAGCCTTTTCAAATTTTACTGAATATACAGGGTGAATCAGTTTTTTGTAACAGGACTTTAACAGGTGATCTTCAAAAAATAACGGCACTTTTTCGTATAAACTATATATTTTTAGGTCCTTAGAAAAAAGTTACAGGGTGTTAAACTTGAAAAAAATATGCGGACTTTATTGAATAATTACCAAACTAGTTGAGATATTTAAGTCATATTTGGTATACGTTAAAACGGCAAGGGTTAGCATAAAACCTGTTAATATCGAACATTCTGCACAACCAGTGGCGGAGAAGTGGGCAATTGGTAAAATTATTTTTAGAAAAAAAAAAAAAAAAGAATCATATTGTATTTTAACAAAAGGTATTGAATTTTTATGTAGATTTTAATTGCAGACAGAAATGTCCTCTTGGTATTTGTTCGCATGTGTTATAGTTTAACGGCAAATTTCATTTTTTTGTATTATTTCGGGGTATTTCTGAAAAATTATCTAAAAAATTTGCTCCATAAGTAACACTTCAAGTAGAAAAAACGTGTTTCTTATTTTAAATAAAGTAACTTTTTCCAATAAACTAACCCATTCAAGGTTTTACTTTTCAAGATACAGAGCATAACCTTAATTGTATCTTCCTTAAATGTTTTAGACCCTGTAACTTCAAAAGTATAGCCTTAAATAGGTAAGTTTATTGGAAAAAGTTACTTTATTTAAAGTAGTAAACACATTATTTGTACTTTAAGTGTTACTTATGGAGCAATTTTTTTAGATAATTTTCAGAAATACCTACCCCGAAATAATACAAAAAAATGATATTTGCCGTTAAACTAGAACACATGCGAACAAATACCAAGAGGACATTTTTGTACGCAATTAAAATCTACATAAAAAATTCAATACCTTTTTATTACAATACAAGGTGATTCATTTTTTTTTCTAAAAATAATTTTACCAATTACCCACTTCTCCTCCACTGGTTGTGCAAGATGTTCGATAATAACAGGTTTTATGCTAACCTGTGCCGTTATAGCGTATACCAAATATGACTTAAATATCTCAACTAGTTTGGTAAATATTCAATAAAGTCCACATATTTCTTACAATTTTAACACCCTGTAACTTTTTTATAAGGCCTTAAAATGATATAGTTTATAAAAGAAAGTGCAGTTATTTTTTGAAGATCTATGACCTGTTAAAGTCCTGCTACAAAAAACTGATTCACCCTGTATTCTCGAAATAAAGAATTTCAGGAAAATCGTAAAAGCTCGTAAACATTTTGGAGTTTCACTATGTTACTCTATTGTTTAAAACAAATATTTTTCGTTATTACATTGATCGTCTATCTTTATCACGAGATCCACAAATTCGATTTAAATAAATTTAGAATAAAAGTTGAATACGGAATTTTTCAAAAACGGAAAAAGATAATGCCACAAAGTTTACTATCATTTTGATTGCCTTGATGAGCAGATTTCAAAAATCCAATAATATACAGGGTGTTCCATTTAAAAAAATTAAGTTGCCATTAGTCCTACTTTTTTGGAACACCCTGTACACTAAACGGTCATGGCATAAAAAAGTATTCGCCAAACCATTGATTTTGTTTTTTGAATCACCCTTTTATCTTAAGAAACAAAAAGTTAGGTGGGGGTCAATTCTCAGTGAATAACCCTGTACAACGTCTACCTGAGATAGGTTATATCCTGAGAAACATCAATTTGGCCACACACTACACACTTTTTGCGTCCCATTGTATTCAAAATCAGTCAATATATCCTAAATACTAATAAATAGCCTACAAATTGACAGAAAAACAATTGAAAACACGAAAAATGCATACGTAAACAATCGGGAAACTTGACTTGCTGGGCAAACACAAAACAAATGCCGCCGAGTTAACGAACGCGGCGCCCGCGGCAGCAACGGCGGCGTTGCCATGTTGAGCGGTTTGAGGTATCTCTGACGATTTTAATAAAGTGATAATATAGCTACTATAATTACAGGGCAATTTAGTTTTAGTTCAAAATTGTTACATACAAGAAATTAATAACTACATTTGTTAATGGTAGGTGTGCCTTCATTTAATCCCATTATTAAACCCTTCTATTTTGAAATGAACTGCTGTAAACAATGGAGTACGTGGCATCACTCAAAAATATGTTGGCTCTGTTTACTTTTTGTTCTTACTCCCTCTATCCTTGGTTATTTCTCTGAGGAATGGACTAATACTGTAAAACAATACTTCCCTTTTTTTACTTGAATTATATTATGAATTATGGATATAGTTTATTTTAAAATTATTATTTATTCAATAGGTAGTTTTAGCCTACATTATTTATTGTTGTTGATTATAGATTTTATGATAATCTCTGTAGTAAACATAGGTACCTTATAAATTACATGCTAATTATCAGGTATAAAACTTAATGCTTCAACCCTGTTTTGTTAAAAAATGTCATATTGTCAAATAAATGTCAAATTAGGCCGAAAAGGAAAATGGAAATTTAAATTTCCGTAACCATATAGTTTCTATTTCTAGGAATCAGTTAAAACATATTGTTACAAAGAATAATCTGTGTACAGAGTGGGCCAAATTGGATACTTTTAAAGGGAAACTCCTATTTTTGACGGAGATAAACGAAAACTGATGTCGGTGTCTGAGGCTCATTTCTTGTGATAAACTTAATGGAGAAAACCGCAAATATCTGTCACCGTTCTTGAGTTACAGGGCGTTTTTCGAAAATGTGCGTTTTCGAAAAGTGGCCGTAACTTTTTTCGGGTTGAAAATTTTGCGTTTCGGTAAAAACATCCCCAAAGCACTATTTTACGTAGAATCCAACGTTGCTACTAGATTTTTTTCAAATCAATGGTTACCGATGAAAAAAAATTTTTTTTTAAATATAACACCCTGTATATTTTTGCAGTTTTTTAATAGAGAAAAAGTTACCATTCCAACAATATACAACACTTCATTATTTACTTAAGTAGTTATCAATTACTAATAGCTTTTATGTTTTCTTGTGTATAATTACAAGCGCGCCCTTTCAACAAGTATAGGCTTTGGTCGGTGAGACAATGAAATAACCGTGGAAAAATGTTTATTGTTACCTGTCAAATTTTCAGTTAGGCTATTTAGGCAGTGTAAAGATTTTTAATACTGATTAATATTTAGACTTCTTATTATTAAATACAGGGCCGCAATAGAAAAAAAATGAATGGAAAAAAGTAATAATCAGTATAATTGTCTCAAAACATTTTAAAAATATGAAGTGCTTTCAAAATCTGCAAAAAAAATCCAGGTCCGTATTTAAAAAAATAAAGTTGAAGATGGTTTCTCAAAAACGAAACGTTGTAGAACAAATCTAAAAACGCCATCTTAAAGCCCGTTAAAAAGTGCTATAAGAAAGTGTTTTTCTTTTTTTTCTATCTGTGATAACAACTTCAGAAAAAAATAAAATCGAAAACGCAAAATTTTACTTTTTTCAAAATAACTCAAAAACGAAAAAAGATATTAGAAATCTGTTTGTGCCATTTTATTGACCTCTAAATTGCGCAACTTTTTCCCCATTTAACCGTTGCTCTGTCTCTCACCGTTTGCAATGTCCCCATGCTGTTCATTTTTATCCGGGACACAGTGTATATTGTTTAATGTATATTTTCTTGTTTTTCACATGAGCTTCCTATTCATGACTTTCTCATTTTTACAAGCTGAGGACAAATTAGATAAAGAACGAATGGAAATCAGAACGCTATAATGAATGAGGGCAAAAAGTGAGTACAAATTAACTAAGGCTACTAACTTGTATTGGACATATTTACAGTCATATAGATACTTATGAGGTTATGTTGTGACAAAAAATAACAATCTATGGGTGTAATATGTATCCATATATGCATAGATATATCTATATATATATATATTATACATACATTATTCAGTTACTAATTTATACTGTAATCATTTTAAGTTTTTTTCAACAAAAACTACTTGAAATAAAAACAAAGAAATCTTTACCCCTCCATATCATGGAAACCGTTCACTTTACCATAATTCTGTATATAACAATTATTGTTCGGAATTTAATGTACAGGGTGTTCCCGTATATTTTGACCCACTCCTAGAGCCTTTATTTTTCGAGTTAGAAAAAAATTACTTAAATGAAAGTTGTAGGGTTTTTTCTGAACCGCTAGGATCTCTTACTAGATAAAACAACTGAGCGTCGCAAATTTATGAAAAAATATAAAATTATATTTGTGGATTTTTGAATTACACGCATTTTTCCGATTCCAATAATATATATATATATATATATATATGTTATATGTTTGCTCTAAGCATTCGCATGATATTCCAAATTGAAGTTAAATACGATTTTTATATTTAATCAAGGTTGCCATGGAAAAACATATCAACTTAGGCAAGAGCATTCCTGTCAATCCATTATTTTTGGGACAATACTCCTTGGTACCCTACAACTTTCATTTAAGCAATTTTTTTCTAACTCGAAAAATAAAGGCTCTAGGGGTGGGTCAAAATATACGGGAACACCCTGTACCTATATCATTTGCGTATAGGATGACGTTTGCGCTAAACCTCATAGTTTACTAGATATTCACGCAAAACTGTGAAAAATAAGAATTTCCTGCCCTTTTCACCCCCTCCCCCCGAAACCCGACGCTGGTGGTGGTGTAACTTTTTAGTACTAACTCTTAGGAAGGTACCTATGGAATTATTTCGCGCTAGAAAGAACTTTTTTTTTGGATGTTTGGGTTTTGGCCCAATTTTGTTCATGAAGAAAGAAAGAAAGAAAGAATGTCTTCTAAATTGAAGCAATAAATAAGGTATTAAAGCAATAATGAGATAATGAAACCTTTAGTGCATATTTTTATTGATGAAACCTTTTCCAGAATAATATTGATGTATTCTGTACTGATAGAACACGCCCTTGGTGGTCTGTTTAAATTTTAAATTGATTAAAGATTTGGTTCCGTCCGGTGTTGTCAGACGCAACGAAAGTTCGGGAATTGGATTTAACGGTTTTCGTTACATACGTTTTAATTCTTCTCTGGTTAAACTATCATCGTATTAGGCCATTATTTTAGGCTTAGTATTAAAGATTCCGTGATTTTTTCATTATAGTGATGCCGACCGCTCGGCGATCGGGAAAATATAAATCCCATCGCATTTCCATATTTTGCGAGCTGGAAAAACAGCGGACCGGCAAAACAAAAAGGCAAACAAACGCCCGAAAGTTATTTGTTTGTTTATGCAAATCGGAACGTATGGGGGTGGAGTTATTAGCTGATGAAAATGGGAAAATAGATGTGCGATTCGCACGGAGCGGGCGTTTAAAATTTTAGTTGTTTACCGATTCCTGATATACAGGGTGAGTCAGAATGTTGAATGTATAGTAAATACTTTAAAGGGGTGTTCGGCAGGTGGTTTTAAGGGGGGCCTTTCATATAAAATTTTTCGATTTGGGCTTTCCTTGCCAAGTTATTCGGGTGTACAGGGTGACCCAAAAGTATTTTTTTTATTTATATCTCAATAACGGCGCTACTTGAAAATTTGAAATTTTGTATGTGTTATCTACTTACTGGAAAACGCCTTAGGGTAGTTTATTCATTTACACACTGTCCTAAAAAAGGGTAAAAAATAACAACCCCCAACTTTTTGCTCAAACTTTTTTGAGGTTATCTTTTTGGTCTTGCAAATCCATCATTTCAGTGTATCTTTTCATTTTGCAACAAAAGTGTACTCTTGTTTCATAACGATAAAATGAACCGTTTGTGTTGAAATTGGCAAAACGTGCCACAAAACATTTGTTAACTTCAACATTCGAAACATAAAATTTTTACCTACCTCTTTCAAACGTTACAGATCGACTCTACATTCAAAATAAGGAAAAAAATACCAATTGGACATTAGTCAAAACAGTATCGGTTTTCTTGAAATAGGGTGTTCAAATTTTGTTAAATTCAATCCTTTCCATTTTGAAAGCTAATAAGTTTTGGTACATTCTTCATAGGAATTTTTTTCTCAGTTTAAATGGTACCGTCGATTTGTAACGTTTGAAAGCGGTAGGTACATTTTGGCAATTTCAACGCAAAAGGTTGATTTTATCGTTATGAAACAAAAGTATACTTTTGTCGCAAAATGAAAAGATATACTGAAATGATGGACCTGCAAGACCAAAAAGGTAACCTCCAAAAAGTTTGAGCAAAAATATTAATAGGGGTTGTTAGTTCATACCCTTTTTTAGGGCACTGTGTAAATAAATAAACTACCCTAAGGCGTCTTCCAGTAAGTAGATAACACATACCAAATTTCAAATTATTAAGTAGCGCCGTTATTGAGATATAAATAAAAACGATACTTTTGGGTCACCCTGTATATCCAAATAACTTGGCAAGGAAAGCCCAAATCGAAAAATTTTATATGAAAGACCCCGCTTAAAACCACCTGCCGAACACCCCTTTAAAGTATTTACTATACATTCTGACTCACCCTGTATAAAATAACTTTGTTGTTTTTGTATTTTTTTATTTCGTTATTCTCGTCTAGCAGGAGCACTTACGAATTGTTAGCAGTCGGTGTATACCTACTTGGTTGGCTACATTTTTTTGCATAGGGAATTTTTAATTAGTTTGATTTCTAACTTTAGACGAGCCGTCTCTAACCTTGTGCCTTGTTTATGTTCTGCGTTTCGGGTCTTTCAGAAAGAACCTTTGCCCTTTGACGGCCACGATTTGTTTAAAGGAGGCTTTGTGCCTTTGTAACTGTTTTGTGCTGCCACTCCCCCATTGAATATTTTTCTAATATATTATTAGATCGCCGGCATTCACTCTGAAACCTTTGATTTTCTCGACCCTCTAGATAGTTACTGCAGTTGTGTAACACTGAGAATAATATCTCTCTTTCAATAATAGAGCACACAAATCCTTCAATATACCGAAATATTTTCACTTTTGTAGATTTTCGTCCCTTACTACTAATCTACTAATAGTTTTTAATAATTTACCTATACCAAAATCATGCGATGTTTGTGGTAATAGCTTATAACCTTTCCTTCGATTAGTAAAATATTATTATATCGATTGCTAGCTTCGAATCTATCATTCCATTCACTTCTGCTTTCTACATAGATTTCTGGAATTGAGGATAATAGCTCGATATTTATTCCATAACATGTCTACAATATTTGAAGAAAGCATAGAAAGCTAAAAATATTTTAAAAAATATATGAAAAGAAACATTCAAGACCGTGATAAATCACAAATGGTAATTTTAATTACGTTTCTATTATGCTATGACTTTTCTTCATTTAATTCATTTTATATAACCACTGTGAAGAGAACTATCGAACATTTAAAAGCAGACATTCAAAATCCTGATAGATTACAAATGAAACACCATACTTGCGAACGCGATGAGTAGGAAGCTAGATTTTCTGTGAAGAAACATACATTTCGACACCTCCAGATTCGTTCTATCGTCGAACAAGCCAACACAAAAGAACACAGATAACAAGATTGACACACAAATCTATACAACCCTTTCATAATTGGATTCCGCGCGATTCGCCTCAAACAATGAGCCACGCCGGGATGCGAGCGAAAGCCAGTGTACATTTTTATTTCTGGCATCGCCGTGACAAGATAATAATTGCGGACGTGGCAGACAAAAGGCAGGCGGCCGCTCCTATCGGCTCATATTTATGGCGGCAAGCCCCGGAAAAACCCGACGCCGTTTTTTTTTGTCTGCGTCTCGGTCCGAACTCCCAACGACAACATAACACGGGGGAGAATTTAAATCTGCGAAGATAAAAACGAAAAGCAAGTGGGACAGATGTGAGTGGGACTTTATTTGGGCAATCAACGTTTCTAGTACCGTATGCAAACTTATTTTGAATATAGAATACAAAATATACAAGTAGTATACAACATGCCTACAATATTTGCAGAAAGCATAGAAAGCCAAATATTTAAACAAATAGAAAATAGTCATTCAAGACCGTGATAAATCAAAAATAGTAATTTTAATTACGTTTCTATTATGCCATCACTTTTCTTCATTTAATTCATTTCATATATGTGAAGAGAACTATCGAACATTTAAAAGCAGACATTCAAAATCCTGATAGATTACAAATGAAACAACATACTTGCGAACGCGATGAGTAGGAAGCTAGATTTTCTGTGAAGAAACATACATTTCGACACCTCCAGATTCGTTCTATCGTCGAACAAGCCAACACAAAAGAACACAGATAACAAGATCGACACACAAATCTATACAACCCTTTCATAATTGGATTCCGCGCGATTCGCCTCAAACAATGAGCCATGCCGGGATGCGAGCGAAAGCCAGTGTACATTTTTATTTCTGGCATCGCCGTGACAAGATAATAATTGCGGACGTTGCAGACAAAAGGCAGGCGGCCGCTCCTATCGGCTCATATTTATGACGGCAAGCCCCGGAAAAACCCGACGCCGTTTTTTTTTTGTCTGCGTCTCGGTCCGGACTCCCAACGACAACAGAACACGGGGGAGAATTTAAATCTGCGAAGATAAAAACGAAAAGCAAGTGGGACAGATATGAGTGGGGCTTTATTTGGGCAATCAACGTTTCTAGTACCGTATGCAAACTTATTTTGAATATAGAATACAAAATATACAAGTAGGTATTAAAGGTCCTCATAATTACCAAACAGGGGCGTGCAGTCCATGGAAGCAAGGGAAGCAGTGCTTCCCCTAAACCAAAACAATGTAAATTGATAAAGTGCAATTTTTTAATTTTTAAACAGGAAGCAATTAGTTTAGTTACCTAGGTATATCAAAAACGCTAAAAAATATCTTATATATCATAAATATATCAAATCTACAATATGTTATGCCTATAGCAAATGTGGCGTTGACTCCGACTGCGCCCATCCTACCGAGCGACAGTACAGTACAATGTAAGCTATGCCGTCCGCCGGCCGCTAGCTTTTCTGTAGCGTTCGATAGTCGAGAGGTTATTGAACTTTCCACCTCCACCGCACTGGCTGACGCGAATGAGAACGCCTGTTTTAAGCGGGTATGGAAGCTATCGTTGCAGTAAGTTCTTTGTATAGTTTAGTTGGTTTTGATCTGCGTCGGTGCGTCGCGTCGCGCGCGCGTCGTATCTCGGGCGATATGGAAGACAATACAATACGGACATGAACATGCAAATACTGTCAACTTCGGCTGTCGGGAATGACGTTGAAAGTGTTAAAGTCGGACAATTATTAAGTAAGAAGAGTGTGTGTGTGAATGTGTAGTGTATGCCTTAATAATAAAGGGATTTTCAACATTAAACTTTGCGGATAAGCTTCAATTAATTACAAACGGAAGAGCAAAACCCCCTATGAAAAATTTAACCACAAAAATGAATGAATGACTTTCACAGATATCGCTGTTGTCTATTGAGAGTATACTTCTCCAGAACATGTTAGAGCATCGACGTTTTTATGATGACGTCATTGACGAATTCGCAAAAAGTGATCGAAGAATCGAATTACATTACAAATAGTTAAGTTTTTAAACATTGCTTGTAAAATGTCACCGCACGCCCCTGCTACCAAAGTGGAACACCTAACGTAACGTTATCATTCTTCTTATACCCCTTATGATGTGGCATCTACAACGATAACTCCATTCAACTTCTTGATCATTTTATTGCACGTTTTAATAAAACGCCCGAAATCTACAGCGTCCAATTTTCGTTATTCCCAACTTTTCCGCTGAAATATGAGGCCGCTTACCTCGAGAATACGAAATGCGGCATGAAAATTAGACCCGGATCCATATTTACGTTTGGCCCCCCCCTCCCCTAATGCGTCCAGAAACTTTCCAGTGGGGATTAAGGGGATGTTTATGGATTTTTGGGGCCGTTCGGAGCAGATTAAAAAGAATTATGTGCCGCCTGCACTTGTCGGTTAAGAGGTCTAGAAGAAGAGAGAGTGTTCTTTATCTCTTGCTTGTTTGGTTGCCAACGTCTTCAATTAAGACAATGGTCGATTCAGTCAGAAAAGTTCGTCAGACGTCGCTATCTCTCTATAGCCCTAATTATGCTTATGACGTTATGACATTTACGTGAGATGCATGTTATGACGTTCCAATGCACGTTTTGACACTCACGTGACATTTTTATGTCCGTTTCTACATGTACGTTATGACCTTTAGGTGACTTTCGTTGATTTTTTGACGTTTGCACGTTTTGACAGTTACGTGACATACTTGTGCTCGTTTTGAAGATTACGTGACATTTTGGCGAACGTTTTAATGTTGCTGCCTTTCAATGAACGCACGTTATGAGGTTCACGAGACTTTCCGACTCACATGCTATGATACAGCTGTCTCTCTCTATACCAAGATAAACGTTTTGATGTTTACGTGACGTTTCGATGCACGTTTTGACGTTTACGTGACGCTTTGATGCGCGCTTCAACACACGTTATGTGTAAAGTTTTGACGTTTTCCAGAACTTTAAAAGAAATGGCTTGTGGCATATGGGACAAAATGCTTTGGTAATTGGCAACACCAAACTAGTTTCCAATATCTAATGGAAATTGTGTATGGGTCTTTCGGAGGTGTGCAGACCACGACAGGTACCTGTTTCGGGCTTGTTGGCCCCCGTATGTATGCTTCTTCTGGCTTTTTTCCACCGCGCCGCGCCGCTTTGCCGAGTTCTTTTTATATGTCGATCGACCGGTCGATATATACACACTCACATTGCTTTGGTTTTGGCAGTACCAGCTAGATGGCGTTGGATGGTAAATGCTCACCGCATTATACTAGTTCCTTTTCCACTAAGCCAACGTGTTTGGGTCTTTTCGGCTGAGGTGCGCTACGTCTGCCTGATGAGGGCCAACAAGCCCGAAACAGGTACCTGTCGTGGTCTGCACACCTCCGAAAGACCCATACACAATTTCCATTAGATATTGGAAACTAGTTTGGTGTTGCCAATTACCAAAGCATTTTGTCCCATATGCCACAAGCCATTTCTTTTAAAATTATAATGGGGACACTAAATATTCATTCTGTTTTCCAGAACGTCGCAATTAGAACATGCGTCTAGAGAGCTAGTTAGAGAGAGGTACAGTGGCTTTATACGAGACAGTGGCGACAACCGTGGTCCGATTTTTGATTGGTTCCGCCATGTTTCGTCAAATTCTGTCATAATGGATCGACTTATTTGTATCGATTTCATAATGACGGCGTCATTCTACAGATCCGTCATTCGTGTTGTCCCTTATGGACGTACGCTTTGTTTATGTGTGTATTATCATATTTCTGCGCTTTATCTGTGTTTTTCTTTGAGAAAAGTAAAGTAAGGTGACCACACCGAGATGGTTGTCATGCAAGAAATGTATAAAAGCGAGGGAAGGTTGCAAGAAGATGGTGGTTATCCAGAGGAAGAATACAATGAAGAAGTTAGAAAAAGCGGTACAGAAGGTCAAAAGAAGTCTGATTAGCAGGAGGAAGATCATGAAGAAATGAAAATAATGGAGCTGAGGGACCGTAGAAAATTGCAAAACCATCAAAATTTGAAAACTTTGTTATGAAAGCTGTTGCAAATATTTTAAAAATTAGTGGTCCTAATAACTATGAAGAAGCTGTAATGGATAAAGTGATGGTTATCTGTAATGGATAATAAAATGAGGTCGCATGAATAAAACAAAAATGAGTTTTACAGAGACTTCCAGAAAACAAGAAAGCATTAGGTATAGTATCTTGTAAATGGATATACAAGGAGAGGATAATTCCGGATGGATCAATAGAAAAGACTACGACCAAACGTTTAGCCCTGTATAGTCAAATCTGGAATGATCTGAATGAATTGACTCGATGGATGTCTCTACAGCATGCGCTTATATCGAAAAATCGATGAAGCTGTTTATGTGAAACAACCAAAAGGTTATGAAGATTCAACCAATAGAGTTTTGTAGACTCCAGACAAGTTTGTATGGTATCAAACAAGCACAATGGACCTAATTGCGAACATTTTCATGAAAGCTTTACATATTTAAACCAAAAATATTTTGAGAGGCTGTTACTCCTGTAAAAAAATGGGCTTAAGAAAAATCATCCAAAGGGAAGGATGTTGAAGATTGTAATATCACTTTTCATTTTTCTTATGGTGTATCCATGAAAATAAGTAAATAAAAAAGTGTCAAAGACCAAAAATAAAAGCAATTATTCTTTGAGTTTTAGTCTCGTGTACCAAGTGCTTTAGGACTTCAACAGCTCTGAAGAAAATTGTTAATTCTAAAGTTTTCTGTATGTACAATGTACATAATAACACCAATAAACACCAATTATAAATTGAAGATGCCTACGTTTGGAGTTGTTTTATTATAATGTAGTTATCATTACTTTATTTCCTAAGCTAAAAGTACCATATAATTATATTGTTTTCCCTATTTTATATTTTTAAAATTTTCTGTTTATTGCTACCTGCTCATTTCTAAACTTTTCAAAATACAAACACATGCTCAAAATTAGTAATTAATTTTAAAATATAAACAAAACGAAACAGGTAGGTACGTTTTACCCTTTATTTCTCAAAAAATGGGCAATAAATTGAATTTATTTAATATATAATAGTCATATAGATAAAAAAAATCGATACTGGATCTGGATTCACAATATCGATATATTTTTTAAATAGTCCCACCTCTAAATTTGACGAAACATGGCGGCCGTGTCGCCACTGTCTTGTATAAAGCCACTGTAGAGAGAGGTAGCGATTATTGCCGACTGGCTTCCTTAAGAGGGGGTTGCCGACAGCGAAAGTGACGTTAGATTTCGTATTTTTTTAAGTTGTAGGTATAGCATAAAATCTAATAACATTTTACCTGGCAAAAATTTAGTACAAACATCTCTGTCTTCATTTTAATCATAACATCTGAAAAGCATATGCATTGGAATTATTATTTATCCCAAGGTTTTCATAACCTATAAAACAAAACACTGCTTGTAAGATCTTATGATTAAAATAAAGACAGAGATGGTTGCACTAAATTTTTGCCAGGTAACATGTTATTAGATTTTATGCTATACAACTTAAAAAAATACGAAATCTTACGTCATTTTCGCTGTCGGCAACCCCCTCTTAACCGACCCATTACCAGTGGCGTAGCTATGCTAGGGCAATTCGGGGCGGCGCCCCGGGGCCCCGCGGGTTTAGGGGCCCCCTAATCCTTGACATTCCTTTCGTACTTGACAATATTTCTCTCCAGAAATAAATATTTTTTTAATCGCCAAAAAGGCGAAAACATTTTTATTAAAAATGCAGGCAATCCTGATTGCGTCCCTTTTAAATATATTCCTCGCTACATCAGCCTAACACTCAAGTATTTTTTGTGACAAACGCGACACCGCTCGCCGGTCGAGTTTTCCCACATTCCCAGACACAGAGAGTCACAGAGCCGTTTTGTTGAACACTCAGTAGCGATTATTATTATGTTACGTGTGTATATTAGTATTAATTCTCAATAAAATCTATTGCGGACCAGCTAATTTTTTCCAGAATTGTTCTTGGATTGTATTCCAATCAATCAAACGATGACACAGTGCTGCACATTATGCGCATGCAAAAACATTATAACTGACAAAAGTCTAGTTTTCAGGAGAGAGGTTTAAAAACTTTGGCTATTAAAAATAATAATATATTTTGCATTTTCTTCAATAGAAGGCTTTTAGATGAGTGGGTATTAACTACTATTATACCTAGTTACTTTTTCGAACAAGAGAGTATTTCTACTTTTTTATGTACTTCTAATTCCAAAAATGTCCAGAATTTTACGGTAAAAACATTGCACAGTCCTTTACAATGTTTTCCATGGTACAATTTTAAATATTAGAAGTTACAATGTAATTGATTTTAAACAATTTTTTGTGGCTTTCTTAAAACAGACCATATTTGTTTGATTTAACATGCAGATGAAAACATTAAATGGCTGCAGTAAATAATTGTAAAACAGGTAAAAATTTAAAAATTTACTTCTCTTAGTTATCCTGTAACTAGACCCGAGAAAAGCGAAAAAGTGAAAATCTCAAAAATGTCACTTGCAATGCTCTTGCATGCGTGTATCGATATGTAGAATTTATAAATCAAAAATGACACCAATGAAAATAAAAGTATCTACTGGGAAAATAAAAACAATGCAATTTATTTGATCAGTTTTGCGAAAATAACCTGCATGCACATTTATGTTTTTATTTTCTATTTTGTAATAAAAAGTGAAACCCAAATTTGGTTTCAATTAAAAGAGTGGCCGAAGACAGTCTATTAAAAGGGGCCTAAATCTATAGTGCCCAGGGCCCGATGTTTGGCTAAACCGGCACTGCGATGACACTCAAAATCCCGTAATGAAGAATGAAATAGAGGTAGTTTCTTATTTATATTTTAAAAAAATATGTTGACAAAAGCCGCCGCTATAGGTAATTTGATTCCCTACAGTTTTTCTTATTTTTATTTGTAACTTTTTTATTTTACGAACTATAGAAGAAAACGCCGCTTAATGAACCCATAACTTGTAAAATAACAAAGTTATAAAAGAAATTCATAAACAAGGTTGCAGACAACTTTTTTATCTACAATTTTTATCATTGTTTTTTTTTTGTTAGAAATAAGTAAGAAACCATTTTTGGTTGGATAGGCTCAGAAAACAATAAGTAACCTTAAAAAATTGCTTTCCCGCAATTTTTTTCATTTGAAAAATTATATCGTTACTGGACTACAAAAGAGAGGGCCCCGATGCAGAATTCTGCACCGGGGCCCCAAGACCCCTAGCTACACCACTGCCCATTACCTATTGAGGATAGTAAGAAAGAGAGAGCCGATCGTTGTCCAACCTCTGTTAAACGAATAAGTGCCATCTAAAGATAGGATAGTGAGAAAATATTTGAATTCCGTCTGCGGACATAAACCAAGCGAACCGTGCGCGGCCATTTACAATCCGATGCGCACTTAGAGGGCTGATTCAGCGCCTTGCCGGGGCAATGAAACGGGAGTTAGGGTAGTGGGGCCCCAGTCGGTTTGAATAACAAAGACCGGGGCTGCGCTGGGTCCCAGATGTGTTTTTGATGGAGGAAGGTTTGCGTCTTCCGAGGAAACGTGCGCACGTAAGTTTGAGCGGGTGTTTTGTCTTACGCGGCCTGCGGTGTGTATATTATACCGGGAGAAAGTGGATAACAAGTAACTTGTGAGAAGTTAGTTGCAAGATTTACGAGTCTGCATATTTGCACTTTTAATCTACAGGGTGGTTCACTTTTATGTGGTAGGACTTTAACATTAGATAGAAAAAGATAATCTAAAATGAAAATTTTATATCAACATATATCGGGGAAAGCTTAGTTTCCGAGATTGAAGTGTTGGAAAAAATATGAAGTATTTTTTACACTCTCCGAACCAGTGGAGATATTTAAACCAAATTTGATGTGTAGTACCACCTTTTTGACTACGATATTTAGTGATAATATGAAGGTCCTGAAATAACCAGTGGTGGAGTTATGGGTTTTCACTATCACTAAATTTAAAAAGTAATTAGTATGGACCTGTCTCACATCAACGTAAAGTTTTTTTTCGTAAAGTTCTTTCAATTCTCTACAAAAAGTGTATCTTGATATTTTTTTGTATCTGCCACGGTTGTGTTGTAAATAAATTATTTCGTTTCCATCTCAGTCTTTTTTGTCTAAAAATGAGTTTTCTAAGATTATTGATAAATATCGCAAATAACAGAAATTAATTATGGAACACTTATCGGATTCAGCTATTTTATTTTTAATTTTATGGAAACAATTTTAAAAATAAACTGGCACTTGGTTTGAGGTACATTACTTTATTATCATTTTAACATTTTTATCAAATCTAGTATTATTTCTTAATAATTTTTATAATTCTAAATTTGTAGAATTCTAAATTATACCACGACGAGTAAAACATGATTCTTCCGCCCATAAAATGTTATTTAAAAATTGTCTTATTTCCTTTGACTACAAAATCCATCGGCAAAATACTAATGTCCTTTCTGCATCGCCGTACTGGTGAAGATAAGTGTGCCATGGAAAAGAAAATCTTATTGACAGTTAATAATACAATAATCTGTCATCCAGTAGATGAACGTAGCAGCGCCGCAGTTTGTCTTTGTTAATAATTAAAATGCCGTTCCAATTTACAAATGAAGAGCAGGCTGACATCCATTTCTGCTATGGAGTTGCAAATGGGAACTCTGCGGAAGCAGCCAGAGAATACCGGAGGCGATTTCCAAATAGGCGCCATCCGCGTCCCTCGGTGTTTGTTAACATGCACCGGCAATTCAGAACTCGCGGTCTGAGAACTAGAATCGTCGAACGAGGAAATGAAAACAATATCCAACAAGTCAGACGCAACAATGAGATTCTTCGTGAATTCGATAGGAATCCTACAACAAGTAGCAGAAGAGTGTCAGTGGCCCTACGTGTTTCAAAGTCTGCAATTTTGCGAGCTTTAAAAAGAGATCACAGGCATGCGTATCATCTACAACCCGTACAAGGTTTAAGGCCCAGCGATGCAGAAAGAAGATTAGTGTTTTGCCGATGGATTTTGGAGTCAATTGAAGGAAATAGACAATTTTTAAATAACATTTTATGGACGGACGAGTCGTGTTTTACTCGTCGTGGAGTAGTAAACTTTCATAATCAGCATATTTGGGCACAAGAAAACCCACATGCCATCCGGCCAAGAAATTTTCAGGTCGAATTTAGTGTCAATGTTTGGATTGGACTGTACAACCATCATCTGTTTGGACCCTTTTTTTGCCACAGCGAGTGAATGGTGACAATTTTTTGGAGTTTTTAGTAGCTGAGCATAATAATATGTGGGAAGACATTCCTTTAAACTTAAGATTGTTGGCTTGGTTCCAACTTGACCGCTGTCCTGCACATTTTCACCGAAATGTGAGGAACTGGTTAAATAATAACTTTCCAAATAGGTGGATCGGACGAGGGGGACCGGTCGCTTGGCCACCACGTTCTCCGGACATAACACCTCTGGACTTCTTCGTATGGGGATTTTTAGGATTTTCTATGCGACAAGGGAACAACTTATTGATCGTATCAGAAATGCGTGCGATGAATTGAGAAATGGCAATTTAATCGATGCTGTTCAATCCGTTAGGCGTCGAAGTGAATTATGTGTGCAACAGAATGGATCACATTTTGAACAATTGTTGAATGTTGTACAAATTTAGAATTATAAAAATTATTAAGAAATAATACTAGATTTGATAAAAATGTTAAAATGATAATAAAGTAATGTACCTCAAACCAAGTGCCAGTTTATTTTTAAAATTGTTTCCATAAAATTAAAAATAAAATAGCTGAATCCGATAAGTGTTCCATAATTAATTTCTGTTATTTGCGATATTTATCAATAATCTTAGAAAACACATTTTTAGGCAAAAAAGGCTGAGATGGAAACGAAATAATTTATTTACTACACAACCGTGGCAGATACAAAAAAATGTCAAGATACACTTTTTGTAGAGAATTGAAAGAACTTTACGAAAAAAAAATTTACGTTGATGTGAGACAGGTCCGTACTAATTACTTTTTAAATTTAGTGATAGTGAAAACCCATAACTCCACCACTGGTTATTTCAGGACCTTCATATTATCACTAAATATCGTAGTCAAAAAGGTGGTACTACACATCAAATTTGGTTTAAATATCTCCACTGGTTCGGACAGTGTAAAAAATACTTCATATTTTTTCCAACACTTCAGCGCCCTGTATCTCGGAAACTAAGCTTTCCCCGATATATGTTGATATAAAATTTTCATTTTAGATTATCTTTTTCTATCTAATGTTAAAGTCCTACCACATAAAAGTGAACCACCCTGTATACACTGCCAACTCCGGAAATATAGTATTTAGACCACACAAAAAATGCTTAGTTTTCGCCAGAGGCTGACAAGTGTATCAGATTTTCGTGAAGGCATGTGAACTGCGAATGGGCTAGAACCATTAGATTTTAAAAATTAATTTGATGAATGGTGAATTACAGTCATCTAGTTCCCTAAAAGTCCCTTGCCCAAGATAAATATCCCAATATTAGAAATTTTAAAATACCTTAAGATATTTGAGGACAGAATGTAAAGGCGAAGTCGGCAATAAATCATCCAATTTGTATTCGACGTACGTCTTAAAGTTCGCTAAGCACCTTTCATGAAAGGAAGAGAGATAGAAAACCTAGTACTTGTCTTGTATTACTAGTTGAGGCAGGGTCGGCCTAGAATAAATTATTGCTTTACTACCTGATGTGAACGGACGGAATAGAAATTTGTACTTAGGTACCTGTTGAAATTTCATTGGTAATTTTTGAAGATTAGATCGGTAATTTATACTGGCAATTAAAGAATAATGATCCTGAAATTCAAAGTAGGTCTTAGGTATTTAAATAATTAATGTAATATGGTTAGGCAAAAATATATATATTCATATTTTTAGTTACAAATTAAATATCAACATAAAATAAACATTATATAATCAGAAGTCAGTATATACATAATAAATAAATAACAATAATAATATACACTTAATTCGTTATGAATTTTAGTCAGAATATAAAATACTATCATCCGAATATGAATCGTCATTTAAATTAATAATAATTGGGTCTATGTCAATGTCCAATATATTTTCTTTTTACCAAGAATCCTTAATTAACGTTCTCGGTGCATTTTATACAACTGGACCAGTTTTCTTTAGTGACTTCCTGGAGAGCTTCTTTCCAAATAGACATTACCGTGTTATCATCATGAATTGCCTCAGATACAATTTTCTTATTAAAAAAAGTTTTGCATTGGGCCAATATCAATTCTATTGCATTAAATATAAAATGATATGGGGGAAGCCTCAACACTTGATGTCCCGTTTTATTAATTATATTGTCAGACGCATAAGGCAACTTGGATTTATAATTTCTGAGGATCTGGAGCAACTCACATTTAAGGGAATTTCCAGGAAAATAATTTTTTATTTATTATATTTACACGTTTACCGCAATCCCTAAAAAAACTACGCCGACTGATCGTGCAAAATAAAATCTATGCAGACCGACTCGCCCAAGAATCAGAGCTAATATCTGACGTGTTTAACCCCCATTTAGATTAGCTGTTCGCTAGTCAGAAATTGAAATATAGTGCGTTTTAAACCGTAATTATTGTATACCTGACACGTAAAAATAAGTGTGCTGGGCGATGTTGAACTGGTTGTTTGCTCCGCTTACAACGAATTAAATGCAAATCGATAGGTAGGTGGTAGGTATACCTAGCGTTATAATATAAAATGAATTCGACAGAGATAATACATGCACTGAAGAATAAATTCTTGATTTTTCACTTGGATTTTATTAAGATCCTCTAGATATACAGGGTGTTAGTAAATAAGTGCGACAAACTTTAAGGGATGATTCTACATGAAAAAATAATGACAGTTTGCTATATAAACGTAGGTCCGCAAATGCTTCGTTTCCGATATACAGGGAGTCAAAGTTTAAAGAAAAGGATAATTTATTTATTGTTATAGCTATGCGCACCTAACTAAAAATGTTTTATTCGAGATATTTTTATTTTCATTTGTTGTTTTGATTTATTGTTGCTGTATAGGATAGGTTTTTGATATTGTTGTAATAGAAATTAAAAATACGCGTTATGTTGTTTTATTTTTTTTTGCATAAAAATTGCGGCCCCTGTGAAAAAGGTAAGAGAGCTTTTTTGTCACTAATTAAACGAGGATTTTAAAAATAATTTTTATTTTAAATTATCTCAGTGGCGTATCATTTATTTTCTTAAAAATATCGAGGCCATTACCCCTATGCACGCCACTGATTAACATAAAATTTTTAATCGGGTGTCAAAAAATGCGCTTTCTAGTCCTCTTAAAACCCACCAAATGTCATTTGAATATCTTAATCCGATTCCGCGCAATAAATAAATTATCTTTTTTTTTAAACTTTGACTCCCTGTATATCGGAAACGAAGCATTTGCGGACCTACGTTTATATAGCAAACTGTCATTATTTTTTCATGTAGAATCACCCCTTAAAGTTTGTCGCACTTATTTACTAACACCCTATGTATAGGGAACAATTAAATAGAAGATCACTGCTATGAAGAATTTAAGGACTGTGGATATTTTTCAAAAGGTACTTACAATTGATTTATGGTTATGCTGTAATGATAAATTTTAGGACATTTGGTACAAAATGGCCGAAAATCATGGATTGGCGGCAGGAGGTAGAAAAATTTTGTATAAAAATTGTAAAATTATTAATAATTGAATGACAATTTTGCTTATAGCAACAAGTTCTAATCAAAAGCTTGAATCGACAAACGAAAATATTGTTAGAAACAATTTAAGGTCATAATATTTATCAAAAGAGAAAAAAGAAAATGCTTAAAGGTTAGAAAAAATCATTTATGTTTTATCAAATTCTAAAATGTAAGAATAAATAATTATACTTAAATCTTGTATTTCTGTTCTTTTATTTATAGCAAACCTTTTTTTATTAATTTCAGCCATCTCTAGAAATAGTCTTTTATAGTAATTTTGTTTGTATTGTTGGATTTTAGCATTATCAAAATTAATTTTATGTCCCGTAAGGATAACATGTTCGGAAAGGGCAGAAGTATTTGTATTTAATCTACTATCATTTTTATGTCCCGAAATTCTTTGTTTTAAATTTTTGTTTGACCTACATATTTAATTTAATTACAGTTATAGCAAGGAAAGCAATAAACTATATTAGATGAATTAATGATACCGGTGGAATCTTTTAGTCTGGTGTATAAATTTAGCATTACATTTCTCAAAGCACTTTTTATATATTCGTTTCTAAAGCATTCAATAATTTTTGGGGTAAGTTCTTTGATGTAGGGTATAGGTTTGTAATTAATATCCCTTGAGGATTATTATTATTTTGATTTCTTTGGGGAGTTCTACTATTCAAATTATTATTGTTTTGCTTACTAAATAATAATTTGTTTATTAGCTTTTCAGGATAACTATTATTAGTAAGTATATTTTTTAATTCAATTAAGTTTTGTTTGTACTAAAGATGGATGAACAATTTTGTGAATTCTATTTTTAAGTGTAATAATAAAATTTAATTTTATATGTTATTACTGTGATAAGAATAATAATTGATATATTATCTTCCTGGGTTATAAGGTTCTATACCAATCTGTTATGATAACATCAATTTTTCTTATAATTTTAGTATCTAAAAAAAGAACAGAATTATTGATTTCTTTTTCTGTCGTAAATTGTAAATTTTTGCCATAATTATTAAAGGTGACTAAAATTTCATGGATTTTATCAAAAGGAACTGAAAAAATAATGTTATCAACATATTTTTTAATAAAAAATAAATTGAACTTCCCATAAGAGTTACAAAGATTTGTTTATAGAAAACATTATTTAAACAAAAATAATTTATTCCAAACAAAAAAAATCCTGCTCCAATTTACAGTTATTAGAAATATTGTGTCAATGTTTAATTATGCCTTTTTTACTAAGGCAATAGGAATGTTACTAAAAAGAGATACTACATCAAGACTAACTAAGACATATTTTGTTCATTTGAAAACATACTTTCCTTTTGGTGCTTGTGAAAGTGGCCTTTAGAAGTTTAATAATAAGCTGCAGAAAGCATGGAGTAGAGTTTTGAAAAAGGTTATTCCAACTATCCTCCCTTTATAGTGACTGTTGCACTGATATTATATAAACAATTTAGATCTATTTTCACCAAAAAATATAACAGTGAAAGTACAAGGGTGGGTAAATTGCTATATTTTTAATATTAGATTAGCTGGTAAATATTCTTGCTTACAAGTTATGCTCGAAGTTATGTAAATATAGACATTTACCATGATACTAAGTATCATGGATATTCTCTCTATTTATGTATTTTTAAATTTGGGATGCTAGTTTTGGCACAAAAAAAATATGGGGCAGAACGTCATGTTAATCGAAGGCGAATACTTGGACCTTGTGAGAATGTTCCCCAATTCATTGTGTTTCTTCGAGCTGGGTAAAAAAAATACATTGCAATACAATTATAGCTTGGTATTTAAATAAGTACTTACATTAAAAAGTAGTTATTTCGCATTCACTATTCATTATTGGCTTGATACAGCAAACAGCAAAAAAAAATAGAACACGAATCACTAACATCAACAGCAGAGGAATCTTGGAAGTGTCTGGTATCTAAATATATCAACCAGATTTTATATTTCCTACCTACCTACATTATAAATATTACATAGGTGTATTATTTTGGTAAGCAGATAAATAAGGTCATTTTTGGTTTTAATAGATATAGATAAATATAAAAACTCGTTATAACGTTAAAACTAAAATCTCACAATTAAAATTGAAATTTTTGAAGTTTGAAGTATACCAAGGATAAGTAGTTAGGTTAAGATTTGTATAAAATCGACAATTCACAATCAATAACAAGGAAGATTGTGTGAACTTAGCTACAGAGGACTTTCAGCATATCGATTGTATCTAGCGCCATCTTTGAGAGCAAAAAAACACGATACCTTAAAATTTTGGATTATTTTTTATTTAAAAACTAAGAGGAACCGGCAAAAATGAAATATGCCAGGGGAGTGTACTAAACTTCTGTTATCTGCCTTCATGCAGTTTTCTATATGTCCAGACTAGCCCATTGTTTATTCCCGGAACATTTTCCCAGATATCGTCACCTATTCCTACCTCAACTTCCATATAATCTGCAGGAAATTCGCGGGAGCGACAGGTTAAGTGATTTCTCGCATGTTCATTTGCCCGTCGCGTCGCGTTTGATATTCAAATTGGGCCTGGTGCCCACGTTGGAACTGTTTATGTTGCCTGCCAGCTTGACCGCCATAAAAAAAGAAGGGGAAGCGGGAAAATATGCGGAGAACGAAAGTAAACTCGAGTGGAAAATAAATGCGTGGGGTCAATTTATAGAATTTGTTTTTTTGGTGAGTACCACCACAAAGGAGATAGAATAGAGAAAGATCATCTTGTCAAATATAGGTCAACTGAAGCACAACTTTAAAATCCACTGTAGGTCCTGGCTGGATCTTCTTTCTCAGGTTTAAATTAAAGTATAATAAATGACGAATGAAGTACTTCATAGTTTATATATTATCTAAACGATCATATTGTAATAATAATAAAATGAGCTTGGTTTTTATTACTTTATTATTAAGAATTCAGATGTTTGTGAATGGCTTAGTTATTGTTCTAGATAATATATAACGTAGTTATTAATAAAAAAAATTATGTACAAATCTTGATTTTTGACGTTATATAACTGCACTGCTCGGAGTTTGTTGGAGTAGCATCAAAGGGTTATGGTCCAGCATAGACACATAAGAAAAGGAAAGATTTTAAATTGTATCACACTTGAGTTTGCACTACTTTGTGCTAATTTGTAATAAGATAAAAATTGAAAATATTTACCTAACAGAAAAACGAAAATCAAAATTATTTTCAAAACGGAGATTCATACTTTCATTTATAAACAAAACAAGTAAAAATGTATAAATATTTACCCTCAAATCTAAACAAAAATAACAGGTATTTTTAATTCTATTTAAACTCAATAAATAAAAATAACATAATAATAATAACAAGTACCTACAACATAGGTCCAAGATTTTTGTTGGATTTAATTTTAAATTAATGCATCCGGAAAACGAAGCAATTTACTAGATTGAGAAATTATACAACTAATATCTAAACAACATATTTTAATCATCATAAAGAGAACTAATATAAATATTATTGTACATCATACCTTATACAATAGCTACATTAACATTAACATAAAAAACATGAAAATATTTTTAATTAGGTACCTACCTAACATTTTCATACAATATTACTTGGGATAATTATTTCTTTGAATATTTTTAATAATAATAACCTATTTTCCAGGAACATATCTGTACCTATTTCTGGATTTTTAGGCAGCTAGTTTTATTCCTTAGAACTTTTTCTATTTGTTTGTTTAAAAAATACAGGCAAAACTTCTACCACTTTAATCTTTGCTTTAAAAATGCAAGTGAAGTGATTTCTAATTGCGCTCTTCTTTGATAAGCTTTAATAATTTCGCTGGTGGTGATCTGCAGTTAAGGTTGACGGAAAAAAGATCGAAAATCAAAAGGTCGAATCACAGTCGGCCGAATCACAAAATGTCGAAAACAAAATATAGAAACCACAAAAGATCGAATCAAAAAATATCGAAAGACAAAAGGTCGAAACTACAAAATGTCGAAACACAAAAGGTCGAAAACAAAATATAGAAACTACAAAAGATCGAATCACAAAAGGTCATCGAATCAGAAAATATCGAAAGACAAAAGGTCGAAACTACAAAAGGTCGAATCACAAAAGGTCGAATTACAAAAGGTCGAATCATAAGTTGTCGAATCACAAAAAGTCGAATTAATAATTTTTAGCAAATGAAAATGTTGATTGGCGGGAAAATGGTTGAAAATCCAAAGGTCGAAAATAAAAGTTAGAGATACAAAAGCGGGAAAAACTTCTTATATGTAAACGAAAATTGAAAATTATTATCAGTAGGTAGCCATTACTGACTTCAGCTTAGACCAAAAGTGAGCGTCCCAGTTTTTTGAGACACCCTGTATATTTTGCGGCAAAATAGTTGATGTCAACTTTTTTTGTATTTTTTTTTCGACCACCCTGTGAATTACAAAAAACATAATACTGCAAGCGCAACTTATCATCAGATAACATAATATATGAATTTGCTACTAAACTTTAATTTTGTTCGATTAGCAGCTAGAAATTTAAATTATTCGTTTTTGTGTCCAACTTTCTGCCGGTCCCTGTATAATACAATAGTATAATTGCATGAAAAACAAAAATAAAAAAAAGTGGGTGTATCAGGAGTGTCAGTGTCAGTGTTAATACGAGTTATTGCGTGGTTGCACATTATTTTATCGTAAAATATTCCTAAATCTTTCTTTAAACCCGCCCCATATTTATTAAGTGTTCTTCGTGGATTTCTTGGCATTGTTTCTCCGCATAAATTTACTTTTCGCCGACCACCCCCGTTTAAAAAAAATTCTAACGTATCGAGGTTGAATGTTTTGATTAAATGATGGAGAAGACCTGGTAATCAAATGTCATCATCGGCTACCATTATCAGAATCTATTTTTAAAAGCACTCTCTTCTCGTTCTATGCGAACCTTCTTCATGGCTCTCCAAAGGGCGTGTCTTTGTTTTGGGAATAGTAATTCAACCGCAGTTAGTTCACACCGACGAATGTCAGGGGATGATAAATTTACTTTAACGTAGGACTAAAACGATTTGTGACTAGGTACTTTCTTAAGGATTGATTGAAATAATTTTACTGATATGAATTAGCCGCGGTTCACAAACACAATCCTCGTACTTTCCGAGATGAGTGTAGCCTATCCGGCGGTGTCTGAAATTGCCCTCACGTATGAGTAATCCGTAATAATTATTGAATTACAGTCACATGCGATGAGCTAAGTCTAAGTGGCCGGCCAGTCAGTAAAAAGCAATCCTGTCATAATAACTAACTACAGTTATAATCCCAAGTAGCATTTTTAGTGGGCGTCACGTAACGACCACTGACGTAGAAACTTTAATGAGGCCACCTACGTGAAACTTGGCTACTTGCCTCTTTCTTTTCCATGTCACTCGGTCTCTCTCGTTCATCTTATTTAGGCACATACATTATTTCATTATTATGCCCTGCTGCCTTTCTCCCACCAACTCGAAATTACTGATATTGACGGTGTCAGTCGGGAATATAACTACTATGAGAATTTATTTTATTTTACTGTAATTAGGATATGGGGATAAAAACAAAACGATTTTACTGTCAAACATAGACGTTATAGCTCGAAATATGAGCACGCCCTCCCGCAATATTCAATATTTTCAAAAAATAAGATAAAAAGTGAGGTGCACACTTTTTTAAACATAATCTGCCTACATACTTTAAACATTTTTTTTTATTATTCCTGGTTGCGTAAAACCAATAAATACTTACTAATGTACTATGTTTTAATGAAGAATTGACGAGAAATTAATTTTTATTCAGAAGCCTGTTCATTTTAACATAATGGCGGCATAAATCTCATTCTTAAATATGGCGTCTTGTCTAAAATATAACTTTAAAGTGATTTCCACATAAATTTGCGTATTTGAGGTGTTTGTTACTTGCTCTTAGTGGCCATATACTGGCGGAAACTGTATTATTCACTTATTATATAAGTGGGGGCCACGTCACAGACACCACTGCAGCCACCATCATCTCTACACGCGCGATTGTAAATTTTCATAACCTCAAAATTTAGGGAACAAAGCATTCGCAACGACTATTAAAATTCTAATTCTTTATTTCGTGATAAGATACTTACATTAAGCATAATAAGACAAAGAGGCACTTACATAGTACATATTGAACATTTAGTTAAAATCTCGAAATGAATTTACAATAATAAATCCACAATAACAAACACTTATTTAGGCGAAGGTTTTATTCAAGAATTCGTCCACGGAGTAAAAAGCATTGAGTAGCAAAAATTACTTAATCGTTTCTAAAGTTTGTTAGCAGGGGCGTGCGGTGACATTTTAAGTAAGGGAAGCAATGTTTAAAAACTTACCTATTTGTAATGTAATTCGATTCTTCGATCACTTTTTGCGAATTCGTCAATGACGTCATCATAAAAACGTCGATGCTCTAACATGTTCTGGAGAAGTATATTCTCAATAGACAACAGCGATATCTGTGAAAGTCATTCATTCATTTTTGTGGTTAAATTTTTCATAGGGGCTTTTGCTCTTCCGTTTGTAATTAAGTGAAGCTTATCCGCAAAATTTAATGTTGAAAATCCTTTTATTATTAAGGCATACACTACACATTCCCGACAGCCGCAGTTGACGGTATTTGCATGTCCACGTCCGTATTATTGTCTTCCATATCGCCCGAGATACGACGCGCGCGACGCACCGACGCAGATCAAAACCAACTAAATGAAACAAAGAACCTACTGCAACGATAGCTTCCACGCCCGCTTAAAACAGGCGTTCTCATTCGCGTCAGCCAGTGCGGTGGAGGTGGAAAGTTCATTAACCTCTCGACTATCGAGCGCTACAGAAAAGCGGCCGGCATAGCTTACATTGTACTGTACTGTCGCTCGGTAGGATGGGCGCAGTCGGAGTCAACGCCGCATTTGCTATAGGCATAACATATTGTAGATTTGATATATTTATTATATACAAGATATTTTTTAGCGTTTTTTTATATACCTAGGTGACTAAACTAATTGCTTCCTGTTTAAAAATTCAAAAATTACATTTTATCATTTTACATTGTTTTGGTTTAGGGGAAGCACTGCTTCCCTTGCTTCCATGGACTGTACGCCCCTGTTTGTTAGTGGCAACTCAGAGTAGGTACTGTGGTAGCTTGTTAAAGATTCTTATCCCGAAGAAGCTTACACCGCTGTGACACCTCTTCAAGCAAAAGTATTCTGGAAGCAGGTCCTGCTTTCCCAGAGTCTAATATGCACATCATCATGTCGTTCATATTGACTACTCTACTTATACACTATACTCTTATTTATATCGGACACATCGAATAATTAATTCAAAGAATGAACACTAAATCTCACTGCACTACAATCAGCACATTGACGCCGCTTTACCAGAAATATGCACGCGCATACAGCAAAACAGCAAGGAAGCCTCACTTGATAGTGACGGTCACTACAGAGTAAATTTTGGTGATAATGATAACTTCGTAGTGGCTTTGATGTCATATGCGAACGTGAAAATCTCTTCTACAAGTGGCAAAAACTTGGCGATGACCACTATTTATCACCAACAAATTTCGCCACTTTCAAGATTTAGTAGAGGTGATCAAAACGTGTCCGCCACTATCACCTGCATGCTAAAGTTGTCGCCGCTTCTAAGATATATTTTTAGTGATACAGTTTCGTCGCCGCCACTTCCATTTTCCACTTTGAAAATATAAGAACTTTAAGGTGATTTTCAGTAGTAATCACGACGTTCCAAACACCTTAAGCACCACTAAAAAGTAATGGAACTATATAGTGACTACTAGCGGTGAAATTGACGTGATTACCACTATTTTCGTAGAAAATAAAGTAAATCTTACTGAAAAGTTGTAGATTTAGTGGTGATTACGTAATGGCCACTCGGTAGAAGTGGCGATATAAGTTTTCATCACTTACGATGCTACTTGGGATGGTAGCGGAACTTTAAAAACAATAGGAAGCCTACTATCGTGTCCACACATAACGCGGAGAGGAGAGCGGAGAGTAAAGCGTGTTTGCTCGCTGGTATAGCGGAGCGGTCAAGTCAGTTTGACATTTTCCGGCGTATTAGCGCGTATTTAACCTCGAAAATAGAAGCATTGTATTCTTAGCTACCTACTTAATAATAAACAATATGGATCGCGAAATGCTAATTAGTGAATTCTTTAGTCGCTAACCCCTATGGGACATAACCCATGCACATCACCACAACCGAGGTGTTCTAGACAAACTTTGGGTCGATATTTCCAAAATTATTTTTATACAGATGATGGAATTCACCAAGTGTTTCCCTGCTTAGGTTTATTTCATACTGCACGCTTAATTTGCAAAATCCGAAATTTGAGTTGTGAATTTTCACACAAAAATAATGTAGAAATCGACATTTTTATAGCTGTTTCTATGAAGTTCGACTTTTCAATGTTTCCACTTTACTTCCAAACTCTCTGCGCAATACGCCTTTCAAAGCTGTCACAATCCGCTGACCTTGTGAACACTATCCGCACTACTCTCCGCTTTCCGCCCTGCTTTTGTTGCTTCTCATGTAATTTGGCAATTATTGTGATATATAAATGTTTTTCGGAAATTAGCGAAAAGACCTCAAGCAACACAATGGTCTTTATATGATCTGAAAACAACATATTTTCTTAAGATGTTTGTTATAACGCCTGCCTTCTGTAAAATCAAGAGTGAATACACCAATAATGCAGATGAAAGACATCAGGTATTTCTTATTTCTTCAGTTTCACCTTCCACAAAAAATATATTGAAATGAGCTGCTCGGGCATAAACAATTTTTTTACATAATAACTGAATCACCCTGTAGAAACTTGCATAGCATTTTTCGGTTCTAATAATGAACCAGGCTATGAACAATGTAGTACTTAGTTTTTCGTGCACCAAGGCAGTTGAAGAATAAGTTATTTATACCTAAATTTATTGTGTATGTTATTACAGAACCAGAAACACGGTAATTCCCGCTTGGAATTAAACATTATGCCGCCCCAAAAATTACAATCCAAATACAGACCACAATTAAGTTAGCGGTAGTTACGTGAAATTGGCCTATATTTCTTCGGGATCTCCCGTCTTGATCCTCCAGAGGTATTCAATTACTGGCGTGGATTTATTGTCTCGAAACGTCGGCGGTAACGATGTAACAACGGCTGGCTAGTGTCTGTTTGCACGCCAGGTCCGCTGAAAAACTCTATAAATAAACATGAGATAACGCTACTTCCTTTTTTAGTTTCCCTCATGCCGCAAGCGGTGGTTTCGGATTTTTTTATAAAATGTACGTACGTTACCGGCGTCACGAGCCTAGACAGTTTAAGTGTCGTGACGAATGAGTCGAGACGCCTTTAAAAATTAACCAGCCAAGCGAATGAACGGTCGCAGTTAAAGTCGGTTACTTGATCGCTGATTACGCTTGTCTGCGACGGCGACAATGATAGAGTCGATCTTTTACCACGAAAAATCGAACCGAGCCATTGATTGTTAAACGACGTAGGTAGATACGTTTCATTCACTATCAGAAGAATTGAGGTTATCGGGAAACGTCTGCTATAAGTTCAGGAAAATTAAAACATATACTTAAATGGCATAATATTATATAAGTTTTCTGTACAA